>CALNXK010000011.1:5777500-5817500 GCA_942486035.1 Porites lobata | reverse complement strand
GAACTTTCAGCATTGGGGCGTCCAAGGTCCTTCTCCCGGAAATGGACTGAACTATAAGAAAACCACATTAAGAAATGAAAACACATGAAGGCCAACAATTCATATGAGGTTAGTTGCCCTTCTAGTGATATAGAGGAGTTCGCAATGCAAAGGAGTACACTGAGTAGCATAATCAACAAAATAAGATTTTAAGAGTAGCTTATTTTTGCCGTTTTTCTCGTCTATTTTATTGTCTTGCGGAGAGAATTTCAAAGGGCTGAAGAACCAAAATAAAATAAATCGAAATCTGAAAGTAACTGCCCGTATCATTCCGGGCCCGGTTCCAAGCGCGGTTTTCTCGTCTAAGAACATGCAACTCGAGGTTAAAAAATACTATTGAGCCTTTACTACGAGATACGGTAATGATAACACAACAATATACACTTAATGTCAGATCCCGAGGGAAACAGGTGGTTTTGTTTTCTCGGGACTCTTGGGAAAACAAAACTAACTGGTTTCCCGAGGGACGTGACATTAAGAGTTTTGTTCTATTTCTAGATTTGTACTTCAACAGCAACAAAAGAATAAGTCGAATAACCGGAGCGAACCAAAACAGTCGACTTGGTACCTATAACAACACAAATTTAATTCTTAAAACCACTGAATGAATGTTTTACAAAGTACTTTCCTTATATTATCTGCATCGTTTTCTTCCACTAGCTGCTGTTTCTCTTCTGGGATGACTTTATAAATCGTTGCTTTTTAGCTTGAGGCTTCGTGTTTGTGTTCAAATTGTTGTGTTCATTCGCGAAAAAAAAAAACTGGCAGTGTTTTTCCCGCTTTCTGTCACACTACTTTCCACCATGCTTTGATCACGTGCTGTAATGTATCCCAAGCAGGGTACATTGCTTAATGTATCACGATCGGGATACATTTGATTTTAGTCAACGCCACGTGACCAAGAATCAGCCAATGGCAGTCCCTGTTTAGTTGAGTGAAAGTCTAGGAATATAATAATGTTACCCGAAGCAAAGCATAATTCTTGGTTTTCACATGACGTCACCAAAATTTGAACTAAGAAACTATCGCTTCTTCTGAGTTTCTACTTTCATGTGATATTAGAGCACCTTAAAACCTTAATACAAACAAATTTTAGGTTCAAAAGGGTTCTTTGTTTTGCGATACAGGACGCTTGAATTTCCAGGCTTTCGCGTGACGCGACATTTGGCTGGCGCCCGGGAAAGCTCTTAAGTGGGTTTAAAACATTACGGATTTTTGGAGATTTTGCTATCTAAACATTCCCTGTCTTAGAATAAATATTGCTTCAATCTTTATGAGTTCCTCAAGCGAAGAATTCACGCATAAGTGGGAAAACTCAAAAACAGTGTCTCTGTTGGTTTCCGGCGGCCATATTTGTGCCCAAACATGGCGTCTCCATACAAAGCTTTATAAATTTGGGTAAAACGTTGTTCCGAATATCTCGCATATGAACTATTGCATAGACCTGATTCTTGGCAAGGCTTTTTGTATATTTATCTTCTTTCATTTCCCAGATTCTACACTTTCTGTATTAAAAGGTTCCCATTTTTATTTCTGCTTTCTCACGTGAGTGAAAACCGAGAATACAAAAAAAGAAAACAAAATTTTAATCTTTCATGGAGTAACACTAATCAGCATTTCAGGAACCGTGCCCTGATCCATCAACGAGCTTTACTTTTGTAACACTACTCTAGCGTAGTTCATACCCAAACACATGGCACAACAACCGGCGTAGTATTACCCTTCTTGGGTGTTGCTACTGTGAGCAAATTCCTTCACGGATCCGAGGGCTAAGGGTACGAAAGGTCAGGGAAGAAAAGTTTTGTATTTCACTTTGAAAGGAAATTTGCTTTGTATTTTGAAGAGTCTTACGTGCTTCTGGTTAGTCAGTGAACTTTTCCGAGGCTATAAAGATGATTTTGGGCTATTCCAAGTTAAAGCCGATTCACAAGCCAACTTTTTTCCAAAGGAATCGGTGCAAACACTAATATAGTAAGATTATAATTAAAGCATATAAACTTAACACACACGGATAAAAGACGAGCCAAACAGATTGCTATCCTGTAAATCAGTCAAGCACGAAACGAAAACTAAAACCTAAACTTGCTACACTGAGTTTACTGATTAATTTTTGATTTTCTGTCGTTCTTAAAATGTTTTGGTTTTTGTTGCTTTTCAATGGAATTTTCTAGTAATCGATCCATTTAGAAAATAAGATAAACCTTTGGCAGAGACGAGGCCTTGGTTGATAAAGCAACTAATGATTAAGATTAACGCGACTATTTCCTTTTCTTTGGAGGATTGCTTCAACAGTATCCTCCAAGACGGACTATCAAACCAGTACAGTGGGAACACAAAGAAAGCACCAAAAAAAGCCCTCGGATCACAGGGAACGGTTTCAAAAAAAGCCACTTGATCAAAACGATGCCTTTTGCAACTGGGCCTCGATGTCATCATAGACAAAGAGTCTCTAATCAAAAATAGAGCGCCTAACCGCCAACGGCACACACGTGCAGAAAGGATTTTGCAGAAAGGCAAACAAAGTACTTATGCCAAAGCACACAAGTTGGTAAGATAATGAGAAAGTGAGCTCTTGATCGAATAAATTAGAGAATTATTAGTTATTGTTTTGAATCCAGTAATCTATCGATTTTCCATACGCTGTTACGGTCTTTTGCGCCACTCTCTGTTGACTATTCGCTTTCAATGTACCGCGAAAGTGAAAAAAGACATCATGTGAACATGGCACAATTTGAAAGAATCTGCACACGGAACAAATTACGAACAAGTGTTAAGCAGATCATACCTTCACAAGTTAGTACCAGGATGGCAACAAATACAACAGTGATTCTTGCTATATTCATGACTGTAGTGACCTCTGTAACAGTCGGGCGTCTACACGGAAAATTGAACATTTTGGTCCTTCTTATAACGATTTTTCTCTTATTTCAAGGTCACGTGACAGGAAGTTCATTTAACTCTATTCTGAGCCGTATGTTCATGTTTCTTCATTCTACTTGAGGGGGTGAGAGTTTCTAATGCGGTTTTATGGAACGACCTATCTGCGGAAACCAAGCAAGCATGTCACTAGCTTTAAAAATCGTTTCATGACATTAAACGCATCACGATGTTTTAGACCTTTTAGTGTATTTGCGCTCTGCTCCCATATTTTCAATTCTATTTTATTGAGCCACAGCTTGTCAGGGTTCTATCTAGGGTATAGACAACCTCGTTCCCAGGACCCAGGGTTCTCTCCTACCCGCTCCGTAGGGCGGGTAGGAGAGAACCCTGGGTCCTGGGAACGAGGCTGGGGTATAGATAAGGACATAGATTGGTATAGATGGTTTTCACAATGACGTCATCAAATTGTAAGGTCAAAATAGCGAGGTTTTACGTATTCTTATTTGCACTAGGTTGGAGAAAAACAAAACATAATCCTTGGTACAAGTTTCCATTCTCGTAGCATGTTTCATTTCGGAAACTATACAGCAATTTGAACTTCCGAGTTTTCACAGAGCGTAACACCAAAATAGTAATACTGTCTCGTTGAAAAAAAGTCTCTCCTCTTGATTTTCAACAGTATAACCACTTCGAGTATTAGAAGATATTTTTATGCGCACGTATGCTCGTTTCCGAGTGAAAAGAAAGAGTGAACTCCAGAAGTTTTTGCTGATTTCAGGAGGATGACATTTCGCAAGTAATATGGCTTGATTGTACAGCAGGGTGGAACGTGTTCGCGAAGTCGATTAAATTGTAAACTTCTTTCATTGAAATGTTCCACAGTGAAAAGATGTCCTCAATAAATCTCTTCCAGACCAAAGGTTTAAAGGGGCTAGCCATTAGCAGTCGTTTTTCTAAGTCCCGGGTTCTAAGTCTGCCAAAAAAATAACAGAGAATGCAACTGCTGTCTTATTTCCCACACAGGTAACCCAGGCTGACTGTTTGTGTCATGTACGGGTCTAAAAACACGAGTAAATATAGAGAACATATGGGGCGAAGTTTATATCTGGAAATTTGCTGGAAAATGGAAATAAAAATCGGTGAAACTTAACATGTGGCGAGTTGTTGTTTTCCTTAATATGTACCAGACTATTTTTCCCGAAAGTTGGTGTATATATTAAGGACAACAACAACTCGCGACATGGTAAGTTTCATCGATTTTCATTTCCATTTTCTGGCACATTTCCAGACCTAAACTTCACCCCATATGTTCTCTGTATTTACTCGTGTCTTGAAACCCGTACATGACACAAACAGTGAGCCTGGGTTACCTGTGGTTCCCATAGCGACGCAGGGTGTTTGTGTGAAGTATCTTTCGTTGAACTTGAAAGACCGTAAATCAATTGTTGGAATTGGTAAGTTATGCTCATAGTGATCTTCGTAGTGACGCCAAATAACCTCAATCCCTTCGTTCTGTTTGAGGGATGTTTGTGTTAAGGGAACTAACATCCAGAGTGACTAAAACCACATGGTCGGGGATTTGTGTGTCTTCATCAATAAAGTTGATGAAATCGGGAGTGTCCTATATATGGTATAAATTTAAGACCTCTAGAAAGAAGTGTAACCTCATTGTAAGAGCGAACTTTATTGGAGAAATTTTTAAGATGTATATTTCTCGTTTTGTGCTCTTGTGTTGTACGTTAAAGAGGTTTTGAGGCTGTTGCGTCTATAATAGCGTTTCTTATTAATCCGACCCTTTTTAATTCATCGACTTTTTCTGAAAACCTTTGAGTCAAGAAAAGACACACCAGTATGATGTTCAACTTTTTTATTTAAATTGACTGTCAGTCAGTTCCTTGCCAATTACCGTAAATCCTCTAATACGGTATGCCTCCCTCTAACTAAGCCTCCTTCCTGTAATATGCCCTCTTTTCAGGGTAGGTAAGTTAATAAGGCCCCCCTCTATGAAGTCCCCCCCGCCCCTAGTCCTCTAATTAATTTTCACTAATTAATGATGTACTGAATTAATCACTCGCAACTTCAGGCGTTTTCTTCGGACGCGCGAATGTTTCCTGGCGAAAGCGCATGTAAGCAGCTTTCGCCCCCCCCAAAATACTTAAAAAAATACTTAAAACTTCGAGTGGACTGATCAGTACGGGGTGTTTTTTAGTTCGAAATTGGCTGTCTAGAGACCGAGTACAAGCACGTTTTATCAAATCCAGACAGATATATAAACATGTCGTTGGCGACTAACATTACGGCCAGAAAATAACATACACCAGGAGCCATTTTTTTCTGAAATTTGCTTTTGTTAGGAAGCCGACCGTAACTCGGCATCCCTCCAAGAGCTCCAGTTGACAAGTGTACCTTTTTATCCTGCGCAAACCCCTGCAAAATATAACATTCTCGCGAAAAAGCGAAAGAACGCTTCTAAAGTTTAAAATTCCTTTTTCTATCAAACCCCGGCCACGCAGATCGTCCGACCAGCAGTAAGAAGGTTCATTTTTTCAGAATACGATGATGCTATGATGAAAAATGACTGCGGGGAATCACTACATATGCGATGTTTCGTGTAGTACTGCACGAGGAAGTTACGGGCGCGCTGCGCGTGCAAAAGGATACTTTGTTAAGTCACAATCATCTTGTTTTTAACTGTAAGACGATTCGAGCTCTGTTGTTGCGCAAAATGTGGAAAAGCACATCTTCTTTCGTCGCAGTTTTTAGGCTGCTGTTTTTAATCGTTATTTGTGAAGGTAAGGCGTCTATTTGCAGCGGCAACTGTTTCTCTAGGAAATTTTCTTGGTTTGCATAGTAGCAAAATAGTTTGTTTGCCTTAAAATCAACCTTCCTTTCTTCATGGTGCCGTGCTAAAGAAGACAGAATCATAAATCAAAACCGATTGAAAGTTTGTTCTTCGGCCAATCACAACGCACAAAATCACCTAATGCAACAAAATAAGTATACAATGTATGTAGTGGCCGAGGACACCAAGCGGGGGAACTGCGTTCGAACAAGTCACGAAGGTTTTTGTTTACTCCTGATTGGCTATAAACACGAACAAATTTGTTAGCCAATCATACCCTAAACTGAACACAAAAGCAGGCTTTCAAGCTTACGCAGGGAAACGGAAATAAACCTTTCTCTCACGTTTTAAACCTCTTTACAGAAACCTTACGTATTCAATGTTAGAAGTCAAACTCAGGTTTTAAAAAAGTAATTAGAGCTTCAAGCTTATGCTGTGCAAACTGTTATCGCTTCGTTTAGTGACCCAACAAATTTTCCATTTATTGCAGGGGAGCTGCAGGTTTTGCCAGTAAAGAATCACGCATCTTTGTGTATAGGGGATTCCGTATCTCTTGAAGTAGAAATTACTGGCGCTCAAGGGCAACCAAATGTACAATGGTCTCATGGACAAAGTCTTTTGGACGACAGCGAGCATTATTCCTCAAATTCTATTGGGACAGTTCTGGATATAAGCAATGCTTTGCCTCTGCATGCTGGGACATACTATGCTATGGTTACAGACGGAGTTTCTTCTGAACATGCGATTTTTAACGTGGAAGTTCATGGTAATAAAAACAACTTCTTATCTTCCCTAAAAGTTTTTAAAAAGTTTTGCTATGCCGTAACACCTACAAAGTACGCACAATTTCTTTTTTTGTTTTTCGCTCTTTTGCTTCGTTAATTGAGTTCAACAAAAATTAATACCCAACATTTAAAATTCCGCCAGAAACAAAAAGTTTCGAATAGGTCTACTATTAGTTAACTAAAGGAATTGTAATAATCAGAAAATTGTTTCATTTATAAGAACTGCATGGCAAAGCATTGCTAGCACCTTTCTCTTTGAACAAAATAATAGAATTTTAAAGGAGAATATTTTGACGAGAATCAGATGTCCACAACGTTGATAGCCTGTACACAGACGTTGTTTGTTTTTCTTTTCGACATTCAGCGAGCGTGGAGCACGAGAACGAACGTCTGTTTTTTTGTCTTCTTTCCCAACTCCCATCCCATTGAGCTTGAGGTCAATAAATCCCCCTCGGCTTAATATTATTATGCTCGTTCGACGATCTCCTCAGAGCAAATTGAGGGTCTGTGAACAGGCTACAACTTTAAACGCCCATAAGTAAACGCTTATAGATAACCTGCGAGTAAGCTCGTCATTGTCAAGTCTCCTTTCGTGTGTTGCTTACGCGTGACTTCATGAAAAGCTTGCTTACAGCCGGGCTAACTTACTGCGCAGACGATGGACGCGATGAAATGATAAGCTCCCGTTAGGAGGCAATGAGTTGCTATTCTGTATCTTAGTGTAACTATCAAAATCTTCTTTTAGATACCTACCTTCGCACTTTGATCAAGAGTCCTTTAATAATTCAACTTGGTGGCACAGGCGTGTTAAAGGTCGAAAAATCCGATGGCGGAATTTTATGGTGGATACACCAGGGAGACATTGTAAGAGGACAGAACAGCCACTACAAGTTCTTGGACACCTTGGGATCAACAGGGACCGAGTTAGAAATTTCCAACGCTGGCGTAGAGCAAGCTGGATTTTATGAGGTGGTGTTGAAAGAAGCGGGTTGCGAAATACGAAACGTGTTTGATGTGCAGATAGAGGGTGAGTAGTATGAACCAGGTGGGGGATCTTGAAGGGGGAGATCCGAGGGTGCAAGGTTCCTCCATGTAGCTTGTTATATATGGTGTAAATAATAATAAGCATTTTTGAATTATCTGAAAAACGTTGATGTGCCAGCTGGTATAAGACTCCAAATGAAAAAATTGTCTATTGTCTACTTTAGGCCAAACTAAGGTCACTAGCACAGTCTAGCCAAAACAAAACCTTATACCACAATCCCTAGTCTAGATAAAATCTTCAACCAACTGATCAGTTTTCTGAAAAATGATACCCTATTCTAGACCCAAACGCTCTGATTTATATACCCTATCTTAGAGTAAACTGCTAAAAAACCATACCCTTTACAGCGGCACATACCTATATAGCCCATATATGGCAGTACCCTCCCCCGGAGCCAAACTGAAGCTGAGCCCTTCCTCCGCCTCTTAGGCTATGTTCACACTATAACGTCGTTCTTACACAACATGGAAGGTTGGACGGAATAGTCATCGATCAATCCTGAATATTTACTTCCCTTCGAGGGGATTCCAGTTCTTCCCCCTACTTATTCATTTCTGCTGCGGTCCGAATACCAGGTCAAACTTCACCGAGGTACCACAAAGAACCTTTCCGATATGTGATGCTCCCCTCGCGCCGAAATCAACGTTCTTATGTGTGAACAGACACGGTGGACAAACAGGACACCAAATGTGGCCACTTACGAACTACTTTTGCAGTGTTTATCTGTTTGAGCTCAAAGTTTGCCGGATGGTAGGACTTTGGATTCCAAACAGTCGTATGTTTTTTTGTTTTTCGATTTTAACGGTTTTTGGAGGGAAAATGACGTCACAAGATTGACAGAAAAATTTAAATTTTAACTAATGGCCTAACAAATTGAGCGTTTTCACTCACGTGACCACCATCAACTCAGTTCTTGGTTTGATACATCAACATGGCCACCGTTTTATTGTTTTGGAACACCAATATGGCTGCCGTGACGTTATGTGAAAATGCTCTATAGGTAATATTGAAAGAGCATTTCGAAATGCTATATCTCCTTAAGCAACTGAGTTTTTCAAATTTTCGCATTTGTTTCTATCCCTGCTTCAAAATTACCTATTTGTTGCGCCATCAGTTGAAATAAAATTTTGCTGTCAATCTTGTGACGTCATTTTTCCGCCAAAAACCGTACGATTGTTTGGAATACAAAGTTCAACAATCCTGGCGTCCTGTTTGCCCACAGTGAGAATTTTTCGTGTCAGCGCCAGAGTCAGCCGGTATAGTGGGAACATAGCTTTAGGGTCTGGATGAGTTGAAGATCTTGTTGAGCCGCCACTGCTAAAGGTTCAGTTTCTAATAAAAGTTGGCGTAGTATCAACGAGGGTGCGAAGCATAAATTCTGGCTTTATCAACTGAGTTGATAAAGTCAGTTTGCCTCCTCAACTCTTTAACGTCCAAGGCTGACGAACATCAGTTTTCTCCGAACAAAGGTATACAAGATCAAGAGAAAAATAAATAAATAAAAATAAATAAATAACGATTTGCAGGTAGCACATCCACATGGTGGTTCTTCGTCTACCTGATTCCTGGTCGAATTGGAATTTGGAAATGTTGGTTTTTTAGGAGAGGGGAAAACCGGAGTACCTGGAGAAAAACCTCTCGGAGCAAGGGAGAGAACCAACAACAAACTCAACCCACATATGGCGTCGACGCCGGGATTTGAACCCGGGCCACATTGGTGGGAGGCGAGTGCTCTCATCACTGCGCCACCCTTGCTTATGAGAATTGATAAAGGGTAGACCGCGAGCGGTTGTTCGTTCTTCTTTCTTTAGAGCCACACGCGGCGAGAAAAAAAGTAAAATTTTGCAAACTAATGGTAAAAAGGAGAAGAGATTGAGGCGGAGGGAGGAAAAGGATTTCCTGTATCAGGCCTGTACCCTCGTTCCTCACTCGCCCCTCGGGTGTACTCAAAGTAATAATAGGAGACAAGAGAGGATAAAGGGGACAGAGAAGGAATCCCCTTTACAAACCCTATTCCATAAGTATTTCGTCTCGAGTTATTTTTAAGACCACAGATCCCAAGGGGGATTAGACAACAGCCAATCACATAGCGCGAATGTGTTCCGCGTGGATGACCCACTCTCAGAGCCACGCGTCCTTCACGAAGTGACGCAGAACAAAATGGCGGAGAGCGATATTGCTATTGCTATTCGTTGTGTTGACGAAAACGACTACAGAAAGATTTCTGCTAAAGCTGTGTCGGCGAAAGGGAAATTAAAAAAGAATCGCCCTTCCTCTCTTGTATAGAGCTAACATTACGGCAGGGAAATCCTTAACACACTGAATATTCTCTCAGGATCATTTATAATTTGCAGTTTGAAGAGAGCAATTTCTGGTTGATATTTATTCTTTTATTAGTCTTTTATTATTCAACAAAAATAACACTTGGCGTCCTACTTGCGTTTTTAGGCTGATTTAGCAACAGAACGGGAACGTCAGTTGACGACGGCGCGCGCAAATCAAACAACTGGCTTGACCAATGGCAGAGCGGCAAATTGGGCACCGGAAGTCGTGTTTAGTGCTTTCCGCGCGCTTTCCCGTCGTCAAATGACGTTCCCGTTCTGTTGCTAAATCAGCCTGTTGTACCAACGACCGGTTTCAATAGACCAGTGAAATTTCTCATTTTATTAAAGCACTGAGGTTACGACAACTTCGAGTTAAACTAATTTCGCGGATTGTCAAAGAGTCCATTGATTCCCTTTTCCCAGGTGAGCGCCGGTTCATTTCGCTTCAATATTCAGGAATGCTCTCAATGCTTTTCTCCCGACATGTTTTCCACGGCGTTTAGTCATGCGAAACCTCCAGGAAACATCTACGCAGAGCGCGAGGTAACTTTATCCCGATTCTAAAAATAACTCGAGACGAATTACCTATGAAATAGGGTGTGTATGGGGAATGCCTTCTCTGTCTCCTTTATCCTCTCTTGTAGGAGATTATTTGTTCGCAGTTTGGTCATAAGGGAAATGCTTTGATCTATTTAATTAAAATCTTAACTACATGAAGTTAAATTGATGAGGTTAGTCTCGAAAATTTGTATGTGGATATCGCTGCTTAGTGGTTTAACAGATTCATGATCAAAAGCTGACGTTTTGGACGCTGATTCTTTTCTCAGAGAGATTAAAAAATACGGTGGGTGGTATTGTTGTATTGAAAACTGCATGGACAAGTGCCGGTTTGGGTAATTTTTTACTATCATGTGCTGAGCCTAATAATAAACCCTCTTTGAGAGAACCTGGGACGAAAAACTGCGTTGCGCAAACTAGCTCAAACTATTAGAGAATAGCAGTGAAATTCTTAAACGTCTTCATCTGAAAAGGCTACCTGTTTCCATCCATGTTCCGCAAATGCTTTTGCATGTTGTTGAGAATGTTTCTGCGCGAGTACTCAGCTATTTATAACCACAGTACATAGGACTTTTAAAATGATATTAGCCACGACGCAAAGTCACAAAAGTGTAAATCGGGCTCATTTTGCTCGTTTGGTTATAAGCATTTAGGTCGGATATGATTAATTGGGAACTTGCAGTGATGCAGCAAAATGATTACTAAATAATGGCGTTGTAATTATTTTAGTGCCAGAGGAAGAGGAAGAGGAAGAAATTTCAGTGGCTTCAAATACGACAGGTGAGAAACTTGTTACGGCACCTTCCATCATTCCCGGGGGGTACTCCCTATGATAGCCTATACGTGGAGGCTCCGCCCGAAAGGGGTATCTTTTTCAGGCCTCAGGTACATGAAAGGATAAGGAAATCTGTCATTTGGGTGTGTGTAGGAGCTAACAGATGAGTTTTATGGCTTTATAAAGTCGAGAAAACGTTCTATTTTTGTGATTGATTCATGTAACAGCGGGTTAAAGCGGATGCAAAGTTCTAAACAAGGTACTTGAAAGGGGTATCATTTGTCAATAGAAGGTATGCGAAAGGGGTACCTTTTTCGTGAAAAATGGTAAATAAATAGCTGAATAGCTGCAATAGAACTATCCGGCGGAGCCTCCCCTCATTTCCCTAGAGGTTTGTGAAATAGTTGATAACCAATGGGTTAAGAAACCATTATACAGTGACTGCTGAGCAGTCTGCAATAGCGGAACTACAAAAAGGGGCGGATAAACAAACTCCCTAACTTGTACACCAATTCCAAGGGCAAGCATCACCTTGCAAGATCAGCTTCGTTTCGTTTTAAACTTAAACTGACTGAAGGTCTTTATCTGCCAGTGATATGAAGACTTTTTACCTATTATCAGCCTGGTCTGTGTGTGTTCCATCTGGAGAGGATAAAGGTCCATCAAGTCGATGACCTTTAAAGTTCACTTATTAAACACTTTATACATTGTGTCAAGTCTTGCTTTGTTGCATGTTACTCTTCTCTGTATGACAGCTTAAACAATTCAACCTTCACTGCTTCATATAGACACTGTTTTCCAAGTGGGAACTCAAGGAGTCGACACTAGTTGACAAGTGAGCCTATCTCTGCCACTTCTTCAATTCTCCTTCTACGATGTACTATTTGTTCTCTTACCCTAGACGAATTTATCGTCAATAGAAATCTGTTAATAATAATTAATCGAATAACCAGTTTCGTCCTTTCTTTCACGAAACCGGTAGCATGCTACTCTACCTTAAAAAAAGACAATAGTTTTTTTATATTTTTCATTTCAGAGCCTGTCAAGTTATGGGGTATTATTGACTACAAATACCTTAAGGTATTCAGCGGGGATTTTACTGGCGAATGGTACGTTGTACCAAGTGTCTTGGGTCCCATTGTCATTTTACTTCTGGTGTTTATTGTTTGCCTGATTAGAAGGGCAGCAACTAAAAAGTGGTAAGTTGACATACTTTCTGAAAGCAGCAGGTAATGCCGTGTTCTTTCCACGCATGTTCAGAAATGTAGGAAAACTCGGAACTCAGTTACTTCATACAATACACACCAATTATTATTTGCAATTTCCATATGACTTCATGTAGACAGAATTGTTTACGTTTAAGTGAGGATTGGGGCTAGGGGACACTTCATGATGTTTATCATAAGGACGATGAATCCCATTCGGCCCCAAATTCTGGTCATACGCGTATCTGATGTCTTCAGATTGTCTCTTTCCGTCCAACACCACGTAATGACCAGACTTGTCATTCCAACTTTTTAAACTCTGAACGAAATCCTATGGTGTTACCGTCCAAATTAACGTTTGAAAATCACTTTTTAGTTCTTTGGATTGTACAAAAAGGAATTTGAATTTTTTTTGCGAATTTTTTCTTGCCAGCTATTAGGAGTGAAAGGGTTAAGGAGAGTGACGTCATTTGAGTAATGATAAAGATAATGCTACCCCTACAGGAGCCCTCAAAAGAAACTGTTTTCGTTGGATGACGAAAAAAACAAACGATTGTTTATCTCTGCTAAGAAGCAAACGTTTTTCCTTACACATTTAGCGCAAAAATTCGTATTATTTTGTGAAACAACATGATCGCTTTGTGATGTGACTGCTTGTGGTTTTGCACTGTTCGAAGGTCATTGTTTGCCTTACGCACTGTTCTATATTATAACTCGAGTGTAGTTTACAGAAAAACCTTTGTGAAAGTGCCCCTGAACGAGAGAGTTTACTTACTGTCCTGTACTTTGGTTACAGTCCCAAGAAAGAAAAAAGCGAAGTCAAGAAGGAGCCCAAAGTCACAACTCATGTGGTGATTGAAAAGCCTGTATACACAGTACAAAAACAGGTTATAGAGCCGGTGTACTATCCAACCACTGATCCAGTTTTCGATATTGCACCTGTTACGTCAAGTCATCCCCAGTCTTCCAGCCTGGGTGCATACGGTGATATGTCCATGTATGGTAATGGAATGTCTACTTATGGTACCATGCTTGGATCACCTGTGCCACCACCAACGCAAGAATTAAACAGAACTTACAGCGCCTCGAGCGATCTTGAATTTTTAAGTGATGATGGCGATGACTAGATTCGCAACTTGTACGTAGGACTAATAGTCATCGTTAAACATTTGTCATTCTTGAAATATTCTGGTGTATTGTTCAGTTTGGAAAGAAATAAACAGACAGGCAAAGTTTGGGGTTGAATTTTACCTCCATTTTCTTTCCTGGGCGGGTCCTCATAGTTGCTAAAAATCTGTCTGCTTAGTATTAGTTTGTAAAATTTGATTCCAGAGATATGAGATATTATTCGAATTTTCATTTTTAAAACCCTTTTTAGTAATACTTTCATGGCGATGTATGTCCTCTCATCCTTGAAAAGTCGTTATGACATCTTTAGCAAAAACTTTCATGCGACCTTTTATGAACTTCTCCATCATTCACTTTGCATCCGTAGCCCTGTTCTTAAGTCTATGTATATGAAATCTTCATGTGCCATAATCTCAAATCGATTTAAAAGGAGACTCCTCCACATATGTTCAATTTGTTAACTGAATCCCATAAATGATGTTTAAATACATGACATCCAAAAAATTGGAAAACAAATAAGTAGAATTATTTTTTTATTTTCAAGCCGATTTTACATCTACGCACCTAACTGTTGTGTGCTGTCTTGCCGCTTATCAGTGGTTACGTCTATATAAAGTTACTGAATCACGCTGAATCACGCCACTACACTCCGAGTTTGATGGTGGATGCCGCCTAGGGAAGCCTCTTGCAGACTATACCACAGGGACGGGCTGGATCCCAACAGGAGAGGTCATTCCAGTAGCCATTAATTCCTGGGGCGGTTGGATGTTTAATCCACATGTTGCTGCATGGTTCACTGGCTTTTCCATTCGGTTCGCCTAGCCACCATTTCGTGTAATTCGGAACCGAATCGTCAGACCAGATATAGTGGCTTGTGACCCACTTAAGTCCGATCCAAACCTGTTTCAACGATGGCTCGTGTTGGTGGACCAGCTTTAATACAAATTCGTTTTCTTCGTTGCTGTTTATCTTTACCAGCTCTCCTCCCAGTCTTCTGCAGTACGCTTGGGCCTTGTGCCAAGTCTTAATGGCGCTACTCACAAGGTAACAATAACCACTTTTGAAATGCGTCCAGCCACTAGGACACGGGCCTTTTAGAGATGAAAAAAATGAAAAAGACGATACTTTTTTGTAAAAATCAAAAAACCTTACAGGGGGTGGACTTGAATTCAGATTAATTTTGCATGAATTTACTTACCAAATTTAAGCAATCTTTCAATATTTCGCAGGGTTTTCAGTAATGCGGGGCCATTAGCATCTCTCTTGGCATTATTGTCCGTATTAACTGTAAGAAAGAAGCCCCAGTCATTTTTTAAAAAATATTATAAAAAGAGATCTGAGGGGAATATATTAACAATTTTCGCACTAGGCTAGCGTCCTGCTGAACTAAACAAAAGATTCCTTGGCAAGATAGTTGCTTTTTGTCTTAGAATTGAAATACGAAATGAGATTGGTCGTTTTTATTCAGAATAAATTTCCCAGTCAAAATCACCCTTTTAGTGGAACATATTTTTAAAGACCTTGTGTCCGCGTAGTTTTTCCCGTCGATTTATATTTTAGTCTAATTGTCCCTTACCTCCCGGAGCAGACAAGTTAGCACGAAAACGTAGTGCGTATACCAGCTGGGACTCCCAAGTAAAGCTACAAGCCAAGTTATTTCATTGAATGAAGCTGAGTATCCTCATTTGAGCTTAATTTAAGCGTAAAAGTGATCCCAATCTTATAGAAGAACAATTTTACAATAACTTTAAAAAAGTTTTATCCTGACTCGTTCCTTTCTAGACCCGATTTGATCTGAGGTCTAGTGTGGTTACTGGGTCTCTCTCTTACAGTCCGCTCAAACGAAAAACACTCCACCTGGCAAATATATTCTATACCTTCTTGTTGTTAGTCGATACCGTTTGACGCATGAAAGTTTTTTTTCCGCCGGCATTTTTCTGATGGTTGATTCACTCTCATTTAAGAGAATAGCCAATCGTAGATGGAAGTTTAATTTTGTTGATACTTTTATGACAGTACTTTGAAAGAGTCCACTTCTAATCAGAACAGAAGTTTCAAGGACCCGAGGTTCAGATCTTTCAAAAAACGCACACGTGGTGAACTTTCACAGAAGCAGCCAGCCGCGCAACATTCGAACTGTTTAACTTTACCTGTGACCCAGAAAACCGCGAAGAGGAGCGGCAAAATAAAAGGCAATTTCATCTCAGTCAGCAGCTGTCTCACTACTGTGTGATGATCTCTAAAATCGCGTCTTGCTGCACGAGAGTTTCTCTCCGGCCGTCCTCAAAATGACTCTTAGAATATTTTTTTGAATCTATATTTTTACATCTCAGCTCCAAAACAAGCAAAAACAAGATCCACTGATCAACGCAAGCATGCGTGTGAAAAATAAGTAAACATAAACTTGTAAACGTATTAACTTATCAACTGCCCTCTTTCAACTTTTACTTTCAATGCTAGTGGGTAAATTCCTCTAACATTGAAAAAAAATACAAAAAGATAGCTAACTTTAAGTTTTAGTGACAAAATTGTTGTCGATGACGATTGCTCAATTTAATTCAATTTATTCACAAAAAGTGTGCATATTTAAATTTCCCTTAAATTTACAACGTATTACTCTATTTTACGTAGTAATAAACTTTTTCACCATAATACACCTGTTCGTTAAAAATGGTGGGTGGCAAGATCTAACGTTGTGCTCAAGATGTACTGATTCAAATATTTCCACTTAAATCTAGCTTTTTAAAAACAAGAGATAAAACTTATTTTTTTCCATACAATAGAGTGCATTGTTAGGTCTTATTAGGGAACTTCAAGATTCAACCGCTACCAGACCGTAACAAAAACAATAGGTTTAATGAGCAAAACAACAACTTTGCACGTGCAGCACACTTTTTTGTGAATTTCTTTGCCGTTTTTGCACGACTACAACGTGAAAATACCTCATTTCGCGTTTTATGGAGAACGTAAACAAGCCACGATGAAATTTTGTTACTCTTTCTGAACTTCGATATCGTCCCTTATTCAACGTCAGGAGGGCTTGCCTACATTTTACGAGGTGCATAGGCGTACGGGCCGGGGGGGCGAGGGGGGCTGCAGCCCCCCCAAATTTTGGGTAACTCAGATTTTTTGGGCAGCGAGAGAAAATTTGGGCAAAGCCAGTTTTTAAAGACGTCTCCATGTTTATTTAATTATTTTAAAGACCTGAATTTTAACCTGAAGTCGGCGTAATAATCCAGTTACATTACAGTGGTTGCCTAACATGTGATGAGTAATTTACATATTTGCAGTTTTTTTTGTTGGGCACTATACTGCACTGCACTAGCTGAAATGGGCTATTTCCAGTCGTGAATTGATTAAAATAAACTTTCGAATAACTTTCTAGAATCATCTCTACTCGAAGAACAGAGTATGGCAGATAGCATTTAGCAATGGGTATGAAAATGAAGAAGTGGCTGACTAATTCTCAGTTTGAATTACGAGAAGAATTTTAATTCTTTTAAAAAGTCTATCGAGCGGTTTAAAATTATTCGCTAATTTGTTAAAGTAGACCGAAATATTTACAAAACCACTAGTGTCTCGATACATACTAATCAAATCCTTCTTTCGATTCTAGCAATCAAGCAGAGCTATCTCCATGATCTTTCACACATATTTTTAAAAAGATTAAAACTACTATGAGGTGAAATTGCAGGTCAAAAGCGCTTCGTTTTCTACAGATAACGGCCAAAAATCAAGATTTTCCTGTTCTTACCGTATTTCTAATAATAAAAACTTCATTCCAAAATATCTCGATAAGGTTTTGCTTAAACTTCACGAACATCGAGGCGACCGTATTGGAGTAAAAAGCTCCCGTGAACGATTTTGTGAGGTTCCTGTGCCGGGAATCATTGCTGAAGTAAAATAGGTAATGGGCGGGGGGAGTCATTTCGTTGCTATGACAACTCCGATGTCATTGCAACTCTGATGATGACAAATTTTCATCTTAATACAACTGTGGTCGCAATTTTTCCAAATGTTTGTTTATGGCGACGTAGTTTATGTTCAGACTTGGTATTGACCCTGAAAAACCGTATCGTCGAGCCACCTTCATATGCCAGGACGGCCTATGTTGTTGCAATATGGCCCTCATTTCTTTTCGACTCTTTCGGAAAAATTTGAGCAACTTGCGAGATTTTTTTGGGCAAATGGTTTACCGCCCCCCCCCCCGGGCAAAAAATTTCCCGTACGCCTATGACGAGGTGAGTGGTTCGGAATAATCGCGATAAAGACTGAAAGATTTTTTAAGCAATGTTCTCGTTGTCGTAGCGTTGTTGGCTAATTACATGCAGTTAATTCTTGAATTAAATTCAGCACATGTGAAATTTGTATGTTGAATCAAATGGTGACGAGTGAAATTAGGGAATAATTTCACGCGCGTTTTGTCCAAATCCTTATAATTTCCCGAGCCTAAAGGCTCGGGAAATTATTAGGATTTGGACAAAACGTAAGTGAAATTATTCCCTAATTTCACGAGTATACCATTTGATTACCTATTAATATCATAGGTGACGAATTACGTTAGAAATCGAGGATTTTTGACTTGATCCTGATCCTATGATCCTGGATCGTATCGATCGATCGTGAACTCCACTCTCTCAAACGTTTTGAGCTAAAATTTGGCTTACGTTTTCAGAATTTTTCCACAAAATACCTCTAAGAATCCTTCTTGATGTGCTCTTTCGTGTGTTCAGGTTTTCTAAAGCGTCTTTTTATGCCCCGACATCTTCATTCATGACATTTTAAGACTTCCTCGCCATCTTGAAACGGAGACGTACGGCAGGTTGCCATGGCAATTTGGTAATTTCAAATGTGAAATTACAAATTAACGCTGAACTTTCGCGCCAAAATTAAGGAGTAATTCGTCACCTATGATATTAGACATTTGAACTGGGCCTAGTGAAAGGACTTCAGGGAAAACTCAGTAAGCACCATGTCCATAAGACTGCTCATTAAAGAGTATAGTATTCTTCAAACTGGGCTACTAGGTGTTCACTTGATTATCAGACAGGCCATCAAGCATAAACACAAGGATACACTGTATGAGAGAACAGAATTTGAAAACAAATTATAACTGTACACGGAAATTTCTACACCTCATTGTTATAATCCAAAGGTGAGGGATAACATGAGTCCATGTTCAAAATCTTCAAAATTTGTGTTCCAGAAAATATCCATACCCACTCTATGGAGCGTTATGCAAAATTCCAAAGGTAAGGGGGTCTCAGGCCAAGTACCTTACGAGCTGTGCTACGGAGGGACGCTACATAGCATCTGGCGTGCTGGCAAGGTATAAGCCAAGGAAAGAATAAGCATAAACTGGGATTTCCAGAGGGTTAGGGGCCAAAATTAAACCAAAATAGAAACTCAAGGTCTTTGGGAGGAATATGGATATTTTCTAGCACAACACAATCACACAAAACCCATACTATCTTCTCTTTAACATTCCAAAAGGTATCAGTGTTTGCAAATGTGAAATCCTATCTTAAATTAAGATATATATACTCGTTCAGTAGAAAATGTTAAAAGGGCTGAGCAATTTCCAAAATCTAATTAATTATAATAATAATTTACATGTTAGTGATATTTGGCCAAGAAGTACACAAGTTGATTACACAAATGTCAGCGATGCAAACAACCTCATAAATGCTAAACACCATTCCAGAAAAAACCTTATTAAAATGATGTTAAAATGATGTTATTTTAAAAAATTAATCCAAAATTATTTTTACAATCATTATCACAACAAATACAGCACATACCCCAAATATTTGTCGCACAACACTTGTTCCTGTAAAAATTTTACCAACATTTGAGAAATAAAAGCTGATCCACATGCACGCCACTGCTGCAAGCAAACCAACGATAATAAATTGATCAACCTTCCAACGGCTGAGGTTGGCATTATCAAAATTTGAAACAATGCTTAATGGCTTCATTTTGAAGTCATCTAACAGGTGCATAGCTTCCGTGCGTTCGTCAACACCATAGGGCTCTAAAACTTTTATATGGCTTATGAAATAGTGTTGCAAATATCCATCATAAATATGTTGCCTATAAGTTGTTATGATGTACAACAGTAACCCTCCAAGTGTTTTGTTATTATCAATGGTATACATATCAAAAGGAAGCTTTTCACCTCGCTCTGCAATCCATAAAATAATTGTCTTTAAATGATATGACTTGAGAGCTGGGTAGTTTTTCTTTTTTACTTGACTGAATTGCTTGACTGCAAATTTGATGACAGCATAACACAATTTTAATGCTCTCTTGTCAGAATGATGTTCAAATACCTTTGACTCTGCTTCTGAAAATGTCAGCCTCCAGTCAAAGTCATGTGATAAATGATGCAATGAACAATGTTTGTGAACTAGATAACAGCCTACTTTCCTGACACTGTTAATAAGCTGATAAGGGAAAATTTTTTGCACTCTTTCAAACCAATCACAGGCTATTCCTTCACTGTCGAAAATCTTGACTCCAAAGACAACGTCACTGTCAAATCTGAACTTGCCTCGAGGGCCATCCAACATTGATTTGAATGTTATGGCAGGGTAGTTGTACTCGATGTCCCTTCCTGCAAATTCTTTTCCTATCTTTTCTCAAATCAATCTCCCAGAAAGTAAAGCTTGAGACCCAGATTTGACAATACAGTCCTGCAGAAATGCATCATATGTCGATTCTTTCATTATGATTTTACAATATCCAGGAGATTTAGGAATAATATTATCCAAGCTTATGAGTAGTGGCTTGTAAAATACATTGATATCCACATCTTGAACAAGGGAAGTATTTGACCAAGGAAATATCCCAAAATTTGTGCTTGGTAAAGGAAAAAATCCAAAACCATGATCTGCTGCACTTCCAACAAGTTGATAATGCCATTTGACTGTATCATTTGGTAGCAGTGATTTGGTGTCGTCAGATGGCAATCTACAGAAATTCAGGTATCTTGATGTCTTTCTAAGGTGCCAATTGACCAACCACTGTCCACCAAAGTAGCGAAATACTGCAAATACTAATACTGGAGTGACAACTGTGACTGGGGTTGCAATAACAAGTACTAAATACAAGTTCACTCCTTCAAATATGGGAAAGTAATGGTCATATGCAATCACTGCCGTAAAAGGAGGAACAAAAAAGATCAAGAAGTACTTTCCATAATCTAATATTGATGGTGTATGCACTGCTGATCTGTGTAGGCCAGCTACTATATCTGTAAATACTGTCAGGAGATGGGCTACTAGTTCTTCAATCATCTTCAAGGAACTCTAAATCTACACATACCCATCTACCTGAAAAAAGGAATATCTATATTTACCACTTGATTAAAATCATAACTATAAGAAAAGTCTCCAATGTGATTGGTTATTGGCAGCTCTGGTTTTAGTATTAATAGGACAGTGTAAGAGGACAATAGCCCGACAGTACATGTCATGCCTATTGAGTAAGTAATTGGACAGTATGCCCCACTATGAGCAATGCTTTCAGACAGTTTCTCATGAATGAGTTCTTTTTTCCCTCATTTCTTACAAAAAGCCGAGATCTTGCCGGTTTTAATTTAACGGTTTTTTTCTGTAATGATTTATTGGAAACAAAACTTCATGTGATCCAATTCTGTCTATACCAGTAAATCACAAGGCGAGAGTCCAATCTTGCTATGTGGTTGTCTATAATATGTTAATCAATATAATGGACTCCACTTAGCTTATGAATAAGAGTCAATCATTAAAAAATATGTAAGAGAAAATTTGACATTAACAAAACAACAAGCTTACTAAGGAAAACTTCGCCTTATCAACTGAAAAGTGATTAACTGTCAAACATCAATAACTGATGAGTCAGTCATTTATTGGCCCCATGTACTGAATACAGACGTGACAGCTACCGAGTTAATCGTCCCTGTTTTAAATAAAAATTTCGCCATTAATTAGTTGCAAATTTTCCCTCCCCATAACAGTTAGTGGTAAACTTCGCGTTTTTCTGAAAATTTGCATTTGTCTGATTACCGGTTTTTTATGCATGACTGTAGTGTATGTGCGTATGGCCTTGGTCTTCACTGCACCTAAACACGACTTACCCAACTGCAAAAGAGGCATGAGAGATGGCATGCATGGCTTAAAGCGAAATTATTATAATAACTGAAAAAGGGGAATGCAATGTTTTCTCTCACCTGAACGACGCTCGAGAAATTTTCGGTATATTCCGTACATTATAGTTCCCCATACATGAGGTACCTACCTACTCAGGAGAAAGGCGACCGCTGATAAGTTTCCCTTCACGAAGGGAAAACCGGGAGGGTGGGGAGCTAAACAAGATTTTATACGGGGAGGCTCCGCTGCGAGGTCCAACCACTTACTCGTTTTTATACTATTTTTGGTAGAAAAGATGCCCCTTTTTGTATAAAGGATTAAATTAACTGCAAAAACCGTGGACGAAGATCCTGCTAGTTGTAAACGTTGGATCCCTTTTTGTATACCCATTGTTGACAAATGGTAGCCCTTTCATATTCTTGTTCAGAAATCTCTATCCCTTTAAGTTAAAGTTTTCTCGCAATGACAGATTTCATTACTCTCTCATTTACTTCAACAAGGGAAATTCCTACCTTTTCATCTACCTGAAATTTGAAAAAGGTACCCCTTTCGGGCGGAGCCTCCCCGTATAGGATATTAAAGGGTGTACCCCACGGGGAAAAAGTCCTTTTTTATATCCTCTCGCGGCGATACGCGGAGAAGACGAGAAGGAGAACGACTCCCCCAAATTTTGTTGGAGGGGAGGGGGCGGCTCTACACAGGCTACGATCGACGATTACGTGGGGATGCATTATTTACTTTTCCAGTGTCCCTGGTTTATATAAAAATGCATAGAAGATCATTGCAATTACAGATGCATCTTAGACAAATGCGAAAAGAAAGCCAACAGATTTCACTCATGATTTATTGTCATTGTAAGCTTTTCTACAAACTAAAAGAATAAAACAGCACACGTGCTCAAAGTGTTCAGGGCCTTCTTCACAGGAAAAAGTTGAATGTTCAGAGTATGTTATCTGACGAAACTGCTATTCGAGAAGCATTTCTTATGCGACCCGATATCTGTCACGTTTGCTCGTTTTCGTTTCTGTAAACACCGTGCCAAAGTCCTGCGGTCGATCTTTCTTGTTCACGCAAACTATAAGACATTTAGGAAGCGAAGATCAAAGTAAACATCGAGCCGGACGTTATTGTTCTGGAGTAAGAATCTCGCCTGCATAACAGGCACTTTATGAGCTAAGCAAGGCATTTCGCACGAGGTGCGAGGCGAGAGTATAGGGGCACTCAACGACTGCTTTCTTTAAAATACCTGTTCGGAGGGGCGAATATTGCCTAGAATTTTCTTTTACTTGAGAACGGCTAGAAAATGTTTAGATGAACGGTCCATTTACGTACAATTTTCGAAGCTCATCTAAAAAATTCCCTACAATTTTCCGAAGTTAAATTTTCGCATTTTACTTCCCAATTTAGGCTATTTTTAATAGAAAAAAGGAAACCTAAAATTTTCGGATTCAAAAATGTGATTGAGAGAGGAATTAGAAAAAGTCTCACTTTAGTAATACGTAAAATTTCATCTAAAATTTTTGGGAACTGAAAAATACTCAAGCCATTGTAATTTTGAAAAGACTCAATTTCCCCTAGGATGACCGAACAGATAAAGATTTTACAGCGCCGCTTAGAATGCTTTTCGAGAGAAATAAAAGTACTGTGGATAGCCTACAAAGTGTTTCACTGTATTTAGGAGGAAACCGTCGTCGGTTGCCCCTGAGAAGAGGAGGAAAATAAAGCGCCTGTTACCAGTTCATTGCTCTGGCTCTTCCGCCCACCAACGCCCACAAATATTGCCTGACGGTGGTCATGTCAAAAGAACCAATCAAAACTCGATCCATTATATCATTTGCGCGAAAATTGTCACCTTTCTAGCTACCAGAAACACCTACAGAAGAATAAAAAACAGGAAATAGTAACTCTATTAGTACATGAAACACCTCTAAATGTAAGACTCAGTGCAGCAAAAATAAGATTTGCTCAGTCAAAGGTAGGGCTTGTTTACATGGAGGGGGTGACCCGCTTAGGTGAGGTAACCCACCTGCCCTTATAATCAGTCTCATATGGTCACTCCACCTATCATGTAAACGCGATCAAATTAAAATAAGAGATTATATGGACAGGCGGGTTACCTCACCTACCTGGGGTACCCCACCTCCCTGTAAACAGGCCGTTATGTCCAAACACAGCGCCAGCAAAGAAAAGAGGGAAACTGGTTGTTCAAACAAACTCTAAGGTCACGTTTTATATTATCACGAGCTTAGGGACGGACCATTAGAAAAGTGATGGGGGGGAACCAAAAAAAACTTCAAGTAAGGGAAAATGTCCCGAAAAAGATTCATGCAAGGGACGGGCCCGCTATTTCACATTAAAACCGGAATGGTTCCCGCAGTGTGCCAGAGACTTTTCTAGCGCGGTTTCCGGTTTCTGTCATGTCTTTTTAGTGACACGCGCGAAAAGTGTTTTTTTCTCGCGGCTTCGCGGTCGGCCTCTGGCCGACACAGTCTGGGCCGACACCGAAGATTCCCGCCGCACGCGAGAAAAAAACTTCTGGTACCTAGGTTACCAGAATGACCATATCTTTTGGTGCGAGGGGAAAATCCTCAGCCTGAACTAGAGAAGAAATAACAAGTTTAGAAACTGATTAAAGTATATTAAGTTATGTGACTTTATGGTTTATAAACACAGCTGAGTTTTTAGCTCCCTTATTCTCGGAGGAGACAATAAAAAATTCAGAGATTTTTTGGGAATAGATCTACATTAGACGTTGTTGAAGCCGTTTACCAGCAGGTTGCAATGCTTTTCAAGTCTACAATAATCAGCTGTACCTAAATTAAACTTGGTAATAAAACATTATTGGCTGCACGCTCATTCAACTATACACTGAGTTCAATTATATGTTTAAATCAACCCTTTTTCATAACATACTCATGCAGTGGGACTTTTTGTGCTAGGAGTTAACGACATTCTGCAATATTGTCATATTTTCTTATGTTTTGATCATTTCTCATATTTAAAATGTTCATAAATCACTCGTCAGATAGAAATAACTAAAACTTATAGTCAGTAATATCACTATCTGGACACCAGCGGTCATCTTCTATCAAGACGTTGCACATAAATATGCTCTGTGAAAGACGTTAATACAAGGCCGTTTACACTGTGCTCTGACGGCCTTTGAGATCCAGGCTGCTCAGCATACGATTTTTATGAAAAAAAACTTAGATTCCCTGGTCACATAAGAGCAAACGTAAGACGCCATGCCGTCTGGGACAGCCGTTGTGTAAGGGGTATATCAATTAAGCATTTACGAATTCTTAAGTCAAAAACCACCTTTGCTAATGTGGACACTTCACTGTCAACCTTGTGCCGCAATAGACCCGTTCTAGTTCGAACGTCACAAAAATGTGCGGTAGTGTGACTTAACCATCATTTTGCGAATTATTTCCCGGAAGGTTTAAGCTTTAAGGCTATGATTGACTAGAAAGCACCTGCATTGGTGTAGACATCACATGGAAATCAAATGGAAAGAGCTGGCTGAAAGTTCTCATTTTTACTTTTAGTTCTTTTTTTCGTTTTATTTCATTTTTAGTTTTAGATTTTTTACGTTCTCATTTTTCATTTTCAGTTCTAAATTTTAGTTTTCCAAGAAGTTTCGTCTTTTACTATGAGGCATTTTGAAATCACTGGTGATCCCTGTAATCTGATTGGTTCTCACCAGTGTGATTTATTCACGAATCACACTTTTTTGCCATAAATCACATCTGTTCTAAATGGCCTCATTCATGTTCTAAAGAATATCATTTCTGTTTTAAATCGCACCATTTTTGCTCTCACATCGCATCATTTCGATCTGTCTCATAAAAAAATGAGATGTGAAGCCATTTTGTTTCCCCTTTTCAACGAGATCTGCTACTAGATCAATATTATAATTGTACTGACTGGATTCTGTGAATTTTTCGATTTCAAAATGGCTGTACTAAAGTGGTAATTGAATTTCGTGACGTGCAATTGTTGACTTGTGGTTTCAAATCGAGCTCGCCGCGTTGCGGCTTCGTCCAATTTTTAAATCACGGTATGATTTCAGATCAAATTGCACTCCACTCAGTTTAATTACTGTTATTAACCACTTCTGTGTATGAGTAGGATGAAAAAGTTCTGGTGACATTAATTTGTGTTAAAAAACGACAGTCTGACGTTCACACCGAGGAAAAGTTGACATCCATTTCGCTATAAGAGAAGTACTTGACCCAACCTAACTGTATCGTATTAAAAATTCACTTGATTATGCCAAGAGAGAATAATGTGACTATACTTAAAACTAAAGAAAAAACAAAAACTCGCTTTAATATTAGCTAGGTTGGTGAGCAAACTGAGATAACTGAAGTGAATAAATGATTAATAATTGAATGAATGGCATTGAGTTCATTTTAGCACCAGAAGAGGAGGAAAAGATTTCATTGGTGTCAAATGCGACAGATGAGATAGTTGATTGACTTATTTCACCGTTTCTTATCTGCTTATGAAAACTAAAATGGATGAGATAATCAGTCAAGGGATTAAGAAACCATCATGCAGTGATCTTTTAGCAGATGCAAATAATTCAATGGTGGAACTAGAGAAGCCATCCACGTTATTTAAACAGGGGCACCCAACGGCAATTTTCGGAAAATATCTGTTCGAAAGACGATTTAAGATCTAGAATTTTCGGAACATTTGTTGTAAAATTTCTTGCTTGCCTGCCTCTCCTAGGATTCTCGAACATCTACAAAATGGTATAATTACCCATTTTTAACGGATTTTTACCCTTAAAAGGCCACCTAGAATTTTCGGGGGCCTTTTCCTGGCCGAAATTTTCGAAAAGTTAAGTTTTGATCCCTATAATTTTCGGATCATTAGACTTTCAGCTAGGAAATCCGAACAGATGAAAAGTTTTTAGGGGATAAAAATATGCCTATATCTACCGTTTAAATACTAAAATACGTTTAACAATGCTATGTTAAGTGGTTCTGAACTATATCCTCGTTGGGTGCCCCTGATTTAAAGTAGCGCAGGGACCAGACGGGAGATACTTCGTTTCCGTAAAAACGTCCCCACCTCTTAAATTCCCGTCAAGGTCTGCATCCCTCATTTCCTTAAACACGGGAAACAACCGGAATCAGGAATAGAAGAAACTGCATTCTTTGACTATGATCCTCAAGGGAGGACGAAGTTCTACCATGTTGATGACTTGCAAAGTAAACCCTCTCTTTAACTGACTGATGTTGAGCGATGTACCGTCGGAACTTCTCTAAAATGACTCATAACTTGTACATAGGACTATAATTGTCATCGTTAAAAAGTTCAACATCTGTTATTCGTGGGTATTGTTCAGTTTGGCAGGCAATGTTTGGGATTGAATTTTATCGTTCCATTCTCATTCCTGGTGTCCCTACAGTAAGTTGGCAATAGTCTGTCTGTTTTTTTTTAGTTTGTACAATTTGATTCCAAATTAAAAGGACTTCCTTCGACTGTTAAAACTATTTATAGTGGTCTCGTATCTCATGTAAGGTTAGTCAATTCACATATTTTCATAATTAAGCGATGTATCGTCTCTAATCCCTGACAAGACGTTAGCAAAAACTTTCATTGGACTCAGCTCTATGGACTGATCCATCATTCACTTTGCATCGTTCAAAACGGAAGCAATGTTGTATTATTATGACTGTATGTATATGTGGAATCTTAAAAAGTGAAATTTCCAAATACGTTACAAGAAGGTTCCCCTACACATGTTCAGTTTGGTAACTAGTCCAACCAACCAAAACAACCAAAAATGGGAAAACAAATAAGAAGGATTTTACTGTTTTATTTTCAAGCCGACTTTTCATGGACGCATTTTATTGTTAAAAGTATTGTTTTGATGTTTAGCTTTAATGCATGCTCTTTAGTTTTATAGAAAGCCAGTTCTACTTTCGGCTTGGATGGTGGATGCAGCCTAGGGCAGCCTCTTGCAGACAAGACCACAGGGAAAGACGCGATTTAAGCAGGGACGATCATTCCAATAACCACTAGATCCGCCGTCATGTCCAGCCCACATGTTACTGCATGGTTCTGATGCTTGTCCGTTCGGTTCACCAGGGTTCCAGTTGGTGTATTTTGGAAGCGCGTTGTCAGCCCAGATAAACTTGCTCAGGCGTGCGTCCCACTTTAGTCCGATCCAAACCTGTTTCTTCGACGGGGCGTGTTTATAAACCAAGTTCAGAACAAACTCGTTTTCTTCATCGCTGTGGATCTTCACAAGATCTCCGCCTTTGCTTTTGCAGTACGTTCGAGCAGCTTGCCAACTTTTGACTGCGCTACTCACAAAGTAACAGTAGCTTTTGAAATGCGTCCAACCACTGGGGCAGGGACCTATATAATTGGTGATGAAAAAATGGAATTGGTTATAGCCTGTTACTGTACTACAAAGTACAAAAATTGTGATCTGAAAATACAAAAATAAATATACTGGAAAATGAAGAAAATGAGTCAGTTCCTTACTAATTATTCGAAAAGCGGTATCAGTGGCATCTCTCTTGTGCTTATCATCTGAGCGAGCTGAAAAAGAAATTAAACCTACAATTAAAAAAAGCTTTGTGAGAAAAAATTTTCTTCTAATGTGTCGATAAATTACCCTTTTCAGTGCATGAGTTACAAATGTCTTCCAACCCGTTATTTCAAGGGAGGCTGACTACACCCATCCCAGTGAGCGCGTGATTTTGTTGTGTGTCATCCGCGTCGCAAGTATCGTTTTTTAAATTTCGTAAAATCAAAAGCGTAGACATATAAACCAGTGTACGTATTGTCCGGACGTATACGTACTGTTGTCATTTGAATCACTCAGATTTTTTGCACTTATCCGGGCTTCTGAGGCATAAGATTCTGCCTTTACTAGGGAGGCGTAAAGCGGCCCGGCTTGCATGCTTCAATTGTAGCAATTTTTGTGGTTATATCGTTGAGTTTGAAAGCCAGATTTAATGAATTTTTTACTCTGATCTGGACCTGAAGTACTCAATTTTCAATCTTTGAAAACTTGGTCATTTCTCTCTTGCTTGGAGTGAGCTTTGCGTGTTTCAAAATATAACCAAGAAAGCAAAAGAGACCAGCCTATTCAAACCGGGCGGCATCAACACCGAATTGATTTTTACGACTGACTTACGCATACCTGCAGTGACACATAAGAGCGCAACGAAAAGTGGTACAGTAATAACCAGTTTCATCTCAGTTCAAAGTCTCAGGGCTGGACTGTATCTCTGATGTGTGATGTTAGCGGGACCTTCTTTCTTACAGTCCTCAAATTGATGATTGATAGAAAATCTTGGTGAAGCTGATTTAATTGTCAACATCCCTCTGAACAAGATAAAACAAGATCAAGCTAGGAAGTAAACATAACGTAGTATCGTTGAAAATTATAGGCGGATTGCTATAATTTTAGTTTTAAAGATCTCACAGTCTTGCTTTCAACGATAGCGGAATAATTTCGCTAACATTTCTGAAACGAAAAATTGCAAGTAACCCATAGCTCTTTTGCCAAAACCTTTCGGTACGATGTCTTTTTTGTACATTTTTATATCACATATGCACTCCATAAGACTGCCTTGGATAACTTGACATAAATTCATTTTGCTTAATGATGTTTCACTAAAGAATCTTGTTTATGTAGGGAGATGAGAGGCTGAAAGGTCCAACGACTTCCGTCTAAACCCTTATTTACAATAGGAAGTTCTTTCCCTGACAAATTTTCTTTGATTAGAGTATAGATAGCAGATTTTTTTTTAAAATTAAGGCAAATATAATTATGGACAACACTATGGATAGCCACCTTCTCCTTTTTAGCAGTCAGACATTTAGTAACATAAGAAATGTCAACACATCAGTGTAAATAAAGGTTCGACTGAAAATACCCTATTTCTCGAATAAGCGGTCCCTTTACCACCACTTTCTTAAATACCACCAGAAGCGCTTGTATACTTCTTGTAGTACTCACAAAGAAGGTGTCTTCCCACATTTATTATTTCTTTAACTTAAACTGCACCAACAATAATAAAGGAGAATAGTCTTTTGTGTATCACTTCGTGTGGTACTCATTTATTGATTTGTTTATTAAAATATTTTAACCTGAAAATTTATGGTTAGTCAAAAAATCATGCATTTAGCGCCCTCATCGAATAGCTGTTGGCAAGAGAGGATAAAGCTCTTTATCCTCTCTTGTTGTTGGTAGAAGCGTCCCCTTTTAGGCAAAAATCATTCAAGGAAACACGGAAGTACAGAATAGCGTACAACTATAATCGCCATATATGTTCACAGGTAGATTAAGCGTTAGCAAGGCCTTCCGGTACGAGAAAAGGTAAAAGGAACACGGAGTAAGCCGAGGGGAACTAAGGAGTTTAAAGGGGCAGGAAGACCTGTGAACAAAATGTTGATGAGTTGATGCGGCCTGAATATCTAGCACAATCTAGTATATTATTTGGACAGATCAATTGGCAAGAGCCATAATGGGTGATGTTTGCTAACAAGTTTGACAATGCTCCTGTATGGAAATAAAGGCCAACCTCTATTGAAGCAAAATAAGTAAATATCGTCACATATACATCGTCTCAGGGGGATCCTCAAGGGAAGTTTGGGGGTTTGAGGTGTTCCACCCAGAGGCCTTCAACCCCTGATCCTGTCTAAGTCAGATCCCGAATCATTTCGTTCCGTATATACAACGAAAGTAATTTTTTAACTGCCATCATGGAATTAGTTTTCTTTTTTTGGAAAAAGAAACTTAGCTTGGTATTACAAATGAAGACCTTAGTATAGCCATCCTTCACACCCTTTTAAAGGCTTCCCCGGTGCAAAAAGACACTCTGTCCAAGACGCTAAATAGCGAAATTGTATACCCTGTTTAAGACTTAAGACCGTGAAAACCATACCTTGTTCAGCAGCACATACCCGTTTAAGCTCTTCGCTGAGAGCTTAAGCCCCGTGCAAACGGACGCAACATTGTTGGCCAACAACTCCCAATATTGTTGGATGCTAAGTGTTTGCACACGTTGTTGCATGTTGTTGCGGGTTGTTGGGAGTTTTTGTTTTGTTGTTGGGAGTTGTTTGTTTAATCAGACTGTCGTCATTGCTGACGACTTAAATATGGACAGGCTTAGACCTGGAAGCGCAGACGGGAAGATTCTTGAGGATCTCGAAGAAGTTAACAGCTTCCAATGCCTGACAACTGAACTAACAAGAATCATAAACTCTATTGGACGTTTTACGTACAAATACTACTGAGCACTTTGAAAAATGAGGAACGTACGACCCTGGCCTAAATGATCACTGCATGGTCTACGGAGAAATGAGTGAGAAAATTCGAAAGGGTAGACCGAAGGTACTTACCTTCAGGCAAATGAAAAACACTGATTTTGGTCAGCTTAACAATCTTTAAGATGCACTGTGGCAGATGACCAGTATGATTACTGGTACGCTCTCTTTGGGAGCATAGCGCAGGACCACGCCCCCCTCAAGAGGAAACGTGTGCGTGATAAGGACGTACCCTACATGACTTTAACTTGGAGAAAGGCGATAACGAACAAGACACTCAGTCTGCGAACAACCGAACACCCGAGAATTTGGAACTCAAAAGAAAGTATACGAATATTGCAACGCGGGAAAGCAGAAAGATTGTAATATCATTTTGGTTTGCTAAATCAAAGGAGCTCAAATCCAACCAAGGGAGTGTTTTTAATACCTTTAGGCTGTTCATTAGTAGCAAAACGAAAGATTCCAACATGATATGCCTGCAATCCGAAGGGTGCAGAGTTGAAGGTCAAATTGAAGTGGCTGAGCAATTAGCCAACTATTTCACCACCGCAGCTAACAGTATTGCGGAGGACCATGTCACCAGCATAAGAGAAGAAAACCTTGACAATCATTGCAGTATTAATGCTATAAGAGAAGCTAGCCTGCGTTGCATGGCGATTTTGTCAAGCCGGGCGCACGAGTGGCGTAGCCGCGAAATTCGCGCGCGAAGCGCACGAGAACGAGCGGCAAAGCCGTGAGAAAAGGTTTTTCAAGTTGCTCTCGCCCCAATCTTTTTGCGGTTTCTCTGCCCTCGCCCGCCTTTATTACTTAGCGCGCCCAAACAAAACCGCCATGCTACGCAGGCTAGTACGAGGTGCAAAAGGCGCTGGAAAGTAACAAGGCTAACAAGTCCTGTGGATGGGACCCCAGAGCATGCACCATCAAAACTCCTTGAAAGTGAGACAGTAAAATTGGGCCATCACTAACAACGCCTTACAACAGCTGAATTGTATTGGGGAAATGGCTTGTGCGTGGAAAATGGGAGGATGGACGCCAGTATTTAAAAGTGGGGACAGACTCGAGTAGAAGAACTATCGTCCAATCACATCTCTTGTTACTGTCAATAAGAAATTTGAATAGTTGCTTAGTAAACAAATCACTGGTCAACATGATCTAACTCTTCATCAGAGAACGACACCGTATAAAACTCACCATAGCTGTCTGACCACTATGCTTAGTTTAGTAAAAGATTGGAAATCAGCTGTCGACAGTTAAGGAACTCGCATCTATCCTGACTACCGATATGAGTAAAGCCTTTAGGCTGTTCATTAGTAAAGCCACGGGCAGGAACGCGTGACGAACCCCCAAGAACGTGTGCATGGGAGGCTAACAATGGTCAGCTGTACCTAAACTTGGTAATAAAACATTATTGGCTGCACGCTCATTCAACTATACAATGCGTTCAATTATATGTATAAATCAACCCTTTTTCATAACATACTCATGCAGTGGGACTTTTTGTGCTAGGAGTTAACGACATTCTGCAATATTGTCATATTTTCTTATGTTTTGATCATTTCTCATATTTAAAATGTTCATAGATCACTCGTCAGATAGAAATAACTATAACTTATAGTCAGTTGTATAGTTTAAGCTGTAATATCACCATCTGGACACCAGCGTTCTTCGTCTATCAAAACGTCGTTACACATAAATATCTTCTGTGAAAGACGTTAATACAAGGATTTACACAGTGCCCTGACGGCCTGTGAAATCCAGGCTGCTCAGCATACGATTTTTATGAAAAAAAAACTTAGATTCCCTGGTCACATAAGAGCAAACGTAAGACGCCATGCCGTCTGGGACATTCGTTGTGTAAGGGGTATATCAATTAAACATTTACGAATTCTCAAGCCAAAAACCAACTTTGCTAATGTGGACACTCAAGAGAGCTCTCTTGGGACACTTCATTGTCCAGCTTGTGCCGTAATAGACCCGTTCTAGTTTGAAGGTCAAAAAAATATACGGTAGTTTGACTTAACCTAGTCTGCTACACAGCCGTTTTTAGGGTCGTCACGCAATGGAGGAGCGTTGCGTGACGACACTAAAAACGGCTGTGTAGCAGACTAGACTTAACCATCATTGCGAATTATTTCCTCGAAGGTTTAAGCTTTAGGTTATGATTGACTAGAAAGCACCTGCATTGGTGTAGACATCACATGGAAATCAAATGGGAAGAGTTGGCTGATAGTTCTCATTTTTAGTTTTATTTCATTTTTAGTTTTAGTTTTTTTAAGTTCTCGTTTTTCATTTTCAGTTCTAAATTTTAGTTTTCCAAGAGGTTTCGTCTTTTACTATAAGGCATTTTGAAATAACTGGTGATCCCTGTACTCTGATTGGTTCTCACCAGTGTGATTTATTCACGAATCACACTTCAGTTTTTTGCCATAAATCACATCTGTTCTAAATGGCCTCATTCATGTTCTAAAGAACATCATTTCTGTTTTAAATCGCACCATTTTTGCTCTCACATCGCATCATTTCTGTCTCATAGAAAAAATGAGATGTGAAGCCATTTTGTTTCCCCTTTTCAACGAGATCTGCTACTAGATCAATATTATAATTGTACTGACTGAATTCTGTGAATTCTGCGATTTCAAAATGGCTGTAATAAAGTGGTAATTGAACTTCGTGACGTGCAATTGTGGACTTGTGGTTTCAAATCGAGCTCGCCGCGTTGCGGCTTCGTTCAATTTTTAAATCACGCGTATGATTTCAGATCAAATTGCACTGCACTCAGTTTAATTACTCTTATTAACCACTTCTGTGTATGAGTAGGCTGAAAAAGTTCTGGTGACATTAAGTTGTGTTAAAAATAGACAGTCTAACATTCACACCGAGGAAAAGTTGATATCCATTTCGCTATAAGAGAAGTACTTGACCCAACCTAACTGTATCGTATGCTTAAAACTAAAGAAAAAACAAAAACTCGCTTTAATATTTGCTAGGTTGGTGAGCAAACTGAGAAAACTGGAGTGAATAAATGATTAATAATTGAATTAATAGCATTGTATTCATCTTAGCACCAGAAGAGGAGGAACAGATTTCATTGGTGTCAAATACGACAGATGAGATAGTTGATTGACTCATTTCATCGTTTTTTATCTGCTTGTGAAAACTGAAATAGATGAGATAATCAGTCAAGGGATTAAGAAACCATCATGCAGTGATCTTTTAGCAGATGAAAATAATTCAATGGTGGAACTAGAGAAGCCATCCACGTTGCTGCCTCCCCTTATTTTTTAAAGTAGCGCAGGGACCAGACCGGAGATACTTCGTTGCCGTAAAAACGTCCCCACCTCTTAAATTCCCGTCAAGGTCTACATCCCCCGTTTCCTTGAACACAGGAAACAACCGGAATCAGGGATAGTAGAAATTGCATTCTTCGACTATGATCCTCAAGGGAGGACGAAGCTCTACCATGTTGATGACTTGCAAAGTAAACCCTCTTTTTAACTGACTGATGTTGAGCGATGTACCGTCGGAACGTGTCTAAAATGACTCATAACTTGTACATAGGACTATAATTGTCATCGTTAAAAAGTTTAACATCTGTTATTCTCAGGAATTGTTCAGTTTGACAGGCAATGTTTGTGATTGAATTTTATCGTTCCATTGTCATTCCTGGTGTCCTTACAGTAAGTTGCCAAAAGTCTGTCTGTTTTGTTTTAGTTTGCACAATTTGATTCCAAATTAAAACGACTTCCTTCGACTGTTAAAACTATTTATAGTGGTCTCCTTATCCCATGTGAAGTTATTCAATTCGCATATTTTCATAAAACGATGTATCATCTCTAATCCTTGACAAGACATTAGCAAAAACTTTCATTAGACTCAGTTTTATGGACTGATCCATCATTCCGGCACTTTGCATTGTTCAAAACTGAAGCCATGTTGTATTATTATGACTGTATGTACATGTGGAATCTTAAAAAGTGAAATTTCCAAATACGTTACAAGAAGGTTCCCCTACACATGTTCAATTTGTTAACTAGTCCAACCAACCAAAACAACCAAAAATGGGAAAACAAATAAGAAGGATTTTACTATTTTATTTTCAAGCCGACTTTACATGATGTTTAGCTTTAGTGCTCTTTAGTTTTATAGAAAGCCAGTTCTACCTTCGGCTAGGATGTTGGATACAGCCTAGGGCAGCCTCTTGCAGACAAGACCACAGTCGCGATTTAAGCAGCGAAGATCATTCCAATAACCATTAGCTCCATAGGCCTGTCCAGTCCACATGTTGCTGCATGGTTCTGATGCTTTTCCGTTCGGTTCACCATGTTGCCAGTTGGTGTATTTTGGAAGCGCGTTGTCAGCCCATACAAACTTGCTCACTTGTGCGTCCCACTTCAGTCCGATCCAAACCTGTTTCTTCGACGGGGCGTGTTTATAAACCAAGTTCAGAACAAACTCGTTTTCTTCATCGCTGTGGATCTTCACAAGATCTCCGCCTTTGCTTTTGCAGTACGTTCGAGCAGCTTGCCAACTTTTGACTGCGCTACTCACAAAGTAACAGTAGCTTTTGAAATGCGTCCAACCACTGGGGCAGGGACCTATATAATTGGTGATGAAAAAATGGAATTGGTTATTGCCTGTTACTGTACTACAAAATACAAAAGTTGTGATCTGAAAATACAAAAGTAAAAATACCGGAAAATGAAGAAAATGAGTCAGTTCCTTACCAGTTATTCGAAAAGCGATATCAGTGGCATCTCTCTTGTGTTTATTATCTGACCGAGCTGAAAAAGAAATTAAACCCACAATTAAAAAAAACCTCGTGAGAAAAAATTTTCTTCTAATGTGTCGATAAATTACCCTTTTCAGTGCATGAGTTACAAATCTCTTCCAACCTGTTATTTCAAGGAACGTTGACTACAACCATCCCAGTGAGCGCGTGATTTTGTTGTGTGTCATCCGCGTTGCGAGTATCGTTTTTTGAATTTCGTAAAATCAAAAGCGTAGACAGATAAACCAGTGTATATTGTCCAGACCTATACGTACTTTTGTCATTTGAATCACTCAGATTTTTTCCACGTAGCCGGGCTTCTGAGGCATAAGATTCTGCCTTTACTAGGGAGACGTAAAGCGACCCGGCCTGCATGCTTCAATTGTCGCAATTTTTGTGTTTATATCGTTGAGTTTGAAAGCCAGATTTAATGAATTTTTTACTCTGATCTTGACCTGAAGTACTCAATTTTACTCTATGAAAACTTGGTCATTTCTCTCTTGCTTGGAGTGAGCTTTGCGTGTTTCAGAATATAACCAAGAAAGCAAAAGAGACCAGCCTATACAATCCGGGCTCTGGTAAAATTTTAGAGAAGCGGCATCGAGATTTGAAGACCGAATTGATTTTTACGACTGACTTACGCATACCTGCAGTGATACATAAGAGCGCAACGAAAAGCGGTACAATAATAACCAGTTTCATCTCAGTTTCAAGTCACAGGGGGCGCTTTCCATTTAGTCAAAATTTCCGGAATTTCCGGTTCGGCGGTAAATGGAACACGTTTCGTCGGTTCGTCCCACTGGAAAATTCCCAGAAAAAGTGGAAAATCTAAAAAGGTGGTCCCGTTTTCCCGGTTGGAATTTCCGAACGGAACGTCGTGTTCCGTTTACGTTTCTTGTAGTTTGTACCAGTTCCAGGTCCACGGTCGGGCACTCGGCCACGTACCAGGGTTTACGACCAAATGGAACAACTTTTTACCAATCGGAAATTCCACTTTTGCTACCACCGAAATTTCCGGGTTTTTTTCGTAAATGGAAAGCGCCCAGGGTGTGTGGTGTTAGCGGGTCGTTCTCTCTTACCGTCCTAAAATTGATGACTCAAAGAAAATCTTGGTGAAGCTGATTTAAGTGTCAACATCCCTCTAAACAAGATAAAACAAGATCAAGTTAGGGAAGTAAACATGACGCAGTATCGTTGAAAATCAGGCGGATTGCTATAATTTTAGTTTTAAAGATCTCGCAGTCTTGCTTTCAACGATAGCGGAATAATTTCGCTACCATTTCTCAAACTAAAAATGGCAGGTAGCCCATAGCTCTTTTGCCAAAAACCTTTCGGTGCGATGAATTTTTTGTACATTTTTATATCACATATGCACTCGAAAAAGACTGCCTTGGATGACTTAACATAAAATTAATTCATTTTGCATAATAATGTTTCACTAAAGAATCTTGTTTATTTTGGGAGATAGAAGGTTAAAAGGTCAAACGACTGATAGCAGCCTAAAGGCTCGGGAAATTATAAGGATTTGGACAAACAGGGGCGTAGCGTGGGATTTTGAATATGTACGCACGAGAATAAATTTTTCGTAAGCGCCTTCAGTAGGGGGGCCTGGGGGCATGCTTCCCCAGAAAATTTTGAAATTTAGGGTCTCGGAAATGCCATCTCCTGGTTTTTCTGCGGGGCATTTTCAATAAAAAATGCGGCAAAAATGGAGTAGACAGGTGTACAAAAACAATGAAGACAGGTCACAAGCAAAGGGCGAGGCGTCGACCCTTAAGACGGGCAACTCCGTTACCAACCTGTCAATCCACGTTCTTATGTTGATGTATATGAGGGATTGCTAGGGAGCTTAATCTTTCGTCCGTCATCGTACTTCGCAGAGGAGATTTTAGTCTCTTCATACTACTGAAGCTACGTTCGGCAGTGCATGTAGACGTCGTTTAGTTGTCTTGTTAATTACGTTGAAGTAATCGTGTATCGATTTTCGAGCCATATGTGTGTACTTTGTCTCACGAAACACACGAAAACACTACAGAAGCCAGTGATCACGCTCCTCAAGTCGCAGAAATATTCATAGGATTCTCTAACAGTTTCTTCGGAAAATCAATCCCTGGGGCTTCACTGTTTGACCTCACAAGTATATTCCTAATATCCGTTGACGGCAAATACGTTTTGTTCTGAAGCCACACGTCATGGCATAGTAACTTCTCCTTCAAGAATACCTGCGGGACTGGGAAAACTGGTGAGGCTGGCTGACCTTGAGAGACGGGTACATGAGGTGTTTTTCCTATTTTTGCTCACCACCCAAATGCATTTTGCCTTTATTAGTGGCCAGCACTGAATGATTGATGCTTGGATAATGGGAATTCTAATAAAAAAGCCAGTCTAATGTGAAAATATGAAATTATTAGCCAGCAAATTTAATGAGAAAAAAATTTTTCTCAGATCTCAGCTGTAAGCACGGGCGTACGTGCGTATATGGACGCTACGCCCCTGACAAAACGCGCGTGAAGTTATTCCCTAATTTCACTCGTCGTCATTTGATTACACATACCAATACAATGTTGCAATATTGGAACAATGTTGCGACCATTCGAAACAATGTCCCAACAATGTTGAGTTAAAGGTGATGTTACACAGTACGATTCGCAACGACCATTTTTAGCACAACATAAAGCGTGGGAATGTTGGAACAACGTTGTAACTATTCAAAACGACAACAATGTTGCAATGCTGTTTTGCGCTAAAAATGGCATCACCTTAAAGGGAACCTCCACTTCAACAAAAAGATAACTTTAAATCACAGGAAATAACTGTTACAGTCAAGTCAATCTAAAATATTTTTAAAGAAAGCGTTTGTATCCGAAAGAAATAACTTTTAGATTCGCCTATTTTTGTTTTCAAATTTTGCGGGCGTCGCCATCTTGAATAATTGTGACGTGTAATGGTTGCCCTATTGTTATTAAACAAAAGCTCTTTGTGTCAGAACAATAGAGCAACCATAACGCGTCACAATTATTCAAGATGGCGGCGCCCGCGAAATTTGAAAGTGAAAATAAGCGATTTTAAAATTCACTTTTCCTGATATAAACACTTTTTTAAAGACAAATTTCAAACAAATTTGTTTATCAACATAATTTTATTCGATTTAAACTTATTCTGTAGTAAGAGTGGAGGTTCCCTTTAAGATCCCTAATGCTTAACGATTATTACCGTTGTGCCCCGAACCTCTTGTGAAGATGACTGAAGGAGATAAAAGCTTTGTCCACTGCACAACTTTAAGGAATACTGTGACAGCTTTGGGTGTAAATTAGAGAAATACACCACAAGAAACATAACAATGAGCATTTTTTTAAATTTAATTCCAAGAATATTTTTAGCAAAATTTACCTTTATTTTTAATTAAACATCAGCAAAATTTACGACAAATTAAAGCGCTGGATAAGAACCAAGCATTTAACGTAAAGTATTCTCGATAATACATATTGCTATATTGCTCTGTAGCCTGAACATCAAGTCTTCATAAATATCATTTCCCCATACATGATAATCTGGGTTTTTCTAGGGAAATAAGCAGAGCTGCAGCTAACTTACAGGCGAAATTTTGCCTCATTAATTAAACTCGTCTCCAGGGCTTTTCCCTCAGAAAATGGAAGGAAGGGCCCCGAAAAGCCCTGGGCACGAGATCGATCATTAACATACGCTTGAGGCTTTTCATTCTCTGATCATGCTATTAAAATAACATCTGAATTTTGAAAGAGCAAAGCAAATTCAGTTACCAGTGAAAATTTGAGCCCGATATTTCAATATCGTGGAGAAACTGGAAACAATGGGTTTGCTAAATTTGAGTGTATTTAGGGCAATTTGAAAGTGGCTTATTCACGGCTCACTCGATTCTGTCGAAGAGAGAGCAGTGGCGCATCCAGAAGAGGGACCCGGGGGGGCCGGCCCCTCCCCTTACTTTTAGATTAAACTGAGGCCCGAGGGGGCCGAAAAAATTTTTTTTACAGACCGCCCCTCCGTCTCCTTATCTAAGAGCCTGGATGACTGCCCCCCCCCGCCCACTTTTCTCAAGGTCTGGATCCGGCACTGGAGAAGGAGGAATAAAGGGACACTTCACGCGCTTTCAGTCTCCCTAATAACCTGGAACACCACGAGCGAGATGCCTGTAATCCTTACAAACACACGCTTATTTCTGTGCACTACAAGCCTATAA
>CALNXK010000011.1:5485000-5767500 GCA_942486035.1 Porites lobata | reverse complement strand
AAAATTCAAACCAAGGATAAAATTGAACCACAACATACACAGGAGTTTCAATAACAATAATAAAGTAGCCAGCAGGTTTGAATAGAGTAACCAACCATAGCCGTTAGTCCCTTTCCTTGACGGAGGTCTTGGGGCATGCTCCGCCAGAAAATTTAGGAATTTCAAAGCCCTAAAATGCTATTTCCATTTTTCTGAGGACTAAATTGAGTACAAAAGAGTGTGTTTTTCATTCAAGAAAATATAGCTTTCATTCAGGTTTCATAGCCACACAATCAATTCCTACAAGCAGTGAACAAATGTCAATATTCAAAATTAAGTACATTTGCACATAAAAAAAATCTGCATAAACCAAAGAACAAATGTGAGAAAATTTACTGAAATACAGCATTTGTGTAACTAGAGCATTACATACATGTAAAACCAGTGGTCCTTGTAAACACATCATAATTATCAGTAGGCTTACATTTTCTTTTAGATCTTATGATATTTTTTCTTGTTTACAACATTATTAAAACTAGTTGCTTCTAGTAGCCTGCATGTTTCATCAGTCATCGGTGCTCATTGAAACCCCTGTGTACAGTTACAGTAACAGTGACAGATACATGCAGGGAGAGGGGCCCAGGGTCCAGGGGCCACAACACAGTTTGTGTTTGGATACTAAAATTGTCAAAAAAATAATCAAGTTTTTCAAAACAATGTGCAGGGGGTGGGACAGGGCTCAACCTCGTCAAGAGTCCCACCGATTAAAGACCAATCATAAAAGCTTATAGACAATGCTACACTTCAGTTGTCATAAAAATTCTGTTTTTTAAATGTTGCCTTGGTCAAAAGATGCTCTTCTTGTATCTACAGTTCATACTTGTCAGGCCTAAATATTATTATTATTTTTATTGTCACAGTGTTCTCACCAGGCCGCTGAAGTGCGGGATTCCCACAAGAAAATCTGAGATGGCGCAGAAAAAGCCAAGAAGATGCCCCCAATGGAGTGCAGAGGCATTCTACGAGTCAAACAGACTTAAGAACATCTACAGCTAAGTAGTTTTAATGGTCAACCCAACACCCCAGCATTTTACTTGGTTGAATGAATTAAAATCGTGCTATCAAAAGATTCAAAGTCTTTAATTTTATTTCCTTAACTTTCGTTGGTCCCATGTGCCTTGCAAAGATTGGTGCATGCATCGTCATCGAATCGTACACACCCCATCCACTATACTGGATCAAGTAGGTTCTTCACATAACAGATCATTCTGAGTGCAGGCTCACTTTGTCCCCTTAAGGGGGCCCTGTGACTCCCCAATGCAAAATCCTGGTGAGAACACTGTTGTTGTTATTGCTCTTGTTGCTGTTATTATTATTATTTATTTATTTATTTATTTATTAATCAAAACAACGACCTGTTAAAAAATAGCTTCATCTAGGCATTTCAGGTGCATTATACAGTTTGTAAAGGGTATTTCACCTTTGCGGAAGAAACCATTACAGGGAGGATGAACTGCTCTACAAAATACTGAAACTGATCTTTGGCGCCATCATTTGACAGTTCATGAAGAAGATCCCCTAAACAAAGCAGAACAAAAACATTCACTGATGATTAGTTCTTTTTCACTTCAGTGGACACTTCTTTGGATTTTCCAGAAAATTTCTGGAAAATCCAAAGTGTGCTTCTCTCAGCTGTGACTGAGATACAGTGTATTTATCAGAGGTAATTCAAAACTTCAGGTTTGAAATGTTATGGCCAAATTCGTTGTATCGCGCTGTGAGTTTTGCAAACTTCGAGGGAATTTAGGTTTTTTCTGTTCCATCAATCATCTTAGCGGACCTCTTAGGAAACACTTGCTGTAAAACTTCGAATTCGATTTTCCTGCCAAGTTATATCGCGGGTATCGTATTTTGCATAAATTAACCGCCAACCACACGATGCCTGTTTTTGTAAACCAAAAATCGTTAATCTGCTTGATAACTGACTGTAAAACGTAAAGGAATGCAATCTATAGGAACCATCCGATTTTCTTGCTTAACATTGCCCCAATGACATCATTTAAAAGAAAAATAGCGGCGAACAAAAATTTCGAAAATTTACTATTTTGTGTCAGGTATACATGTTCATTTGATTGGCATGCAAAAATGTATCGAGTACCCGCGGATTTTTAAGCACGAAATGGTTCACAAAGGGTGAAATATTTACATCCTGTTTCAATTTTGATCTAAATGGGAGAGTTAGTAAGAAGAAAATATGTTCAAAAATGTCCATTTGTTAGCCTTTTCAAAAAACGTCCCCCCCCCTGATGCCCAGTGCAGGTTTTTTTTAGAAGTCAAACAAATGCCACAGTGAGTAGTTTCATCTGAAGTACTAACTACACACAAAGTATGAGGGAAGGTTTTGTTTGACCATTTCCAATTTTGCTCATTCCTTAGCGACATTCGTTCTTAAAAATTCACTTGATTACGCCAAGAGAAATTCAATTAAAATAAATGTGATTATGCTTAAAACTAAAGAAAAAAAAAACTCGCTTTAATATTTGCTAGGTTGGTGAGCAAACTGAGATAACTGAAGTGAATAAAATAATGATTAATAATTGAATTAATGGCATTGTATTCATTTTAGCACCAGAAGAGGAGGAAAAGATTTCATTGGTGTCAAATGCGACAGATGAGATAGTTGATTGACTTATTTCATCGTTTCTTATCTACTTGTGAAACCTGAAATAGATGAGATAATAAGTCAAGGGATTACGAAACCATCATGCAGTGATCTTTTAGCAGGTGAAAATAATTCAATGGTGGAACTAGAGAAACCATCCACGTTGCTGCCTCCTCTTAGTTTTTAAAGTAGCGCAGGGACCAGACGGGAGATACTTCGTTTCCGTAAAATGTTCCCACCTCTTAAATTCCCGTCAAGGTCTGCATCCCCCGTTTCCTTGAACACGGGAAGCAACCGGAATCAGGGATAGAAGAAACTGCATTCTTCGACTATGATACTCAAGGGAGGACGAAGTTCTACCATCTTGATGACTTGCAAAGTAAACCCTCATTTTAACTGACTGATGTTGAGCGATGTACTGTCGGGATGTGTCTAAAATGACTCATAACTTGTACATAGGACTATAATTGTCATCGTTAAAAAGTTCAACATCTGTTATTCTTGTGTATTGTTCAGTTTGACAGACAATGTTTGTGATTGAATTTTATCGTTCCATTCGCATTCCTGGTGTCCTTACAGTAAGTTGGCAAAAGTCTGTCTGTTTTGTTTTAGTTTGTACAATTTGATTCCAAATTAAAACGACTTCCTTCGACTGTTAAAACTATTTATAGTGGTCTCGTTATCTCATGTAAAGTTATTCAATTGGCATATTTTCAGAAAGCGATGTATCGTCTCTAATCCCTGACAAGACGTTAGCAAAACCTTTCATGTGACTCAGTTTTATGGACTGATCCATCATTCCGGCACTTTGCATTGTTCAAAGCCGAAGCCCCATGTTGTTATGACTGTATGTATATGTGGAATCTTAAAAAGTGAAATTTCCAAATACGTTATATAATTACAGGAAGGTTCCCCTACACAAGCTCAATTTGGTAACTAGTCCAACCAACCAAAACAACCAAAAATGGGAAAACAAATAAGATGGATTTTACTGTTTTATTTTCAAGCCGACTTTACATGTACGCTTTTATTGTCAAAAGTACTGTTTTAAAGTTTCGCTTTGATGCTCTTTAGTTTTATAGAAAGCCAGTTCTACTTTCGGCTTGGATGATGGATGCAGCCTAGGGCAGCCTCTTGCAGACAAGACCACAGTCGCAATTTAAGCAGCGAAGATCATTCCAATAACCATTATCTCCATGGGCCTGTCCAGTCCACATGTTGCTGCATGGTTCTGATGCTTTTCCGTTCGGTTCACCAGGGTTCCAGTTGGTGTATTTTGGAAGCGCGTTGTCAGCCCATACAAACTTGCTCAGGGATGCGTCCCACTTCAGTCCGATCCAAACCTGTTTCGTCGACGGGGCGTGTTTATAAACCAAGTTCAGAACAAACTCGTTTTCTTCATCGCTGTTGATCTTCACAAGATCTCCGCCTTTGCTTTTGCAGTACGTTCGAGCAGCTTGCCAACTTTTGACTGCGCTACTCACAAAGTAACAGTAGCTTTTGAAATGCGTCCAACCACTGGGACAGGGACCTATATAATTGGTGATGAAAAAATGGAATTGGTTATTGCCTTTTACTCTACTACAAAGTAGCAAAATTGTGATCTGAAAATACAAAAATAAATATACCGGAAAATGAAAAAAATGAGGCAGTTCCTCACCAGTTATTCGAAAAGCGATATCAGTGGCGTCTCTCTTGTGTTTATTATCTGACCGAGCTGAAAAAGAAATTAAACCCACAATTAAAAAAAACCTCGTGCGAAAAAATTTTCTTCTAATGTATCGATAAATTACCCTTTTCAGTGCATGAGTTACAAATGTCTTCCAACCCGTTATTTCAAGGAAGGCTGACTACACCCATCCCAGTGAGCGCGTGATTTTGTTGTGTGTCATCCGCGTTGCGAGTATCGTTTTTTGAATTTCGTAAAATCAAAAGCGTAGACAGATAAACCAGTGTACGTGTATTGTCCGGACGTATTGTTGTCATTTGAATCACTCAGATTTTTTGCACTTATCCGGGCTTCTGAGGCATAAGATTCTGCCTTTACTAAAAAAAAATCGACCCGGCTTGCATGCTTCAATTGTAGCAATTTTTGTGGTTATATCGTTGAGTTTGAAAACCAGATTTAATGAATTTCTTACTGTGATCTTGACCTGAAGTACTCAATTTTACTCTTTGAAAACTTGGTCATTTCTCTCTTGCTTGGAGTGAGCTTTGCGTGTTTCAAAATATAACCAAGAAAGCAAAAGAGACCAGCCTATACAATCCGAGCTCCGGGTAAAATTTTAGAGAAGCGGCATCGGGATTTGAAGACCGAATTGATTTTTACGACTGACTTACGCATACCTGCAGTCACACATAAGAGCGCAACGAAAAGCGGTACAGTAATAACCAGTTTCATCTTAGTTCAAAGTCTCAGGGCTGGATATCTCTGATACGGTGGTGTTAGCGGGTCCTTCTTTCTCACAGTCCTCAAATGAATGACTCATAGAAAATCTTGGTGAAGCTGCTATAATTGTTAACATCCCTCTAAACAAGATAGAACAAGATCAAGTTAGGAAGTAAACATGACGTAGTATCGTTGAAAATTATAGGCGGATTGCTATAATTTTAGTTTTAAAGATCTCACAGTCTTGCTTTCAACGATAGCGGAATAATTTCGCTAACATTTCTCAAACTAAAAATTGCAGGTAGCCCATAGCTCTTTTGCCAAAACCTTTCGGTGCGATGTCTTTTTTGTACATTTTTATATCACATATGCACTCTATCAGACTGTCCTGAATAACTTGACATAAATTCATTTTGCATAATGATGTTTCACTAAAGAATCTTGTTTATTTAGGGAGATAGGAGGTTGAAAGGTCCAACAACTTCCGTCTAAAGCCTTATTTACAATAGGAAGTTCTTTCCCTGACAAATTTTCTTTGATTAGAGTATAGATAGCCTTTTTTTTTAATTAAGGCAAATATACTTATGAATAACACTATGGATAGCCACCTTCTCCTTTTTAGCAGTCAGACATCTAGTAACATACGAAATGTCAACACATCAGTGTAAATAAAGGTTTGACTGAAAATACCCTATTTCTCGAATAAGCGGTCCCTTTACCACCACTTTCTTAAATAGCACCAGAGGCACCTGTATACCTCTTGTAGTACTCACAAAGAAGGTGTCTTCCCACATTTATTATTTCTTTAACTTAAACTGCACCAGCAATAATAAAGGAGAATAGTCTTTCGTTGTGTATCACTTCGTGTGGCACTCATTTATTGATTTGTTTATTAAAATATTTTAACATGAAAATTTATGGTTAGCCAAAAAATCATTTAGCGCCCTCATCGAATAGCTGTTGGCAAGAGAGGATAAAGCTCTTCATCCTCTCTTGTTGTTGGTATAAGCGTCAGCTTTTGGGCAAAAATCATTCAAGGAAACACGGAACTGTTACAGAATAGCGTACAACTATAATCGCCATATATGTTCACATGTAGATTAAGCGTTAGCAAGGCCTTCCGGTACGAGAAAAGTTAAAAGGAACACGGAGTAAGCCGAGGGGGACTAAGGAGTTTAAAGGGGCAGGAAGACCTGTGAACAAAATGTTGATGAGTTGATGCGGCCTGAATATCTAGCACAATCTAGTATATTTGGGCAGATCAATTGACAAGAGCCATAATGGGTGATGTTTGCTAACAAGTTTGACAATGCTCCTTCATGGAAATAAAGGCCAACCTCTATTGAAGCAAAATAAGTAAATATCGTCACATATACATCGTCCCCGGGGGGACCCTAAAGGGAAGTTTGAGGGTGGAGGTGTTCCACCCACCCAGAGGCCTTCAAACCCTGATCCTGTCCAAGTCAGACCCCGAATCATTTCGTTCCCTATATAGAACAAAAGTAATTTTTAAAATGCCATCAAGGAATTAGTTTTTGGAAAAAGAAACTTAGCTTGGTATTACAAATGAAGCCCTCAGTATAGCCATCCTTCACACTCTTTTAAAGGCTTCCCCGGTCAGGGGCGGATCTAGGGGGAGGGTGCAGGAGGTGCGCACCCCCGAGATGACCTGCCGTTTTCTAATACAACTGGTATTCTGTTTATTGGTGTTGAAGTAGAGCAAGAGACGAGTGCACCCCCTCCTAAAAAAAATCCTGGATTCGCCCCTGCCGGTCCAAAAAGACATTAGGGACCTTAAGATGTGAGGACGACGACGGCAGAGAAAACGTCGCTGAAAAAGTGAATTCACGTTCTTTCAATCTTCATCGCGATTACTTAAAGTCACTAACTTTGTCAACTGTAGGCGAACCCTCCTAAAGTTGAATTCCTAAGAACCATATCCAGGTTCAGAAAGAGAGAGGAAATTTCGTCGTCGCTTGTGTACATTTTCACGTCGTAGTCGTGCAGTGACGGCAAAGAAATGTACAAAAAAGCGTGATGCATGTGCAAAATTGTTGTTTTGCTAATTAAACCTATTGATTTTGTGGCGTTCCCGTTGTCGTCGCCGTCGTCGGATCTTAAGGTCCCTAATCTGTCCAAGACGCTAAAATAGCGACATTGTATACCCTGTTTAAGATTCAAGACCCTGAAAACCATACCTTGTTCAGCAGCACATACCCGTTTAAGCTCTTCGCTGAGAGCTTAAGCCCCGCGCAAACGGACGCAACATTATTGGCTAACAACTCCCAATATTGTTGGATGTTACATGTTTGCACACGTTGTTGCATGTTGTTGCGGGTTGTTGGGAGTTGTTGCTTTGTTATTGGGGGTTCATGTTTAAGCAGACTGTCGTCATTGCTGGCGACTTAAATATGGACAGGCTTAGACTCGGGAGCGCATACGGGAAGATTCTTGAGGATCTCGAAGAAATTAACAGCTTCCAATGCCTGATAACTGAACTAACAAGAATCACTGAGCAGTCACAAACTCTATTGGACGTTTTACGTACAAATACTCCTGAGCACTTTGAAAAATGAGGAACGTACGACTTTGGCCTAAGTGATCACTGCATGGTCTACGGAGAAATGAGTGAGAAAATTCAAAAGGGTAGACAGAAGCAGTACCTACCTTCAGGCAAATGAAAAACACTGATTTGATCAGCTTAACGATCTTTAAGATGCACTGTGGCATGCGCATGTGGGAGATAAATTTACAACACAGATGACCAGCATGATTACTGGTACGCTCTCTTTGAGAGCATGGCGAAGGATCACGCCCCCCTCAAGAGGAAACGTGTGCGTGATAAGGACGTACCCTACATGACGAGGAATTCTCTCGTGTAACACCACCTTGAGGTCCCTAATCCTTAACGATGATGACCGTTGTTCCCCGAACCTCTTGTGAAGATGACTGAAGGAGATAAAAGCTTTGTCCACTTGCACTGCACAACTTTAAGGAAAACCGTGACAGCTTTAGGTGTAAATTAGAGAAATACACCACAAAAAACATAATAATAAGCGTCTTTTTTTAAATTTAATTCCAAGAATATGTTTAGCAAAATTTACCTTTATTTTTAATTATAAGCGTGCTTTGATGCGACTGTATTCAGAAAACATCAGCAAAATTTACGACAAATTAAAGCTCTGGATAAGAACCAAGCCTTTAACCTAAAGTATGCTCGATAATACATACTGCTCTGTAACCTGAACATCAAGTCTTCATAAATATCATTTCCCCATACATGATAATCTGGGTTTTTCTGGGGAAATAAGCAAAGCTGCAGCAAACTTACAGGCGAATTTTTGCCTTATTAACCAAACTCGTCTCCAGGACTTTTCCCTAAGAAAATGGAAGGGAGGACCCGAAAAGCCCTGGGCACGAGATCGATCATTAACATAAGCTTGAAGCTTTTCGTTCTCTGATCATGCTATTAAAATAACACCTCTGAATGTTGAAAGAGCAAAGCAAATTCAGTTACCAGTGAAAATTTGAGCCCGATATTTCAATATCGTGGAGAAACTGGAAACAATGGGTTTGCTAAATTTGAGTGTATTTAGGGCAATTTGAAAGTGGCTTATTCACGGCTCACTCGATTCTGTCGAAGAGAGAACAATGGCGGATACAGGGGAGGGGCCCGGGGGGCCCGGCCCATCCCCTTATTTTTAGATTAAACTGAGGCCCAAGGGGGCCGAAAAAATTTTTTTGGAGACCGCCCCTCCGTCTCCTTATCTAAGAGCCTGGATGACTGCCCCCCCGCCCACTTTTCTCAAGGTCTGGATCCGGCACTGGAGAAGGAGGAATAAAGGGACACTTCACTCGCTTTCAGTCTCCCTAATAAACTGGAGCACCACAAGCGAGATACCTGTAATCCTTACAAACACACGCTTATTTCTGTGCACTACAAGCCTATAAGTAGTAATACTCCACTCCACTTTACAGTGATGTGACAACTGGTCAAGAGTAGGCAGCCTCCCTACCCCAGCCCCGTAAGTGGCGGCCCCTAGGGGTAGGGGTGAGGGGACGACTGTCAGTCCAGACTGTTTCTCTTCTACTCTGAAGGCAATTAATTTGGTAATAGCTTTGAAAAGACTGTTGACAAAGCGTGCCGAAATTTAAGGAGATCAAAGAAGATAAGAACTTATTAAAGAAAAATATACTTCACATACCACCCGTAAAATTTTGTTTGCATAATCTCGTAATGATTTTAGAGCAGTTAAATAAATAAATACGCTTATATTATATTACTGATATTTGAAGTGCAATTTAAAATGCAACAAAAACGCCAACAAGAACTCAATTTTTTTTCTTTATGGAGCTGGCGCGTCGCTACAACTTTAAATCTTAACACCATTATCAGAACACCCCGTTGCAAAAGAAATCGATAAAGGTGTTACTCTTAATTCAATATAGCAACCCACTTTTAGAGATCTGTTTTCTAAACAGCTCGCTAAAACTAACTTAACTAATTGCATGGTAATAAATATATATGGCTAACTAGTCTCCACTATGTCTTCCCATTAAATTCTAAGCCGAGCGCTTAACTTGAGTTTGCTCGCCATGGCAACACGTCCGTAGTTTATACCAGATTAGGGCTTACCAGGCTTTGAACAACTCGGCCCCAGTGCAGTACCGCCTTGTGTTACCATGACAGCTTGTTATGTTAGTTACCATCAGCAGCAGACTTGCGCACCATCTTCAAAGTTGGAATCAAACTCGTTACCAGGTCTCCGATCTTTCCTTTCCCCTGGAGTGATATTAAGGAGTGATAGAGGGGAACGGAAATAGAGAAAGCCTGGGAACGAGGTCTCTATTTTATCTTTATAAATCATCAATAAGTTTGAAAAATGCTGATCGAAACTCAATAAAACTTCTTGCTACACTTCACCCTTAAACCATGAACAATAACGAATAAAGGCCTGTCAGCATGCAATAATCAGCTTTTCCACCCATTTTTTTAATGCGGACATTCCTTTCGCGTCTATGGATGAGCAACGTAAGTTAAACTTGGGGTCTCTTTAGAAGCGCACAGCAATGATTCCCTGGTATAGATGACAGCATTTTGTTCGCTGATATGTCGGCCATTGCTTCAGCATCACTCGATGTCTTCTGGATCCGCACCCAATATGGCAGCAGGGGGGTGAGGTCCGGCACCAGCTGCTGCCAAAGCGGCCGGTTCATCTACAGCCTCCACCAGCCCTGGAGTACCAGTCTTAGTCTTCACGCACTGGAAATCAACATGGCGGCTCTTGCTTTCTTCTTTTTCCCATGACATGCGCACAAAAGGCCGTTGAACGTAGTTGTATATTACTAGATGAAGGTGGAAAAGAATAGTATAACTATTACAAGTATATAACCATTAATAGTGTTGAAGTAACGTAATACGCAGATATCCCATAGTCTCTCATCTTAATTACCAATAGTGCAAGAAGCAGGCGATCCACGCGACCGAATTGACACTTCTTGCAATTCAGCAGGCAATTTCCATGCGCTCGCATATCCAGTTCACGCTGTCTCAGGAAAATAAGGAAGGACTTTCAAATTTCGTGATGTTATGTAACGCATAGTGATGTGATGTGAAGTAACGTGAATTGACATGACGTGACGTGACACGATGAGATGTGATGTGGAGTAAAGTGACGTGATGTCATGTAATATGATGCATTGTAGGATTACACAGCGCCGCAACTCCTACTTGTGCAAGGTGTTCAAATGAGAAATATAAATAAAAAAGATCAACTCCAGCACAAAAGCGGACCTACGAGAGTCACATACAACTGTACACCGTAATTACCCCATTACTCATACTAACGTCAGCTGAAGATAACCTCCCACGCAGACGCTCTTTTGGCTCTCTACGTTTTTTACCGCTCGTTTCAGCAGACATTCGTGGGGCAGGAACGTGTTACCAACCTTTAAGAATGTCTGCGTGGGACGCTACGCTGAAGATTACCTGCTTTATTTTATTTCCGTTTACTTTCTCGAAGGTAAGGTTGCAGTTGATAAAAGAAAACAATGAAATGCGACAAGAGCTTGATTAATCCTACCTTCAGGCCTTCCACCGTTAGGTCGCTGTTTTATCTTCTCCTTGTAAGTTGGGTAACCTGTCAATTAACGTATAGTATGCGGTAATCAGAGGTTTTGTTATGGCATTTTGCAGATAAAGAAAATTCATGTGGGAGTAGAGGACATTTTAAATTATGGGGGGATTTTGACCACGTGTAAAGTTCTACTCAACCACGGGATGACCATACGAACTGATAGTGTTTCCCATCCTATTCTTTCATCACTTAATAATTATTTTAATAATAGTGATTTGAAATGGCATTGTTGGCACTTAAGGGACCCTCAAGCCCCAAAAGTGACCAGCACTAAATTTCTCCCCACAATATCACTGCCAAATCAAATGTACAAGTCGAGAGAATCAATGGAATGATCAGCACTGATAAAATACCTTGATCTTTGAACTAATTCAAATTCTCTCAAGCAGTGGAATAAGGAACATAATGAAGAACAGTAAGGAGAATACACATGTTGATATCGGGTCTTAACGGGTTAAAATTTGGCTTTAACCAGAGTTTAAAAAAAGCTGAAAATATGACAGATGACTCTGATTGCAAGCAATGACTACTGTACATCCAACAAAAGGCTACCTTCTATTCCCAGTCGTATCTTCTTGAGGCCTCTTTCTTTGAGGACTTCTTTAGCAACATCACGATTTTCAAAGTACTTGAAGAACCGGTACAAAGAAGTGGAATACACAACTGAAAGAGAGTGAACAATGTTGAATTTATTGGTTGACATACTTGCTCATCAAACATGATACAAAAAAAGTAATGGGAACTCTCCAAGGGACAGATTACACTAACTGGGCTGGCTATGCTGAGCTCGCTTGCTTTGCCGAGGTGACTTTCATCCTTTTTTGCCGCCAAAAAGCCCTCGCTTTTCACTACTAGTGGGCTCTAACATATAGCCTAGTAGTAGCTCAACCAATCAGAATGCCGCATTGATAATAGACCACTAGTTGGATTTTACTAATACATGATGTCAGTCAGCCTGGAACTGTAATGTTTACATAGATTGGATGTATTGCGCATAAGCAGTGTATTACCCATACCCCTTGCTGAGCTTTGAATCACTGGGCCCTGCTTGGCTAGCTTGTTTACTTAAAAAGTGTCTAACCTGGTTTAGCAGGTTCCCGGAAACATGCTACAGGGATATGGGATTAATTGGTTGGCTTGGTTGGCATATGTAATCACAATGCTGATTTTTGTCTTGTTTAATAATATTAACATGAAAGATCTCTGCCTACATGTCCATGTAGCACACCAGCATGTCACACTGGGCCAGCCCAGGGTGATTCCAACCCTGACTTCTGCAATACTGGTGCAGCACTCTAACCAATTGAACTAGCAACTGGGAGCTGGTCATTAAATTGTTTCATAATATCCCCAGCAAAGATGAATTAATGAAATTCACATTTATGGATTATGCAATCAGATGCACAAGTTCACTTAAGCAAAACCCCACAAACACAGAAGCCACAAATAGCAAAGTTTAACTGGATAATAATTGAGTCGTTGTGGATCATCATACATTTCTGGGAAATTGCCCTCCTACCCCTCCCCTAAGCCAACATCAAAACTTACTTCTCACCTAGGGCAAAATGCTGGTTTAGGGGAGGGGTAGGTGGGCAGTTTCCCAGAAATGTATAATGATCGATTGTACTTACTATGAGTATATTCCTCTCCCATGCTTGGAGGGTACTCCTCGTCCCAGTCCACCACATCATCATCAGTCAGTATTACTATGTGGCATTCACGATCACCTTTCTACAAAGTACAGAGAATAGATATACATGTCTGGTTCAATTTTATCCTTGGTTTAAATTTTACTTCCCTTTGTTTTAACCTCATACCCTAAAACAAAGGGAAATAAAATTCAAACCAAGGATAAAATTGAACCACAACATACACAGGAGTTTCAATAACAATATTAAAGTAGCCAGCAGGTTTGAATAGAGTAACCAACCATAGCTGATAGTCCCCTTCTTCGGGGGAGGTCTGAGGGCATGCTCCGCCAGAAAATTTAGGAATTTCAAAGCCCTAAAATGTGATTTCCAGTTTTCTGAGGACTTAATTGAGTACAAAAGAGTGTGTTTTTCATTTGAGAAAATATAGCTTTAATTCAGGTTTCATAGCCACACAATCAATTCCTACAAGAAGTGAACAAATGTCAAAACTCAAAATTATAAAGTATATTTGCACATAAACAAATTCTGCGTAAACCTATGAACAAACATGAAAAAAATTAACTGAAATACAGCGTTTGTGTAACTAAAGCATAACTAAAGAGACATGTAAAACCAGTCATCCTGGTAAACACGTCATAATTAAGTTTCATTTAGACTTTATGATATATGTTTTTTTGTTTACATCATTATTAAAACTAGTTGCTTATTCTTTTGGGGGGTGGAAGTAGCTGACTGCTCTGAGCAAAGTGGCTGATGCGTTTCATCATCGGGTCCAGGGTCCAGGAGCTATAACACAGTTTTTGTTTGGATACTAAAATTTTTGAAAAAATAATCAATTTTTTCAAAACAATGTGCGGGGGGTGGAACAGGGTTCAACCGCCTCAAGAGTCCCACTGATTAATGAACAATCATAAAAGCTTACATGTATAGACAATGCTATGCTTCAGTTGTCATAAAAATTCTGTTTTTTAAATGTTGCCTTAACTTGGTCAAAGATATTGTTGAGTTAATTTTTCTGGCTCTCAAAAGATGCTCTTCTAGTATCTACAGTTCATACTTGTCAGACCTAAATATAATTATTATTGTTATTGTCACAGTGTTCTCACCAGGCCGCTGAAGTGCGGGATTCCCACAAGAAAATCTGAGATGGCGCATAAAAAGCCAAGAAGATGCGCCCGATGGGGCGCAGAGGCATTCTATGAGTCAAACGCACTTAAGAACGTCTACAGCTAAGTAGTTTTAATGGTCAACCTAACACCCCAGAATTTTGCTTCGTTGAATGAATAAAAAACATGATATCAACAGATTCAAAGCCTTCAATTGTATTTCCCTAACTTTCATTGGTCCCATGTACTTTGCAAAAATTGGTGCATGCATCATTATCAAATTGCAAACACCCCATCTGCCATATTGGATCAAGTAGGTGCTTCAAGTAACAGATCATTCCGAGTGCAGGCTCACTTTGTCCCCAAAGCAAAATCCTAGTGAGAACACTGTTGTTGTTGTTATTATTATTATTATTATTATTATTATTATTATTATATTATTATTCATTATTATTATTATTATTATTATCATTATTTATTTATTTATTTATTTATTTATTAAAACAATGGCTTGTTAAAAAATAGCATCATCTAGGCATTTCAGGTGCATTATACAGTTTGTAAAGGGTACTTCACCTTTGCAGAAGAAACCATTACAGGGAGGATGAACTGTTCTACAAAATACTGAAACTGATCTTTGGCACCATCATTTGACAGTTCATGAAGAAGATCCCCTAAACAAAACAGAACAAAAACATTCACTGATGATTAGTATCTTTTCACTTCAGTGGACCCTTCTTTGGATTTTCCAGAAAATGTCTGGAAAATTCAAAGTGTGCTTCTCTCAGCTGTGACTGAGATACAGTGTATTTATCAGAGGTACTTCAAAACTTCAGGTTTGAAATGTTGATTCAATATTTTCAAAGAAAAAGGGCTAAAAATCCTGTCAGATAAACGAGATTTATTTTGCAGAGTTTGATGTTGCAATCTCACTGTTATGTTAAAGGCCTTGTATGACATACTGATTACCTTCATAGGTAATACATTTGCTGGAGAAAGTTTCAATAATAATTAAAACATTCATTACTATGTAGATTACCTTTTTAATCATGCAGCTGAACTGGACATTTTGGCTAAATGGAAACATATATCCTAGTTCGCAGGTATTCAAAGAGCAATATTAACTATTTGACAGACATAAATTTATTTCTTCTTTTGTGACCCAATGATGTTCTTATAAACTAATGTGGGAAAACGTTGTTTATCTGTACAAACAACAAGAATAGTCTTTGATCGTATCATTAGTCCTCTATACCTCTCTGTTTAATCTGCAATCTCAGACTGAACTGAAAGGAGTTGAGTATGAGAGCTTGCATAAATGTGAAATAGCTATAACCAGGGCATACTTGGCAACATTTCCAACCCTTCAAAAATCTTGCTTGCTGCAGAGTGGTGAAAGTATTTTATGGGATGTTAAACTTAAAGCCAAAGTGGTAAATCCAAGAATTGCAGGTTGATTTAAATCAGAAATCAAAGTACAATTTAAGCTGAAGAAACATGGAGAAGATAATAATACAAAATAATTTCTCTTCACACAACTTCACACTTGTGCTTGTTGTATTTTAATACTATTTGTTAACTTTTGGTAACCTGTTGATGATCTGTTGGTTATAAGGTAAATGCCAACCAACAAACAGCTGACAGTTTTTTTGGAGAGCTGTTCTTCACAATAGCTGTACCCAAAGTGTGGCTGTGAAGGGGAACTAGATTTTGTGTCTCTCATGGAAACTAAATAATAACAGGGCTCGAAATTAACGCTCGCAAACTTGCAAAATGCAAGTGATTTTGATAATCTGCGAGTAAGAAAAATATCCACTAGCAAACGATTGCGAGTTAGAATACTCCATGTCTCCCAAACAAAGGGAAATAATTTGCTTGTGGTCTCACCAGTTTGCCAGTGGGAAAAAATCTTACTAGCAAAACTTTGCAAGTGCACTAAAAAGATAACTTCGAGCCCTGTAATAATAAAATAATGTAACTTTTTTTGCCAAAATTTTACTCACTTAGATTCTGACATCTGATTACTTGAGCATTAAATGGTATAAGTAGATAGTCACAGGCCTCTCTGAGTTCAGGGATTTGTACACTTGGTGGACAATTAATCACTCCAGTTTTGTAGTAATCCTGCAAACAAAGTATCACATAAGACATACCATTTTCAAATGTAAGGACACAACGTGACTTGAACAGTTTTAAACTTGACAAATTAAGAAATTAGACCTGAAAAGTTTTTTGCTTGAGAAATGTCCAACTGCCTGTTTTCTATTTCATTCTTAAACTAAAATTATCCTACAATTTAACAATGTACATATACATATAACTCTATATTTCTATTACTTATGGTATGTATATATTAGTTTATTTTTTCAATTCACACACATCCAGGCCATCTGACAGGGTGCGGAAAAAAATGAAAAATTATGCGGAAATTTCGGGCAATATTATGCGGAAGAAAGTGCCAATTATGCGGAAAAGACAACAGAGTATGCGGAAATTTCCAACGAAACGATCGCGGCTTCGCAGCTCATTTCTGAAAAAACGATCACGGCTTCGCCGCTCACTTCTAACAAAACAATCACGGCTACGCCGCTCATTTCAACGCAAAGTACGGTAAAAACGATAAACGGAAATATCAACAAGCTCTTACCAAGAATTTGAGTTCATTACATCTTTTAAACATAATGCTTGTTATCATGCTTGACCTTTTTCTGCCATTCTTTGACAGGTATTTCTTCATTTAAAGCAGTTTTTCCTTAGACTTAACGCGAAGATTCGACATGATTTTGTTCTTCAATTCGTGGAAACATTTTAAGCTTAGCAGCCAGGCATTAGAGCATTCCCTTTTCGTATCAAACGCAGTTTCTATCAGTTCCTGCTATTGGCTAAAATACAAACGCCATCTATCCAATAGAAATTAGCATTATAAAAACTAGTTTCCAGGACACCCCAGAAAGTGCATGGAACGCCTGGGGGTTAAAAAAATGTGGTGTACGAACAAGCAACGAACAAACAGAGTATTTTCTCGCTGATTTGGGCAAAATATTTCTTCAAAATGATCAATCTCTTCACTAATTTTGCTTCTGAGGACGGTAAGCAATTCCACCTTTGCTTATATGGAGCAATTTTTTAGTATTGTGCGGAAAAATGCCCTCAAGATGCGGAGGATGCGGAAGTTGGTCAATTATGCAGATCCGCACCACCGCATCCTGTCAGATGCCCTGCACATCTAAGTGTATGCATTAATTAATTTATTTAATTATTATAGTTATTTTTGTTATTTATGTTACAGTGTCCCCAATTAGAAACACCATGCTAAAGTTACATGACACTTGAATAAAATTTATTATTATTATTATTATTATTATTATTATTATCATTATTATTATCATTATATTAAAAACCCAAACCTTTTCTTGATAACAAAGCTAACTATAAAATCCTTTTTACAATAATTATTAACTTCACTTAAAAAACTATTCAGGCAAAGCACTATTTACATTATTCCTTTCGATTAAAAAAAAAGAAAGACACTTAATTTCGGTTGAAAAAATTCATTCCATAAAAAATATATCATATAATTCCATTAAAAAAACAACAGTTTGTTTCAACTAAACTAAATTAACAAGCTCATGCCATTATCACACAGGCTTGGGTGGTGTTTAAGCGGTGGTCATCAATGAAATCTCCTTGTGGAATTTTGTGGAAGGGTGTCCTAGAACCTCTTATGCATGTGTGTACGGACCTTAAAATCTCAAAACAAAGCAATGTTCTTATCCAAGTAATAGTAATGTGATAAGTTTCCTCATTCTTTTCTGAGAGCTTCTCGGCTAGGCGTTTGAGAAAGCAGTTGCAGTCGGCTCCCATCCCACTGTTGGTTCCAAAATTAGGGGAGTGAAAGATCTCATTTCAACGTCCAGCACCTTCTGTTGGTACTTCTGCTTTTCTCCTCCTCCTGCTCCTTAAAGATTGTGGAAGTTTCTTTTCCCTGGTTGCCTTTTCCCTTGGTTGCACTTATCATTATCATTATCATTATCATTATCATTATTTCAATAATCATTTTGCCATGCATGTTTGTTTTTTGCTCAATAAACCAATCCTTTCTGTTTGTTGATCTGGTTTTGTTCATACATAACCACATCAATGTCAAATGAAAATCAATCTATTACTGAATAACTCTATATATTTTTATTAGCCTGTGCAAGCAAGACTTACTAAAATGCACTTGAACACATTAGCAGAGATGCCCCTGGCTACTTCATATTCTCCTTTTTCATTTCTTGTTGTATATTCCATTGTCGAACCAAACATTCTAGAATACAAGCAAGACAGTACAAGCAAGTAAGAACATACATAGGGTTCTTTAAATACCTTAAAATGGTTAAGTTTTTATTATTTTCAAGAGATTTTGTTGGGATCAGACAGTCAAACCTCCGGTAAGCAACCACCCAAGCTGTGAAGAGTTAGTTGTCGCTCATGGGAGGTGGTCAATAACACAAGTCAAACTGCAGGAGGTCTTTTATGAGAAGAAGTCCGGACACATGTTCATTTTGGAGAGAAAGTATTGCATACAACTTTAAGGTTGCAATATATGCAAATCAATGTTATTTCATAAGGTTCTTATCATAATCTGAGTTGCCTAGTACAAACAGCAAACACAAAGATCAGACCATTGTATCAGTTAATCACTTATGTAGAAGAGGTTAAAAACAATGGAAAATTCTAAAAACCATCATCCTAAAATATGGTTGGTGTCGTTTACAAGAGGTGGTTGAATACAAGAAGTTCCAACTATAAAGCTTTGACTGAAGAAATTTTGTGTTTTGGATAAGTGGTTGCTTATGGGCGATGGTCGCGTATTAGAGGTGGTCGTACATGGAGGTTAAACTATACAGTGTGTTCATTAGGCATCGGAGACCGGAGAATCCTCCATTTACTGAGCAGAATTCTCCTGCTAATGCTTGATAGCCTATGACCATTAATGACCATTTTTCATTCAGACGTGGAGCCTCTTTCAAAACATTCTCCTGTAACATTACACTTTCCTCCTACTACATCTGTACCAAAATTCTAAACTTAAAGAGAACCCTGATATTATAATTTTTATATTACAACTTCTTTTGATTTCCAGGATTAAGTTCCGGTCACAACCATGACCTTTTACATAAAAATAGTATAAAGTACAGTGTACATGATTGTGCTCTTTATTCATAATAGCTGGTTTTCACTAGAGTGGGAGCTGTAATCAGAATTGTAAGGAGTTATGATCTAGTGAAAACAACTTTATGCTCCTGCTTATGACCCTGTCGCTTATGATTTAGTGAAAAATAAGTCGTAGGAGTTAATAAAAGAGCAGAAGTGGAAGAACAAACAAATAAGAAATTGTGGGAATAAGCCTTTTGACTGATTTTCCTTCCACTTTTGCCTCCAGTTGAGACATTTCTCTTTTTCACTCTGGATCATAAGCAATGGACTCATTAGCAGAATTGGAAACAAATGGAAATGTTCCAACGCTGATTCCGTCAAGCTTATGACTCCAATAATGCAGGCCAGTGCAAAGAAAGTAAGAGCAAGCTGCAGCTACAATGTACTAGTCATAATAACTAGCCCCAAAATTTGTTGACCTGTAGGATTAACCATTAGCTAAATTTATTACTATTAATTTGCTTAATTGTTTCACTGAAAGTGTTATAGTAAACAGTTCAACCGTCAGATCAACCTGAAAAACAGCTTTGGATCAACCTGAATTTATTAAGAATTTAAACAATTTATCTTATGAATGGTTCAGACACCGAACTTTTCATGACCTGAACCTAATTCAGTTTAAAGCCGACCCAAATTATTCAGACCAGCTGCATTGATTCAGACACTGAAGTAAATTCAAAGGAGAAAAATGCTCTCTGAGTTAAACTGAGTGCAAAGATAATATGCTGTGATAATTTACGCATTTGGTTCAGCACATGAAAAGTTCAGCATCTGAATCGAAGCCCTTCCAACGTTGCTCCAAAGTAAAAATCTCCGGTTGGGCTTGGCGGGAGGAACAGCTGAGCTGTTCCTAAATGATAAAGACATTCCCAATAATATTAATTCTAGGCGCTCCTCACTGATTAAAACATCAAAATTTTCTTGTACTTAATTCAATGTATTAGGTTGGACTCATGATAACTTCAGGGGCTGAACAGAGCCTTACAGTACGTTTGCTACTTCATAAAGTCTTACAACTCTGCTTAAAACCTGACCCCAACTCCTTTGCTTGTGAAAACCAGCCATAACAAAATAATAACATAATACTAAACTAATGCTAAACCCATTGCTGAACTCAACTGACATCTACATGTATAACAATCACCAAAGGATTTTAATCAATGAGCAATATTTTGAAGAAATAATAACAAATAGAACATTATTACAATGTACTATTATTATTACAATATTAATATTATAACAATAAGGAGAAAAAAATAAATGCAGACTTGCGCATCACTGACCAGTGAACTCAATTAACAAGGACACGACTTCACATTCAACTCTGTGAACAAGCGGAACAAAGCCTAAGAATATGGCTTAAGTTTAATTGCATGAACAACGTGAGCTATAAAAACTTGAATTAAAATATCACATCTTACAGCCCATTTTTAATCTCCGGCCTATTTACGCTAACTCATTTAGAAGAATAAAATGCCCTACCTCCCGAGCATGGTGTTTGGATGAGCGATGAACAGCGATCTTTCCACAACAAAACGTGTATCGTCAACTACAAGGGTAATTTTGTCGGTCGTATAATCAGCCACTTGAGCGTTTCTTGGTAAAATCTGGGTCACCACTTTGTTTCGTTGCTTCTGAATAATTGGAGGCGAGCGAACGTCTCTGCGAATGTTATGATCCATTCTGTTTCTTGCTGTATTCCTCTGCGGTTCTAAATTATTCCTCGCAAGGTGTCTGGGAAAATCTCGGGGAGGAATGTCAAACGGAACGCGAGCGTTTAACTCCTCTAATTCACTATCGGTGGAGTCTTCTTGTTCGACTCCTACACCCTCAGCATTTTCCTCTAGGAAGTTGTTTTCCATCGATTTGACTACCCGCGACTTTCATAGATAACAAACAAGCTCTTGCTTGTCATTAAATGGATAACGCTGAAGTTTCACATGAGCAAATGGGCCAGAGATGCAATGAAAGACGCTGTGAACTTCTCCCAACACGATGATCTTGACGCTTTCGAAAAAATACTTATAGTTTCCCCAGAGTCTTCTCTGATTTAGCGGCAAGTCCTGGGGAGGAGTCTTCTGTTTTGTCTCTCTTTTTGAACGTCTTTGCACAGGCAGCCCAAAAAAGTTCATAAATGTCGGCAAGTCCACGGCAACAAATGAATGAGTGGTGCCGTATCTCCCAGTTGTTAACCTGAGATCAGGCCCAATTTTAGCGGTTTTCATACATTCTCTCTAACGGCTACCGCTAATGTAATTTTCAAAGCGAAACGAAAATAGAGGCTGATCTCAGGTTACCCAGTTGTAGACCTGGATCAGTACAATTAAACTTGTAGAAAAATATGAAACGGCAAACTGATCCTTACGGCAAGGCGATGAAGAAGTAAACAAAAGAATAAAACAAAAATGTATATATTTAAACAAATTGCCCAATATTTCGGTTTGAAAACAAACCTTCCTCAGGGGCTAAAAGAAAAATGGAAATAGAACTAAAACTTCGTTACAAATAAGAAGTTGAAAAAGTGACGATAAAAACAATCCGTCCTGTACCAATAACAATCCATTGTTTTTATTGTGCAGATACCTTATATTATATATATTTGTTTTATTCTTTTGCCTTTACTGCCTTGCCGTAAGGATCAGTTTGCCGTTTCATATTTTTCAACAAAGTTTAAAACGAGTGAGCACAGCACTCCTTCCCCGGGTAGTGGGACAGACTGACGGACCAGATAACCCGCATCAAAACCCACGACTGAGAAGGAAGATTGTATGTAAGACCCCGAAGAAGGAAGGCCGTGCCTTCCGAAATATTGGTAAAAGAAATATATATTCCTGACTGTAAAACCAGACTTGTTCTTTTGTTTCTATTTTTCCAATTATAACTGATAAGATCCTTTATTGGTATCTGGTCCTTCTTTCCTTGTAAGTTGGTCCTTGCTTCCAAGATTAAAATTTACAAGTTACGCAAGAGCGATAATGGGATTATGGCTCTTGGCCCCCTCTATTTATCCTTAAATTTTGAAACAGGTTCTTTGTTTCTAAAACTCTATAAAAAAAGATTCTGTACACTTGGGCGAAGAAGATAGGTCAACATTCAGGATCCCTTTGAAGGGTTATTTTGCCTTATTACTCCAACTGCAACTGAAATGGTAAACAGATTTTGTGCTTAAGGAGTGAGCTGAATACCAATAAATACAGGTTCTTAGTCACGGGTTTTTACTGTATTTCGTACTGCGCAAACTGAGTTGGAGCGAAAGCATGAGCAAAAAACATGGAACTAGGTGGAAGGGTTTCTTTTCCCCCCACAAGGCCCAGACACGTCAGACTGAGAAGAAGCAGAGATGGGAATAGCTTCCTTTCTGTTTCCTTTACTTTCATTTTTCTTTTTGCCCTTTAGGAGGGTTTGTCTTGCAAACCGAAATATCGTGCAAATTTGTAGAATTTTTGTGTTTTATCATTTTAAACTTGTTTTGTTCCTTCTTCATCACTTTCTCTTCTTTGGGGCTTTACACTGGGGTGTCTGTGGCATTTCCCATTATGACGTCATCCACTGTTGGAGCGCATGTAATCATGGTAATGTGCTCTCCATCGCGCTTTCACTTTACCAATATTTTCGGTTAGCAATGTCGTTATAACCCTTCGAGAAATTTAAATGACATCTCGTCTTCCCTCACTAAAATGTCGGAGGACTATTATGAAATATTAGGAGTCCCAAAAACAGCAACAGAAGAAGACATAAGAAAGGGCTATCGACGGCAGGCGTTGCGATGGCACCCCGACAAAAACCCGGACAACAAAGACGCGGCAGAGGAAAGATTTAAGCTGGTTTCTGAGGCATATGAGGTCCTTTCTAACAAAGAAAAACGCGAAATATACGATAGGTATGGAAAAGAAGGCCTGTCGGCGACTCCGAGACATGAAGATGATGTATTCGCCGCCACCTTTCAAACTTTCTCCTCTCAAATGTTTCGAAGCCCAGACGAAGTTTTCCGGGAGTTCTTTGGCACTTCTTCCTTTGACGATATTTTCGACATGGCGTTTCAAACCTTGGGTGGCTTCCGCGATTTTACCACCGGTGAAAACACTTCTACAAGGCGTAACAGAGGACGAAATTCGGACTTCTTCGACGCAGATGCTTTCGAGGATCCGTTTTCTAACCGGTTCTTCATTGACGAGCCTGATTTCATGTTCGACAACAGATTCTCTGACTACGAAGGCGGTTCAAGAGACAGAAGGCGAAGTCGTCGCGAGGACAACCGTAGAAGCTCTGAAGGTCGCAGTTGGGACGACTTTCCAACATATAACGATCCTTTTGGAGGCTTTGGAGGGATGTTCGACCGTTTTGCGGATTTGGAGAGACATATGATGGCAACGATGCATCGAGTTTTTGGGAGATATTAATGGCCGCTCAACCCAGTAACAGGACAATTTTAGCTTTATTCTCACCAGAACTTTAAAAAAAAAGCTGGTTTTGTTTATGGAAGTATGCATATGGAGCAAGCAAATAACATGACGTGTTCCAGGCGACAGGGTATCGAGGAACCAGAGACAAACTGGTAAAATTAGTACTAGATGAAGTGAGCCATGAACCTGATTCAACAAAATTTGGCAAATCTTGGCTTGACTAAGGTTATAATATTTTTGACGAGACGTTTTGTTAATTGTTGAAAAACAAGAAGTGCTATAGCACATCTTGCGCAAGTAAACTCGATGCAATGCTCTAGCAATTATGTATGTAAGCTGAGGTAAGCGAACAGTATTGTCACCGGGGCTGTTAATAACGTGTAGTCTTAAACTACCTTCCACCTTAACCTGGTAAAGGTAAATTTCATGCCCCTGGCCTGGCCTGTGATGCAGCGTTTGCTTTCACAAGATTTTGAGCAAATTGATTGTTGGTTGTCAGTGTCTACTTTGGTATCATTGGACATCTGTAAAAAAACATAGCCGCTTATTGATACATTGCTGGTTTACAGCCGATGTTACAGCAGCCATGCTGGTGGACAAGAACAAAAGAATTTCTTTCAACTGATAACTACACTATTTTTTGTGGAAACTCTTCAAAAAATGTTTATTATTTTGTCCACTATGCTGGCCTTGTTGTCACGTGGTTGGAAACCAAGAATTTTTCAACATGTCATAGAGTGAAGCATATGAAAACTAGAGAGGATAGACCTCTGAAATATAAGTATGGGTTTACAGGGGCGGATCCAGGAACTTTTGGTTGGGGGGGTCCAAACGTTGGTTCAGATGACTGTTGAACTTTTTTGTGACCTGCTGAGAAAGCAGAGACGACCACATGTTTCTCAATCTGTGAACACCTTTCGTGGTTGGTGCAGGAAATACTGCTTTGCGAGCAGAGGCAAACAGATCATGAGGATACCCAAAAACAATTACATTTTTGAATAGCCCTGGGATTTAGTTTCGTGGCAAAATGCAACCTGCGTTTCATTAAAAAAATCAGCCAGTTAGAAAGTGATATATGATCCTGTCAATGTAAGAGTTTCAGTTTCAAACAAGCACCAGATCTGATAGGGGGGTCTGGACCCTCCCCCTGGATCCACCAATCAGTCCTCTTTACCCTTTTGCCTTCTAGAATGTGTGTCATGTAGTTGTCATGTCATGTAGTTCATCAGGATGAAATCTCAGGGTACCTCGTTCCCAGAAACAGTGCTTGCTACTGTTTTTCTTTTAGTAATTTTACAAAATTGAATGAAATTTGGAACTTTTGCATGTATTTTGATTTATAAGATACTGTCCTAAAAGGGAATGAAGGCTTTTAAGGTCTTTACATATAATGTCAGGCTTGTTTTACACCACATACTTAGCTGGTAATTGAGTTTAGCAAATAGACCTACATGTATTTTAAAATGGATTATTTTAGGTGCACACTAAATTTTATCCTTATGTGTAACAGAATGTTTGCATGTACAGTAGAATCCTGATTTCTCGAACCCTCAGTTTTTCAAAATTCCCGATAACAGAATTAGAATAAAACTTACGGTAACTTCCTTTAACCAGTCAAACCTCCCAATAAGTTGAAGCAAATTATGTGGTTCCAAAAATCAGGATTCTACTGTATTATGATCAATGCTTTTGTTTTGCTTTTTGTCTTATACAGATACTGAAATAAAAATTATAGAATTTAAATAACATAACTTGACATTTAGAAATTCGACTAGATCTTACATTCTACCTGTCCTCTGTACTAGTAGCTTTGTGAAAAACTAAATTTCAGTGCAGCCATTAATGCGGACACCAAGGGGGCATAGAAAGTGTCTCCCTTAACTGGGCCTCCGTGTTAAGGGGTTTGAATGTAAAAGAAATGTAAGGGCTTTCTTTGCCCAGGGACAAAAGAAACTGTTGGAAATAATGAGGTGCCTGTATTAAGCCGGTTCCCGTAAAGCGAGCTTTGACTGTAGTATGGTCTTGTGTCAGCCAAGGAAGTTTTTTAATGATTGTTTGTCATGACAAGTTTATGGATAATACAGGAACGATAAAAACATCTTAGGCCTGGTTTAGATACTGAACTTTTCAAGAGCTGAACATAGTACCTTAAATTAAAAACATTTTAAGTTTGTCATCTCAGTTGATCAGTAATAATATTGAACAACACCACCTATTATAATTTGGAACAGCCCAGCTAATCTTCCTGCTTTGCTCAGCTGGGAAATTTGACTTTGCAACATTTTTTTATTCATTACAGAACTTTTTATGAGCAATCGTCATTATAATAGTATTATAATAAGTTTACATTTATAACTGATGTATTTTGGCCATTTTATGAATCCATGTCTCAAATTGAATCAAGTTCAGCTCATTATGTTCAAGGTCTGAAAGATCAAAAATATGCTTTTTGTTAATTTAGACAACCTAAATTTGATTTATTATTAACGTAAAAGATTCCACTCTTGAAATGGTTGAAATCTAGACCAGACCTTAGATATTAAAATTATTTTGACATGCAAATTTGTTGATTTAAAAAAAAGGTCAGTATGAAGTATAGTTTATTTATAGTCACACCAGCTTAAACAAATATTATTATATTTGAGGAGAGTTGTAAACTGTTTTTGGGACAGACGTTCCCTCTATAATAAACAATGACTGAGAAATATAAGTTGAGTTGCAGCTAATTTCTATTTGTGAATTCCTCAGTGTGCTTTTATTGCATACATGTAACACTTCTCAGTGAAGTCTTTTTCCTCCTAGCAACAAGAATTTTGTTGTCATTTACAGTCTACTAAAGTTCCAGCAGTGTGGTGTATGCAGGTAAAAACTGTACAAAATGTAGTACCATCTGAACCAAGAGAACTAACAAGGTAATTTCCCACAAGTACACTTTCAAGAGGTTGCAAAAAGCTCTTTGACTTCCTGGTATGCTATGATCACACTATTATGCAAGATAGCTTTTGTGCCGGCATAAAAACCATATTGAATTGGGCCTCTGTTCACATTTCAGTGCGATTTATTCAATGGAGTGAAGCGGAGCAGCACCAATCTTAGTCTCCCTTACAGCCATTTTTTGGGATGTCATGCAATGTTCCTACCAACCTTACGTGACATCCCATTGACTGATTGTTAAAACTCTTGCACTTTATACATGCAGTCAGCAATTTTCAGCACAGATTTAGTGATACATACAGTGTATCTTTTAGTAGAACTGTTATGTGTCTAGACTGTTTAATAAACCTAAGGGTGCGTACACTTTGGTTACAACGTTTTCATGTAAAATAATACGTAAGAAATTATATTGTAAAAGATATTACAATTATTATTATTGAAGATGTGCCCAAAAAGTTATTGTATAATAAGAATTTCCATGCTTTTGTTTTTTCAGAAGCTGAAAGTACCCTTCATAACTTGGGAGACATATTTCCCACATTTGATTGATGGGTATTTATTTGAGCCATCAAGACATGAAATCTTTGCTTTCCAGTCAGGGTCATAAAAGAACGCCACAGAACGTCTTGGAGTGCATCGCTTGAGTTCTTCTTCTGGAATAATGACTCGGTGAACCTGTCATCAGATAAGCAGGTCTGTGATTTCATAGGATTTAGTTGCAGAATCATCTGCACTTGGTTTTTGCAATCTTGGTAGGTTCTTTTAAAACTGTTTCATAGTGCAGTTTTTATGCCAACTATAGCAGAAACCTTTTTTGTTTTTTATTTCTTCCAAACAGCTGGCTTTTATCTATTCTTTGAAAATGGATATGCATGTCCATTGGGGAGGGGGTAATCAACAAAGTTTTATACAGGGAGGCCCCGCGCTGTGGTCTAACTCCTTACCCTTTAATATACCATTATTGACAAATGATAATTAATGGTACATCTTTCACGTACCTAGTTTAGAGCTTTGTATCCTTTTTAACTGCTTATAAATCACAAAACCAGAGCGTTTTCTCAACTTTTTCACAGGCATAAAATGTATCTGTTAGCCCTTTTGGGCATTTTTAGCGACTAAACTGACATATTTTGCTACCATTAAATATACTTGAACAAGTGAAACGCGTTACCCCTTTCGGGCGGAGCTTTCCTGTATAGGCCATTATAGGGAGTACCCCCCTACCCCACACAAACACACACACATACCAGTATGCAAGAGGCATGTTTTCCCATAAAATTACAAGAGATTTTTAGTATTTACTTTTAATTTTGTGACAGCAGGTGTCTACAAGACACCTACGGGGATATTCTAAACTGGCTAAGACCTTTTTTTCAGTGTCCAAAAATGACTCCAGTGTATTGAAGCCTCGCTAGGATTACAAAAATTTTTATTGCAAAGGAATAAATTTATGAAAAAGTTACATGGTATTAAGTGGAATATAATATTATTGGCCTGTTTATGAAACTTAAGGTGTTACAGTTAGTGGCCTACTTCTTTACCGTAGAGACAAATTTGTCAGCAGTCCATCGCTGCATCAGATCAGCAATGTTGACTATTATTGTTCCAGGGATTGGAGTTGCAGAGACGAACTTCTTTTCTCTATTGACTACCTGTACAATGAACGAAAAAAATGGCTCATAAATATTTATGAAATTTCATTAAATGACAAGGAAATGGAAAGTAAAGTAGGACTCTGTTTATATGCCATTAGTCCCTTCAGTCCATCCCTGTTTTACCAACAAAATAACCCACCTTTCTCCCACCTGACTTTGTAAAATTTTTAAAACTGAAAGAAGCCCGAAATTAAATTAAGAACCTCCACCCTTGAGAGTGGGAAGCACTATCCACTGTATAAATCACTATCCACTGGATAGTGCAATTGGTTTCCATTATACTTATGCGATGGATAGCGATTTATCCGATGGACAGCGCTATCCATCTTTTGAACTACTGGGGCCAGAAGAATAGCTGGGTGCAGGGTAAGGGGTATGGGAGGTATGTAGAGGAAAATGTGAGAGGGGCGCGGGGGAGCTGGTGGGAACCAGATTAGAGTGAAATTATGCAACAATGCTTAAAATTTTCAATTAAAAAAATAACTTATTAAGAGTGTATTAAGCCAGGAAGAAAAAGATCAGGAGCTGGGAATGCAAAGTATGGGAGGTCGGAGGTTTGGACCTCTGTACCCCCAGGATACAGAGATTCAATACTATACACTGTAAGGCAGGTTTTTATTCCGATATATAACAAAAAAATAGATGAAAAGGTTATCTAAAATCATGGCTGGGTGTCTACAGATTGTAAATTCTGTTTCTTCATACTTCCAAACCTCCTGCATCATCTTGAAACAGAAGAGTTATTCCTCCATAATCTGTGTGTTCTCCACATCTTATCTGCCCTGGTTTGATGTGCTCAAAGTCAGTTATTCTTGGGTAGTAGTTAAAGCGCAGCAAAGCTGTGCCCCACTGCGTACCAACATCCTTGTAGTAACTCTTGAAAGTATCTGCTGGCTAAAGGATGATATTATTAATAATTAAATTGATTGACATTATTACTCATAATAATTTACTAACAGTATGATAATCAGTGTAATTATTTGGTTTACTTTCAAGTCACCCGAATGTCATAAATATCTAGCCTCAATAAAATGCCACCTGAAGTTGAATTATTTAAGCTGTTTACTTACATGGCATCACATATTCCTCTTTGTTTTTGTGTACTGGCAATTCATATAGTAAGTGCCTTGTAGAGCATGTTTTGTGGTTATTTGGTAAACAGTAACGTGACTCTCATAGCAACTATGACTAGATTAAAAGGAGTGATTTGTTGAATGTTCAAGTCAGTTTATTATTTGATTTTAACAAGCAGCATTATATTAACCTTCAGTAAGAGAGAGTTAAATAATAATTATAATAATGTGATAATAATTTCTTTTTATGATCATTGCATTTATTTTCATTTATGTTAATAGTTGATAATAATGTGATAATAGTTACAGCTGTGAGAATAATATAGAATTTTATTTTTATTTAGTAGGATAATGCATGTGTAGTTTCCTTCGTCCATCAGCTTCCACTCTCCCCCGTGTCTGTAGCCTTTGATCTTTCAAACAGAAGAAATAATTTGATAGGCTGTGAATGACCTCTCTAACAAGAATGCTCTTAAAAGCGTTAAGTCTCGCTTGCTTGGAGATTAGATGAGAAAATGAGGAGGCGATTAATTCTACACAAAACAGGATTCCTCACTAAAAGTCTTTCACGTCCCACTTTATTGACGGCCGAGTTCTCTTCAGGTTATTTACTTTATATAATTATCGAATTCAACAATTTTTTTCTGAATTGATTGAGTACACGTGTATAAAAAACACACAGATCAAGGGCCTTGATTCAAGAGAAATTACATCATTGCCAGAAATCAAAAACCTGATGAATATGGCACATCATTTTACTCATGGCCAAACATAAACTGCATGCTCATCACAAGACTCATTTGCATACAACAAAAGTTTTCAACACCCAATTATAAAGACTTTTCTTTTTTCGACCACAGAAGTATCTACTTGTTCCAAAAGTAATCAGCGCTTTAAAGGTATAGAATTCGTGGACTGACCCGTTCCGGAAAAGCTCGACACCTTTTGTATTAATCTTTCTTAGCTTTCTCATAAAACATATGCATGGTGCTCTGACATGTCGCGATTCTTATCCCCAGTTTCCACGATCTCCACTACGAACGCCTGGGACTATAACCCCCTTTTGGCGCGCGCACACGAAAAAAAAGAAATGCTTGCATTTTTAGAGTTGTACTGCTAAAGCAAATTAGACTAATAAGACCTTAAAATTGCCTAGTTGGAAATTTATATTAAAACTGATATTAAAACAATTCTCAGCTCTCACTCACCAGTCCTAACCCTAAAGCCATTGCACACAGCACTCTATCACCAAGAAGACTTAGCACACCAAATAGGGATTTGACTGCTGGTTGAAGATCGGGGACTTCTGTGGGCCAGCGCTGCAAAAATTTGAAAACAATACCAAATCAATTTGTGGGCTGATTAAACTGAGCACTAGGTGGAGGTGCATGCTTAAGTGCCAATAATAAAATTATTAATTCTGTTAGCAGCGACTAACCCTTTTAAATTATTATGAGGAGCCAAAAACAGTACCTCGTGGCCCCAAATATTTGAAATGTTTTGATTTACAGGGTATTTCTTTCATGAATGCTTGTTTTATGATGGACACATGACCTGTGTGATCCCTATGTTCACTGTATGTTCAACACGAACTCAAAGTATGTGAAGAACTAAGTTAGTAAAAACATGGAACCGCATGCATATCATCACATTTGACAATAATTATCTTTCAAAAACTAGATGTGCCAGGACCTCTTTTCTGAGAGACCCTCATGGTTAAATTGATTTGATTACATGTATCCACACTAACATTTATTTTACATTTTCTTGGTGGTTGTCATCTTTCTGGGTTTTTTTAGATGTAAAAATGGGTTTTGGGGACTATTAACAAAGGTTGAGAGAACACTGAGAGAAAATAACTGCTTGACTAATCTATATGAAAACCACAAGTTACTTACAAATTTTTTGTCATCAAAAGCTCCAATGTCAAATGATTCCTTAAGATCACCTGGCTTCGTTGGATCAGTGCTGAGTTGACATGTAAAAGGATCATTTGTATGCATAATTATAATAAATTATGGTGGTGATCAAAACACTGACCCCCAATCCATGGATTACCCCCATATGGACTACCCTAACATGGACTATGCCACTTAAATTTAGTGATTAGAGTTAGGAAACTAAGTGAATCAGGTTCCATTTAGGATCATTATACTGGGAAAACTTAAAAACTTAGTTTCCTAACCCTGATCTCTAAACTTCAGTGGTGTACTAGTCCATTTTAGGGTGGTCCATTTAGATAGCCCATGGAGGTAGTCCATGGACTGGCGGTCAGTGTTTTGTCCACCACCAACAAATGATTATTCTGAACATTACTATACAATAAAGGTGCTTTTTTTATGGATACTCAGAGAGCCACATTAATGACCCTTTAATGGCAGATGTTCACTTCTTTTGACAATCCAGCTGACGTTACGATAGGGGGCTGCTTGCAAACAAAAATTGTTCAGTTCCTGATGCAGCTGGCCTCACCTTGGTCTGAACACGATTTGGGTTGGGGATCCCCTAGACCTGCCACTTATCAATACTTCAATATTATTATTAACATTGTTATACTAGAATGTTGATCAACTGAACGTAACACAACTGATTTTTAGTTTGACTTACATTTCCCTCTCCAAGGCTTCCCAGCCATTGGCATCTAGCTCACCCTTTTTCCCATATTTTTTTTTAATGCCTTTACTAAGTGTGAAGAACTTGTCCATAACATTAAATGTTTCATCCACCTATCAAATTAACAAAGTAATATTTTCTAATTTAATTTCTTGCTCATTTTTTTGACATAAAAGTACAATGGTACAAGGTTTATTGTTTAGTTATTATTCAACATTAATTTGCTCTTAAAGCATAAAGGGCTCATCTAGAACAGAGCCTATATGCTGTTTAAAATGTAAATTTAAAAAGTTAGTTAACTTTACACATGAAGATTGAACAATACAAAACAAGTTTAAGCAGAATCAGTCTAACAATTAAGAAACAAACGATTGGTCACGGTTCCAAAATCCCGGCAACATGCTGTAAATCAATCAAACAATAAACAAAACCCTTTAACCCAACTAAGGTTTTAAAATTATAATTTAAGAAATTAGAATTTGATTAAGCAAATCAGTTTTTTTTTCTTATCCAATAACAGTGCCATGTATTTCCAAGTAATTGTGAAGCAGAGGCAAACAACTTTTCCCATGAGTTTCTTTATACAACTCTAAAATTCGTTAATATGCTGTGAAGGCATTTCAGTCTAGTCACTGTAGTCATCTAAGTATCCCAAGTCACCCTAGTCACCCAAGTTACCCCAGCCACCCAAGTCACCCTAGTCACCTAAGTTATCCTAGTCACCCAAGTCATCCCAGTCACCCAAGTCTCCCTAACACAAGTCACCCTTTTCACCCAAGTCACTGCAGTCACCCTAGTCACCCTTGTCACTGTAGTCACCCAATTCACCCTAGTCATCCAAGTCACTGTAGTCACCCAAGTCACCCTAGTCACCCAAATCACTGTACCAAAGACCAAAGTCATCCCAGTCATTCTTGTCACCATAGACATCCCAGTCACCCGGGTCAATTATTATGTTTTGTGAACCTAATAAGGGTGGGGAATTAATATAAGTGAGAACAAATCTACCAAATCTCGGGTAGAAATGGACTTTGGTTTGTATGGTAGTTAAAAACAATGGGTACAATTTGGCTGGTTTTAAATGATCTTAAATTTTTACTTAGCCCTAAGGCTGAGGGGTATAAACGAAAAGAGGTCATGTGTCTTATAGGGGGTGATGACTGATGTATCTGCTGACATCTTGGTTGACTGTTAGTTGATCACTATATCGGGAGTCTCGAACAAGTCTCGACCGGTAGTCAGCTGCTTCAGTCAATGGTCGATAGTCAATACCTACTTTGCTGACTGATCTCTGTCAGATCACCGACTTTTCACTGACACTTGGTCCATGTAACGGCCAATACCTTGGTCAAATTTTGTTCAGCATGTCAATCAATATAACACTCCACTGACACTAAACCAACATAGTGACTGATGTGTTGACACAGACAAGCGAGATGTTGGCCAATACATGAAAATAGCCCAATATTTGGTAACTCATGATCAATCTGGTATCCGCAGCAGCCAGTATGTGTAATGAGCAGTAGTGTCCACCACATGTCATTTGACAGGTACCTTGTAACAAAAGAAAAAGCTTTGGGGACTAAAATGTTGTACAGGCGATGCTGATTGTTGACCAAGACAGGACCAATACTCGAGCAACCATTCACAAATATGTGGCGATACATTACTGATGCTATAATGACCAGCTGTTGGTTGATCTGTCAACTGACACTCAACCAATAATCAACTGACAGTATAATGCTACTCGGCCAATATATCGACCAACACTTGACCCACAAATACACTCAAACCACATAGGGACCGATATTTCGAGTGATAGTCAACCGAGATGTTGGTCGACACCCCCTATTCACCATTTTCACATAGATCATAATGCACCTTGTTTACTTCCCAAAACTTTGCATAATCATTGTCTTGGATTTCTTTTGGGACGACTGAATTGGAAACAATGGTTATGCAAAATTCTGGGGGCGAGAGGGGGGGGGTATAAAACGAGGTGCATTACGGTCTATGTGGAAGTAGTGAATAGGACACATGATCCGAAAACACAGCGAATTGAGATTTAGCGATAGATAACTCTTTTTTTTTTTCGTTTGATTCCCCTCATTCCCGGTTTTGGCCTAACTTTGACGAAAACGAGTCGATTTACTTACGAAATGACTCAAAATCGCGCTAAGATTTCCGATAAAAAGAAGAGAAGAGATTAGAGAAGAGATAAAATTATAGACTCGGTAAAACTAAGGTCATGACTAATTTCCTTGTGAAGATCTGGCTACCTAACCTTTGCTTGTGTGATTCCGTGGTTCTTCAAATAAACAAATCCCACTGTACTGAACGCTTCGTGGATTTGCCTTGCGATTGCCTGCACCCTCTCATCTGAAGCTGAGATGGTTTCATGGTCGACACTCAAGGCGGCAAAATCAACCACAGGTATTCCTGACACTGTCTCCATTACATCTGGAAGAAATATTTGAATCTGTTCGCTTATTACTTATGCAGGTATTTGGTGCTACGATGCGTACAAATTCAAAGAAAAATTGCCTGATCTCTCCCTAATATAAATATGTCACGCTATAATATTTTACAGTCACGCTATTTCTTGCCATGCACTCATGAACAACTTTTAAGCTGGAAAAATAGTAAAAAACATTTAGGGCAGTGCAGATCCTAACAGGAAGCTTTTTTGTGGATATTTGCGTTGTTTGGACCCTTCGCTCCCCTTTCGCAGCATTGACTCACAAAACGTCTCTGAGTTAGTCTCTGAGTTGAGTTACCTTGCCGGTCAGCAGCTATCCCTGTTAGTACCAGTCCTTCCCTCTTTCAGTCGCACGTAAAGCCTGCAAGAAACGAGCAAGAAGCGTGTAATTCCTTACTGCGCGTAACAAAAAATGTTTTTTAATCATATTTTGATGCAATAGTAAGTGCAAATAGTTGAAGGGAGCGTGAAAAATGATAACTTGTTTAGCTTGGGTTAAACGTGGAGCGGCGAAAGCGGTCCCTGATAAGGTAAGCGAACTTTTTATATCCTTATCTCTTGTCTCTACGCATTGTAGCGAGTGACAAAGCAGTAAGTAAGTTTATATGTAGCCTGGAACGTGATTACAATGTAGCATTAATTTATTGTTTTGATTTAGCACTTCATAAGTGAGATTTGCTAAAAATAAAGGATTTTACTTTATATATTGATATATTTATTTTCGTTTCGTACTCAGCTTATCAGCCAATAGTCAGCTGATTTCTTATTTCATTAAAATAGTATAGGCCACTGTTGATTTGCTGTGTTAATGGCCACTAAAAATAAATTAATGACTGTATAAAGGGAAGTCTCAAGAACAATGCATCGTTCTTGTTCATGACGATATCAATTTATATTATGCCAATTTTGGCAATTTTTTGTCAGAGGTACAAGCATTGATCTTGGATAAATACTTAAAATTGTAAAATCAACGCTGTTCAAAAGATTCTTAACAGCGTCGATTTTACAATATTATTTCTAAATTAACATTAAGTAGCTAGGCTGTGCAGGAAATTTAATCTTTATTTTCTAGGATAAATACTGACCAAGTTCCTAAACGAGCGTGGAATGTGCAAGCTTGTAAGGAGTCAGTAGTGGGGTCTGGGGACATGCACCATCGGCACATTTTTTGGATTTTAAGTCCCCTTTCCTAGGTTTCTGAGTCATTTAGACAGGATATTGGCCAGTTCCTTTCTCCTCGGATGAAGCCTTGCAAACTGCAGATTGTTTTATCAAGGTTATTTTCCACGTTGTAGGGACTAGATGGTGACAAGTTATTTTCCACCTGAAAATCTCATAGCATGTCTAATGTCCGGAAATTGCAAAAAAAATAAACATTTGCCAACCCATTTTATATATTTAAACTTGGAAAGTTGACCAATTTACATAAATTGGTGGAAACCGGTGTGGGTCCACACTTAAAGTGTATAGTTTTAGAGTAACTTCAGAGTATCCAGCCACCTTGAAGCAGAATTAATCAGCTACCTCCGTGGTCCTGCAGTGATCAAATAAATAAAGTGTTTTAATTTTTACTCTCACAGTCTTGTAGTTAACAAATTTGTTCAAAATCAGGTAGTAGAATGACTGTTCATACTGTCCCTTTGTCAGAAACTGGTTGTTTCGATACAAGTCATTAGTTTTTGATACCAACTCAAGCCTAATAATACCTTTAATAATACCTTAATACCTTTATTTGTTATCATGTTATCTGACAGGTTGCCTTATCCAAAGATGAACTTCAAAATATAATAGATGAGGCCAAAGAAAAACTAAGGTAAATAAACTTACAATCGGTATTTGATCTGGTAAAAATAATTTACTGTTAATGTTGATTGTGGACATTCATGCAGACCCCATATGTTTCTCCTGACCAGGGTTGTGATCTTCTTCACACAGTACTGGGTTTAAAGTTACCCTGTGATAGACTAGCATCCCATGCATCCAGTGAAGAAGTAATTCTTCTCTATGTCTTTATCTGACTGAAACTGTGATATATGTAGGCTCCGATCCTGACCTGTGGTCCTGACCTGTGGTCCTTTTATATTATATTGCCTTTTACAATGACTAAGATAGTACATGCGCACTGATTTTGCATGCAAGTATGTTAACACTGTTGTGGGGTCTTGTTTTGTTATGCACATGCTAATTACACAACCTCAATTTTGAAAAAAATTAAGGCTTAAAATTCATCAAGTTAACTTTATTTGCCTGTAACTTCAGGGGTTGAAACTTAAAACTCTTTAAAGACATGGTGTATCAAAGGTTTTTAGCTTAAAGATGACATTTTAAGTGAGAAAAATGATTTTTGAAAGGCATCTTTTTGGGAAGCAAGAAGTTTTCTTTTAATCAGCACCATAGACAAAGAGTTTCGTTTCTTGTCAAGAAAAGTTATTTTTTTAAAAGCAACAATTTTTTTTCTGTGTTTGTGTGGCCTGATAAAAAGCCTTGAGGGGGAGCAGGAATTTTTGAAAGGTATGAAAACTCCTGGCACTCTCTTTTGTTTATGCCAGGCTTTGCAATCACAGACAATGTTGTTTATTGCTTAAGTACATCTAATAACATAACCTGTTGCCGATAAGCCCCCCTCTCAATAATCATCCCAGAGCAGAAAATTACGCCAATCTTATTGGCATGTTCAGAAACAGCAGAAGTTTGAGTTTGTGAAAGCCCTATTTTCCGCATCATGCTCCTTAATCTGTTCATGCATGCACCTTCCCATTTTGCCAATGTATACTTTGCCGCATATACAAGGAATCTTATACTCTACTCCATCTTGTTTTTGTGGATCAACAGCATCCTTAGGTTGCACAAAGTATGATCTTAGTGTTGTATCGGACTTGAAAAAAGATCGTATGCCATGCTGTTGTAGGCAATGACAAAGTGTCTCAGATAACCCTTCAATGTATGGTAGAACCTCTGTAGATTTAATTTCGGTTGTGGGTCTTTATTAGATGCCTGCTGATTCTTGGATGTCGTGATGTTAGATACAAGCGAATAGGGGTATCCCTTAGAGACATGGACATAGGCTGAACATTTCTTTATTTTCTACTCTTCAGGGAAAAGGAAGAGGCAGCAAAAGATGCAGAAAGTGGGGAAGGAACGTCAAATGAGGAAGCAAAGTCAGGTGGGGTCAGAAGCAGAGGTGATGATGATGAGGATGATGTAGCCGACCTGTATGATCTGGCACATTATGACAGTGATGAAGATGTAGAAGGTAATGCACTTTTCCTTCCTTAACTAATATATTTATTTCTTTTTCATGAGCAAAGTTATGAATACAGTGGAGCTTGCCTGCTATACCTCGTTATTACAGGTGTTCTGATTTGTTCAAGCATGGTGTCCATGCATTTCAATGCAGTCCCTATATTTTGCCTTCTTGATGCAGCCAACATGCTAACATGCATATGCCTTTATAAATTCATCTTGTGGCGGTAAACAGTCAAATTAAGGTAAACCACCTCACAAGTTAGTTTAACGCAGGTTAACATTTTCAATCAAACTATGCTTACGCAGCAAATTTAAGAATTTTCTGAATTTACATCTAGGCTTACCTGTACATGCAAGCACTATAGTTCTGAAAATTATTTCTTTCACCCTTCATCCAAGTTCAGCTTTTCCCTCTTAACACAACTGAGTATTTTAGTAAGACAGCCTCTTTTTATTAGTTATATGTGTTACATTTTGCCAGTAACTCTAAGGCAAACAAACAAAATGAGTGTTATGAGGGACCCAAGCAAATGTCAAAACAATTTATCCATGCAACTCTCTCAGTTTTCAACACATAAACTGAGTCCAGCTGCTCGTAAAAATTAACATTTTTAAACTCTTCTAACCAGGTTACATTTGAAAAATTTTTCACTTGGTTGTTAAAAAACCACCCCAGTTAACTTGCCAAGTGTGGCTGCTGTCGAGTCATTCAAGAGACAACAGCGTGCATGTGTTTATGAAACTGCCATGTTTAATTCCTCTCCTCTATTCCTGTAGTGCGCATGCCTAAATACTAAACAACACATGCGCGTGACACATGAAAGGTCAAAGTTCAATAACACAACATCTCCCCTTTTTGAGAGATTGTAAAGTAACATACAACTCGGGTATGGAACTAAAATCTACCATATTATGTGATAACTGAAATAAAAACAAAGTTCAAGCACAAGTTTCAAAGTGTCTTTTGACTAAAGTTCAATGTTCAGCAAAGTCCAAGGCTCTCTTGTAACTTGAGAGAGGGTCTAATGAGTCTCTTTGGTCTAGAAGCGAGACAAGGTGATGGGAGTTGCTTCAAGGGAGTCAATGCCTTATCTCGAGCTTGTTCCTTCACAACACTAGGTGAAACTGGCTTGTCCAAGACACTGGGCGACGCTGGTGTGTTGGTAGGGATTGGGTTGACATGAGAACGGTTTCGTCTCACTGTGCCATTCTCTGTCTCAACCAAGTAGGATCTAGGTGTTTCTGCTGCTCCAGCTATTGTACCAGTGGTTCCCATATCTTTGATGTGCACAGGAGTACCAGGTTGGACTGATCTCAAGGGAATGGCATTGTGCCGTTGATTGAAGTTCAGCCTTTGAGTTTCCTTGCTTCCTTCTTCCCTTTCACGTAGCTTGTCCATATCCGGCCAACTTGGATTGAGAACAGTGTGGAAGGTTGGGATGGTGTTTCTCAGTTTTCTTCCCATGAGTAGTTCAGATGGTGAATATCCACAAGCAAGAGGGGTAGACCTGTACGCCAACAGTCCTTTGGACGGATCTTTTTCTTTCTTCAGCAATGACTTGGTGGTTTCTACTGCGCGCTCTGCTTCACCATTAGACTGTGGGAAACGGGGGCTACTTGTTGTATGCTTGAAACCCCATTCTTTTGCAAAATAAGTGAATTCGGCTGATGCATACTGTGGGCCATTGTCACTTCTTACTTCTTCAGGGATTCCATGCCTTGCAAAAATAGCTTTGAGGGCTCTGATAACTTCATGCGATTTGGTGGTCTTTTGCATTGCAGCCACCTCGATATAACGTGAGAAATAGTCCACCACTATCAGATAGTTCAGCTTATCAAGCTCAAATAGGTCCGTGCCGATCATCTGCCAGGGACGTTCAGGAAAGAGTGTTGGCATGAGTGGCTCAGCTCGCTGCTGTTGGTGCTTGGCACAAACTTTGCAATTTTCAACCATGTCTTGAACTTCACGGCTGAGACCAGGCCACCAAACAGAGGTCTTTGCGCGTTCTCTGCACTTGACTATTCCCTGGTGCCCTTCGTGTATCTTATCCAAAACTTGCAGCTTCATGGCTGACGGCACGACCACTCTAGTTGACTTCAGGAGTATCCCATGTGCTGTAGTGAGCTCTCCTCTGGCTGACCAATAAGGCTTCAGTGCATCATTAAGACGAAATTTGTCTGGCCAGCCTTCCAGGCAGTAACTCTTTATTAGTCGACAGACAGGGTCCTCATCCTGGGATTCCTTTATCTCCATTAGTTTCACGTCTGAGACTTATAAAGAGTCTAGGACACTGTCAACGTAGATGTTCATTTCTTCTTCAGGAACAGTGGCCATTCTGTTTGTGTTTTCTGACTGCATTCTTGACAAGGCATCTGCTATATACATTTCTTTTCCAGGTACATGGTTCACCGCTTTAAAGTGAAAACGCATGAGGCGCATTCTGAGCCGCTGAACTCTAGGAGGGACTTCATCCAAGGTACGGGTGGTGAGATGAGGAACCAGTGGCTTAATGATCTGTTTCAGCGAGTATAGACTTTCCCACTATGTAGTCGCTGAATCGCTCACATGCCCAGGTTAGGGCTAAGGCCTCTTTCTCTATTTGCGCATATCTGCATTCCACATGGGGTGAGTGCTCTGGATATGAACATCACAGGTCTCCAAGTCTGATCTTCTTGCTTCTGTAGGAGTACTCCTCCCAGTCCAAATGAGGATGCATCCGCTGAAACTTTGGTGTCTTTGTTAGGATCATAGAGAGCAAGTACTGGTGCAGCTGTCAAGATAGACTTGATTTCTTCGAATGCTTGTTGTTGGGGTGTTCCCCAGACCCACTGGCTATCCTTCTGCATAAGGTCTCAGATTGGTTTGGTCTTGTCTGCTAAATGTTCTGCAAACTTGCTTAGGTGTTTTACCATTCCTAGAAACACACGGACTTCATGAACATTCTTGGGTGCAGGTAGGTTTACTACGGCTGCAACTTTGTCTGGATCCACCTCAATACCATTTGCGCTAACAACATTGCCTAGGAACTTGATCTTGGGACCTCGGAACGTGCACTTGTCAATGTTAAGCGTAACACCAGCCTCACTTAGACGCTCTAACACTTTCTGTAATCTGTAATCAGCTCTATGGTGGGGGCATGAACTAGGACATCATCAATGTTGCATTCAACTCCTTCAAGTCCTTCAAGAATTCTACTCATGCACTTTTGAAACTTTTCAGAACCAGAGCTAATTCCATAAGGCAGCACGTTAAAACAGTACCGTCCCCAAGGTGTGATGAAAGTTGTGAGTGGTCTCGAGCTTTCGGCCAGCTTTATTTGCCAGAATCCAGAATTTGCATCGAGCTTGGTGAAGTACTTTGCACCTGCTAACTTTCCCAAGGTGAGGTCCACGGAGGGAAGAGGGTGATTCTCACGCTGAACATACTCATTGAGCTTTGTTAAGTCTACACACACTCTGACTTTACCATTTGGTTTAGGGGTTACTACCATTGGAGCACACCAGTCAGTTGGGTGGTCCACAGGCGAAATCACTCCACTCTTTAACATCCTTTCAATTTCGTGCTTGGTTTCTTCATACAGTGGCATAGGGACCTTTCTTGGCACAGTCAGTGCAAAGGGTTTTGCATCATCTTTTAGCTTGATGGTGTACTCATCTTTCATGGTACCCAGTCCTTCAAACAACTGTGGGTAGTCACGCATCACTTTTGCCATGTGTGGTCATCAGTTGTCAGGTCACACAATCTTGATATAAGGTTTAGTTTCACTGCAGCAGATCTACTCAGAAGTGGTCTTGCTAAACTTTCAACAACGTATACGGTTTCCTTTGTGGAAGTTTGGTTGTGAGCGAGAGTGACTGTGAATTCTCCCTTACAGTTCATCCTGTAATTGCATGGACCCAGGAGCACTTTATCAGTAGGCTTAAGCTGTATCTTCAGATCAATGTTAAGGAAGGTATTGTATGGGACGACAGTTACATCTGCACCACTATCAAGCTTGAAGTTAACTGGTTTCTTGTCCACAAGAACGGTTGCAATCCATGGTGACTTTGTGGGGTTGCTTTGGACCTCACTAACGTCCACGATTTCTCCTAGAAAGAACGATTCTTCCTCTTCAGTAACTTCAAATACTTTTCCTGGTTTTGAACTTTTACAAGCCTGCGCCCAATGACCGATTTTTGAACACTTGTTACACTTGGAGAAGCGTGCAGGACACGTTTTCTTCGGGTGCAATTTTCCAAGGCACCTTTGGCACTTTTGATCAGGATTTTTCTCTTTGGAGCTATCGGAAGGTTTCTCTTTAGACTTGTCTTGCGACTTCTCTTTGAAGTTTCCTTTGTTTCTCCGTGATTTTCCTTTCACGATGCCATCAACATGCGCTGGGGTAGACTTGAATCCGCCGTCGAGAATGTTTTGTTGTTGTTTCACCGTCTCTCTTTGTCTCGCTAAATTTGTAGCTTTTTCCAGGGTGAGACTCGGATCTAGTTGAAGTTTTTCCGAAAGTTTGCGGTTTTGTAATCCCACGACAATACGGTCGCGAATGAGCTCTTCTTTTAGCGCGCCAAAATTGCAGTACCTTGCCAGGCCATACAAATCTGTGATAAAACTATCCACCGATTCTCCCGCTCGTTGGCTTCTTGAGTTGAATTTTGCTCTCTCAAAGATGATATTTCTTTTCACGATGAAGTAATTTTCGAATTTTTCTTTCACTTCTTCATAATTCTTCTCTTGTTCGGCGGTGAATTCGAATGAGATGAAGATGTCGTCCGCTTGTTCACCCATTGTGTAAATTAATGTGTTTACTTGATTTTCGCCGGTTTGTTTATCAAGCCCAGTACCTTTGCGAAATCTCTCAAACCTTTGAATCCACTTTGGCCAGTCTTCCGGCTTGAATGAAAATTTCTCCGGTGGGGTTACTTGAAAGTTAGCGACCGGTCGAATGTTTGGCAGGACAACTTGCGGTTGAGCAATCACAGGTTGTTCTTCGGCGCCCGCCAATGTGCCGGGAGGATTTCCTTCTTGTTCGGCTTCGTTATCTGACATGTTCTCGCCGTTTTGCACTTTGAATGAATTGTTGAGCGTTTGTACGAATTTTCTTCTTTTTCACCACGACGTGTTAAGCGAAATTAATCCCACTTCTGACACCATGTCGAGTCATTCAAGAGACAACAGCGTGCATGTGTTTATGAAACTGCCATGTTTAATTCCTCTCCTCTATTCCTGTAGTGCGCATGCCTAAATTCTAAACAACACACGTGCGTGACACATGAAAGGTCAAAGTTCAATAACACAACAGCTGCAGCAAATATTAAACAGTAGTGGTAAGAATCAATAGTATTGCCCCAGCTGATCAATCATCTCTTTATCTCTTTTTGGTTTCAATCGAGCAAATTAACCAACAAAAAACGCTTCCCGATAGAACATGAAAAACTCCAACCAACTGAAAATAGTTGATTCCATTAACACTTGCAGCTAAGTGAGTATACGTGAGGAAAAAACATGTTCTAATTGGGTACAAAAGTGACGTGTTTTAGCGTCAAACATTTTAAGTTTGGAGTATACAGCTGTTGTCAACTTGATTTGTTTTCTCTAAACTAAATATTCTTTGCAAGAATTTTTAGACGTTAATAATAGTTTCTGAAGGCAAGTGTCCTGTTTCTGAGCGAAACTTTGTATGCTCACTACCAGAAATTCTTTATTGTGTATTGTTCAGGAGAGCTCATGACTGGTGCTGGAATGGCTGGTGTAACATACTATGCCTCAAACAAAGATGATCCATACATAACTCTTGAAAATCCGGTAAGTAAAGTTTAAACCTAGTTGTAGGGCTATTTTTGTTAAAGCATTTTCCTTTAGATAAAATGTTAAGCTCAATAAATTGTTGTGGGTAGCTAGAGGAGCCTGCAGTCCTAATCTCCAGGCCTTGATTGTTCAAACATTGGGCAGCGCTATCCAGCAGATAGCGTAATCGGTTTCCCTAATATTTATCCACTGTGTAGAGATTTATCCAGTGGATAGCGCCATCCAACGTTACAGGGTGTAGGTTGCCAGTACACTGTCTTTTGGCATGTATGTAGCCCGCATTCGTTTGGACTTCTACAAATGAATGCAATGCATAGAACACAATCTGGTCATGTGCATTTGGACCATCTATTACATGAAACCTCTTCAAAGTACAGTATGTTGAACGGTCTTGCCTGAACTCTATAATCTTTCGTAATTTCTGGGATTGTGTATAAATTATGTTGGGCTGACAGATTGCACCTTCAAATTGTATCCTGTAAACAGGCCTTAATACGTCGTCATCATTTCAACCATAAAAGTACCACTGTAACTTGGACTCAAAGTAAAATCTCCATCATTCACTCGTGGGAGGAGCTTAATACTTTAAACTGTTCAGACAGTTCTGTATGAATGCTTTCCTCACCTTTGGTTTCCTTTTTCAGGACAATGACAGTGATGAAGAAGAAGATTTTCACATTAAAACAGATGATAATTTAATAGTTACTGGACATGTGGATGAGGATTTCAGTGCTTTGGAGATATCAGGTGTGACTCAAGTTGGGTACATTTATACAGACATAACACTTTGTCAGCAGTCTTAAAGAGATATCTACCAAAACACACAACCTGTTATTCCCTTGACTGTGTCCACTGAGAATACACAAAAGTTGTTTTTTCATACACCCAGGGGGTATGGGCTATAGCAGATTATACAGGGAGGCGCCACCCAAAAGGGGTATCGAGTTTTTTGAAAGGGGAGGGATTTTTGGATAATTACTTGCTTTAAATTCCCAATAACTCAAACTCTTCCTAACTCAAACTTTTTTTTCGATTTCCCTAGAAGGTTTGAGTTATCAGGAGTCAACTGTGCGCTTAATGGTGTTGCCTTGGTTTTTGAAAGGATAGGGATTTCACTGGCTGAAGTTTATGAAAGGGTGGGGAAATCTTTCATTTCGGCCTGTAAAAAAGCACAAGAGAGCAAACAGATGCATTTTATGGCTATGAAAAAGTTGAGAAAATGTTCTGGTTTTGTTATATTTTAGTCATATTTTTAATTAAGACACTCCATTTACAGCAGTTAAAACAAATGTAAAGTTCCAAAATAGGTATGTGAAAGGGGCACCATTTGTCAATAGAAGGTATGCAAAAGGGAAATCTTCTCAGTCAAACATGGGATGTAAAAGGGTAAGGGGTTGTACCTTGGGGTAGAGCCTCCCTAGCTTGTATAGAACTTTGCTTAGTATCCCCTCCCCCCAGTTCATATGTCATATGTAGCTTATGAAATCTTGACTTTTTGACATCTGGTGTAATTAGCATAATGAACATCTATTCTCTACTCAATGCCATCTGACAGTTTTTTTCTTTAACCATCACAAGAAGTTATAAGTTTATTGCAGCACACAGTTTTATATACACTGTAAGCAAGGTCTAGTCTATGGTGTATGACAACCTGCTGAATGAGCAAGAACAAATTGTCTGCTTTCCAAATTTATGGTTGTCTCTAAGGAAACTGTCTGTGATAATTGCTGTGTCTTTAAAGCATGTTTTTCATCTTTATTTAATAGTTTATAACGAAGAGGAAGGCAGTCAGTATGTACATCATGATATTTTACTTGAAGCATTTCCCTTGGCTATTGAATGGCTTGATTTTGACCCAGAAGACACCAGCAGACCAGGTAATCCTAGAAAATAAATGCCCTGCAGCAATAACTTTGTTAAGATCTTGTGCAAAATTGACTGGATAGCAGATAGCTTACATGTATTTTTTTATGCAAAATCCCTGGCCATAAGCATCTAAAAAAGCTATTATTTTTGGTAGCTAGCCATAGGGCTTTGGGGCTCATTACTTTCATGGCAGATGCATTTACTGATTTTTGTCTCTTGTATTACTACAATCAGAAAAGTCTTGGCACGAATTTGAATTTGTGAGGCTTTTTTTAAATCGCACGTGCTATACCCCTAACAAACAGCATTGATGCGCTATACAGTCAACTCCCTTTATAGCGAACACTGTAGGGACCTCGAGTTAGTGTCCTCATTACCGAGAGTCTGTAATAGCTGAAGTTTATTTCCATCAAACATCTGTAATTTGTTTTTGCCGGGAATTTAGCTGCTGTCCATATTAGCGGGGTGTCCACAAGGCGAAAGTTGACTGTATTCAGAATTTTCCCATGTTTCACAATTGTTTTTTTTTACCTCTAGGAAACTTTATTGCTGCTGGCACAATGGAGCCTCATATCGACATCTGGGATCTGGACCTGGTGGATACATTAGAACCTGTTGCTTCTCTTGGAAAAAGGAAAAAGAAAAAGTCGAAAAAGGTTGGAAAGCTTTGTTAAAGGACCAGACTAGTTCCTTTGTTGCATACTTTTCCCCGCTGAGCTCAGCTCTGAGAAAAGAATTATGAGTATCGTTAGTCTAGATACAGTGAATAAAACTGCAAGAATCTCCTATTAGCGTCAGTTATAGGATTCATATGATATTTGCCTTAATGGTGTAGTGTGTGTGGCTAAATTGACTTAAGATTGAGCCTGGCATTGGGAGTGTGGGCCTAGCTATGTAAGACATGTAACCAATATTGATGGACATGTGGTTACACCATAGCAGAAGTTGTGTTGTTCCATAAAAATATACACCTCCCTAGCACACCCCATGAAGGTTTTTGGTGTACCTTGCCCCACCCCCACAAAAAAACCAAGTGCATTCTTTTCTTTTCTATGCTTTCCCATAAATTTCCAGATTAAATTTAAAGTATACAAAGTAATGGCAGGAATTCTTGTATTTTAATTGCTAGTAAAAAAAAGTGTTTATTTTATGGTACATGATTTTGCTGGAAAATTGAACTTAGCAAGAGCTAACGAAATCCTTTAAGAATGTTTAAGGTGGTTAAGAGGTTCGTGGTAGAGATCACACATTATACCTGATTGAAAAAAACGTTGTTGCTAAAAAGTATAAACCATGAACCATGAGGTTTCAAGGATTTATGGGTATACGTTCATTAGCAAAGCAAATTCAAAGTTCTTTCGACAAAAGTTTACATTGTCACGAGATGCTCGTGCGGATGCAAATCCCTAGAGTACTTTTTTTAAAGGCATGCTGTTGTCTTTTTTTTGCCTTCCAAGAACGCTTTTAGGTCCTATATTATGATTTTCAAGTGTGCGTTAGGGATATGGCTACGCTCTTTAACTTTAGAAATCTCTTATGTGTCCAGCACTGGTGAAGTTGTGAGCCGTAAATTCTGGAAACCGTTTTACGTTTTTTTGAATGCATCGTCGCGAAAAGCTTCGTGAACGTAAACATTTTTGAGAAGAACTTTAAATTTGCAATGCTAATAAAGTTGTACCCATAAATCCATTAGGTCCCATCGTTCATGGTTTATACTTTTCAAGCGACAACGTTTTTTCAATCAGGTGTATACTCACCACATGTCATGTATAGAAATGTATATGTAAAAAGCCATGTTATCATTCAATATCATTCTCCGTCACTGCCAATCATTCCCCATCATTAGACACCATTCTCCTTCGTAAGAATGGCAACCTCTAGATGTTCGATAGCCCATTGTTTCAGTGATCTGCTTTTTGTGTACGATCATAACATAACATAACATAACATACATGTTTATTCAAACTCATAATAACTACATGAATTTGAAAGGGAGAGTCTAGAGGTTAACACTATGAATAAAACTCTCCTAAAAACAACAAACAAACAATAAAAATTACAACTTTAAAAAGGATTTGAGTTTACATTTAAAAAGTTCAAGGGAACCGGCTTCAACAACATTACTAGGTAAATTGTTCCAATAACTAATTACATTGTTAAAAAAAGAATATTTAAAACAGTTGATTCTAGATAATTTACAATAAAGCTTATACGAGTGATTTGCCCTAGTGGATTTGACTTTTGCGAATTGAAAGAATTCCTCAAAATCCAAGTGTGATAAGCCAAACACGATCTTATAACATTCAACAAGAGAGGAATACGTCCTACGACTGGACAAAGATGGCCAATGTAACGAGTCACAATGCTCTTCATAAGACATATCACTTCTTTTTTGCCTGAGAGCTAATCTTGACGCACGTCTTTGCACGCTCTCTATTGCATGAATATCTTTGACAAGATATGGGTTCCAGACTGGAGCAGCATACTCTAAAAGTGGTCTGACCAATGTTTTGTAAAGCAATGAAAAAGTTGTTGTATTAGCTGTTCCAACCGACCGTCTTATTAGCCCTAGGACTTGGTTCGCCTTATTCACCATAGTACTAATATGTTCACTCCAAGTAAGATCTTTTGAAATAATAATTCCAAGATCTTTAAAGCTCTTGACATCTTTTAAGGCCGTACCTAGTTTATAATTCGTAGTCGATTTGTCACGAGAATGCGTTATTCGCATTGCTTCACACTTTTCCTCATTAAAACGAAGTTGCCATTTTTTCGCCCATTTACCAAGATTATTCAAATCAGTTTGAAGGTATTGTTCATCGAGACTAGGGTTGCGAAGCTCTCTGTAAATCTTTGTGTCATCCGCAAATAATTTAATTTTTGAAGAGACACTATCAACGATATCATTTATATATGCTAGGAATAAAATTGGACCAAGAATAGTTCCCTGTGGGGTACCAGATATCACAGGTGCCCAATCAATCCTTAACCCAGCGGAAAAAAATAAGAAAATAACCTGTTTAACGGGATACCATCCACAAGATTCCCTAAAACTTTTGTGACTTGTGCAAGAGATCGGCCAGGAGAAAATTAACTCGTACAGTCGACTCCCAATAACGCGAACCCGCGCTAACTAGAACCTCGCGCTAACTCGAACCAAAATCGATTTCCTCTGGATTTCCTTCATACATTTACTATTATTGTACCCTCGGTAGCTCGAACCTCCCGCCTACTCGAAGTAATTTTTGTTTCCCTTCAGATCACTTCTATATAAATTTATCCTCGATGACTCGAACCATGCTTGAAGCGTCCGACAAGTCGAAAGGAAGAGTGTACAGCAGTCCGAAACATTGAAATTATTTTAACAACCATGTAGTCCAGCTTAAAAACATGTTACTTGCATTCATTCCCCATCCCATTTCCCTATATTTCCGGTTATTTGCTTCGAGCTTCTGATAACTCGAACTTTTTTCGATTTCCCCGGAAGGTTCGAGTTATCTGGAGTCGACTGTATGCTAAGTGGTCTTGCCTTGGTTTTTTGCTTTTTTACCTAGAAATCAATAAACTCAGAAGCAGGGCATAGTGATGCAGTTCTTGACTTATCATGGAATCATCTTGTTAGGTAACCTCTGCATTACTTAATATTTTTTTAATTTGTGAAAGGTAGTTCTGTGTGTTGAAAGTTGTGAGCTAGCTAGTTAGAGACGTTGATTGATGTGTAATGGTTTTTGCCCTTGTAAGGGCCAAAACATAGTTGCATATTTTACTTGTAGGATTAGTCTGGAAACGTATATTCTTCGGGGATGATTATTCGATTATACTGTGGTAATGACTAACCTGTGTGTGCACATGTATCCTTAGAATAAATAGTGACTTTGTTTTGTAAAAATCTTTAATTGCAGAAACGTTTTAGCTAGTGCATCTGCGGATCACTGCGTTATTTTATGGGATCTGACACAACCAAAACCTGTGCACTTTTTAAGACATTATAAAGATAAGGTAATGTATATATGTATAACTTGGCTGTCAGTGTCTGTTATTCTTAATCTTGTGCCTCTGGGTACATTGCGTGACAATTACAACTTTTATTAATAATCCCCAGCAAGAAAAAGGGAGGGAAATGGACAGGAAAAGGCAATGGGCCTTTTACAAAAGTTGATCACGTAATCAACTTTCTGTAAACACGAAAACAGTTCGCTTTTGGAACATTTTCTTAGCAGGAACTGAAAGAGCATTCAACAGTGATTGGGAGGCAACAGTGGTATTCCCATACAAATCCTTCTAATTTTCGGCGGCCGTCGCGATCGCTACTTTTCAGATATACGGCTGAAATTTTATAGGTTACTAAATTTAAATATGCTCTTTCAGTTCCTTCTAACAAAATTTTCCAACAGAAAGTTGATCACGTGTCCAACTATTGCAAAAGGCCTATTTCTCAGAATGCTCAGTTCTTGGGGTCAACATTTCCGGGTATCTGAGCAAATCAGACTAGTTTAATTTCCGACTTGCCCAAAAATAACTGCGGCATTTCAATACGGAACGTTGCCATGGCAATTTTGACATGTGAAATTATAAATTAACGCATAAATTTCGTAATTTCGTCGCCCGTGATGTTAGCGCTGATATTGCTGCCACGCTAAAGAAACTTGGACTTTTTCGTTCTTTTCGTTGTATGCCATCGAAAGAATGAGATTAAGAATATAATCTTGGATTTTCCTAATTTAAAGAAACGCAACCTTGGAGGGGTGACAAAAGTAAATTCATGATTGGTATGGTTTTGTTTTTCTACGCTCGGTGATTGGCTGAAACATCTCATTACTTAACGAATGAGACGGGAAACCAAAACTAATCATGACTTGTGCGTGCAACTTTTTTGGCGTTTCGTGCTTGCAACATTTTTTTGTCTCATTTCTCATTGCTTGTCATTTGCAAGTATAATTATTTTGTTTTTCCTGAGGTACTTAGCCTGATACATTTTTCTACTGCAGTTCTGAAAGACTGTCTTTTATACGAGAATCATTGTTAACGTTTTGTGCCTTATTAACATATATGCTCTTCATTACCGTAAATGCTCGAATTAGCGCCCGGCTTCAAATAAGCGCCCCGCTTCGAATTAGCACCCCTCCTAAGGCTCAAAATTTGTAATAAGCGCCCCCCCACCCCTCCCCCGAGAAAAAATGAGTTTCGGTACGATCTACGAGACGTATACGGTCTATACGGTTCTTTTAATGAAATGTGACATTGTTAAATAGTATAAACAGTAATGTCCTTTCAAAGTCGCACGGGTTTGCTTCTCATTTCCGTGATAGAAATATCCATGTGAGCACATAGCTGCTTCACTTTATTAAGTTCCTCGTAAAACTTTGCTCCCAATCGCCGGCTCCTTGTTACTGCCTTAAAAGTTCCTGGAATTACGAGGCCATTTTCAAGTTTTTTTGAATTTTTATGAGGCAGTTTCGTTTTAAATAGAAATAAAGATAGTGTCATTTTCAGGCTAAAAATTGATGAACGAAATAAGCGCCCCCCTTCGAATTAGCGCCCCCCTCTCGCCTTAGAAAATTAAATAAGCGCCCCGGGCGCTAATTCGAGCATTTACGGTATCTGGAAAGCTAATGAAATAAGACCGCTGAATATTGAAAGAGCAAAACAATTTCAGGTTTTTCTGAAAATTTGAGCCCGATAAACTGAATGTCTTTGAAGAAATTGTCTTTTAAACACTCGAAATTTTACAAAGAATGCATGCCTCCTTAACTTTTTTGCCACCCAGCAATTTCGCAGTTTTCGATGGCTGGTATTTCGTCAATATTGCTTTCAAAGAGCTGAAAATTGCACAAAATGCTTGAGTTAATTAGCTCTTTGAACTCGTGAGTTCGTATATACGACCACAGCTTCTATGAGTTAAGTCGTATGCTAATGAGGAAAAATGTAAACAATGACGTCAGCAAAGATTCGCCTATTTAGAACCTTTTTTACAGTAGAACCTCGATATAACGTACCTTTATATAACAAAGAGCTCGATATAATGAACTATTTTCTCCGCCACAGTAATAGAAAAATATATGGAAGACAACCTTGAAAAAAGGAAACCTTGTTATAACGAACATATTTTGCCAGTCTCTTGGTCATTCGTTAAATCGAGGTTCCTTTGTAATGGATGCAAGGAATGGATGGCTTGTGGAGCGTTTTTAGTCCGAGCTCATATTTCACGTGTTGTAATCGTCTCCTTTAGGTACAGTCATTACAGTGGCATCCTTACGAGTCACAGTCAATTCTGACTGGGTCTTTTGACAAGTAAGTGGCATAAATATTTAAGTCACGGCAGTAATTATGTCAGTAATGGCCATTTTAGTCTTAGGAGTGAGTCCGTGTTGTGTCGAATTGCATTGTGGGATTGTTTTAGTAACACTGTCGCGTCTTTTATTGGCTATTAGGGACTTTCGCGATGGCAGCGAAAACGTTGCTTAAAAAGTGTCTTTGTCGCGCTAACTGTTATTCATATATCTTGTACTAGTGATAACCAAAGGTTACCGAGTGCGGGCGAGATCGATCAAAGGTCAAAACGTTCTTGCTCCAATGCTGTGCTTTGTGTAAGTTTCATGTGACAGAAGGTCCAAATGCGCGTCATCAGACTGCGCTCTGTGCATTTTATTTGTTGTCAGTGGAAGTCCAAACGAATGCAGTTAAACGAATGCAGACTAGATTGGCGCTGCGCATGCGTAATTTCGTCGCCCGCCATAAAATTGCAATTTACAGGTTGTAATTAAATCCTTGACCTATTGTCACGAGTTCTAGCAATTTCTCTGATGACTGTTTTCTTGATTCCTTTTTTAATACGTTTTTGAACAGGAAAGCCAAAGTGATTGACTGCAGAAATCCTGATGTAAGTGATATACAAAAGTTGAAAACTTAGATTTTATGTAAATATCTGTATAAATGGTGGAGCTGACAGAGTCTGGTCTGAACATTGTATGTCGGCCAAGGATGTAGATGATGCTGCGGGAACAAACAATTTGTAAAGTTAATTCAGTTGACTTTCTTTTGGATTGCTCTCAAGCGCAAGCGCCATAAAGGGCGACTGATTTTTTACTCTTTCATTTGTATTTTTAAGCGTTCATCTGGCCACAGTTAAGCAAAAATTTGCACAAACTAACTGCGCTAGTACGGATGATAAACATGAAAATTTAGTACGTCAGCTACCACTGAACCCGTAATTATTAAAAAAACAGCAAAAGTTGGACTTTTCCTATCAAATTCACCTGACATTGTTCCTGTAATTGCGCACCAACCTGAAAGTTACATTCAGTCTTACAAACTCTAACAGTTTCTTACCTCTTTCACACAGAGTAACGTCAAATCTTGGAAATTCGATTCTGAAGTGGAAAGAGTTTTGTGGAATCATTTTTCGCCGTACAACTTTTTAGTAAGTGGAATTGTAAAAATAAACTAGTCCTAAGCTCCCCTACCCTGTGCTTAAAATGGGACTATGAAATCGATGAAGCTTTGTCATCTTACGTACTTAATGTGTAATTGTCACTTGTACAAATTCTTTACACTCGACCGAGAACACGTTGTCACTTAAAAATCTTAAACCATAAACGGTGAGACCTAAGAGCTCTCTGGGAAGAGAATATGTAAAAACTTCGTTTTCGTAATAAGTGAGTGTCCAGGCTGCAATCATTCTCGTTCACCAAAACTTGCTGGGGATTTCCATTTACCAGCCTTATGGCTTACACACTGATATCTGGTAACACGTTTAGAGATTTCTGAGGAAACATGCACCCAAGGGCGACGTTGACGCCAGGAAAACTTGAAGCTCTTGGGCCCTTGTTGAAAAACATCTGCACGAGGAGCTCAGGATAATGTACGTTTGCAATGTTAATAAACTTTTCGTGGTTTATGCTTTCCAAGCAACGACGCTTTCTCTATCGAGTATGTCTAAAGTATATTGTCATTAATTATTAATTTGTGGCATGCATACGTTTTTTGCCCTTTGAATTGTGCTATGACAATGCCTTACAAAATTGATTTCTTATAGGCGAGCACGGAGAGTGGTCACGTGTTTTGTTGTGACGTCAGAACAGATACACCCATATTCACTCTTCAGGCACACGATGATGCAGTATCAGGTAATATGTCCTTTAGTCTCGTGCCAAGTTAAAATCATGTTTTGGGTGTAATGTTTGAAAACGAGTGATTGCTTTACAGTCGAGCAATCCGCCCAATAAAAGCCATATTGAGGTAGTTTCCCCATACGGAAACACCCGAGTTGGCCAGATAAAAAGCTCGTTTGAGTAGTTATGGTTTATGAACAGAAGGTTGAAACTAAACTTGTTTTGTTTTGTTCAGTTTCATTTCTGTTTAGTGTTATCCGTTTACAAACACGTTTCACAAACTATAACTACTCATACCGGCGTGTGCTTTTCAGAAAACAAAACGGCTAACGTGTCACACCGGTAAAAAAGAAAGCTTGTTTCCCGACTTCCTATACCCAAAATATACAATGAAATCGGAAGGTGGCTTCGTAAAGTACCTAAATGCAATCTGAAGGATTCTTCAATGCTCTTTTCGCTTTTGACGCATTCTTGTTAATCTGCCTTCTGACGAGTTGTTTCTCCCCGTAATGTACCGTATTTATTCGAATAAGCGCCCACCTCGAATAAGCGCCCACTCTCAAGGACCAGAAATTTAATAAGCGCCCAGGATGGTTAATCGAATAAATACGGTAATTACTCCGTACCAGTGAGACGAGATAATTGTTGTAGGCAGATTCCACTTAACTCGAAGCAGCTTATGCAACCCGAGTCCAAGGTCATGATCTCAAGATGCGCGAAAGGAATAATTACAACAGCTTTAACTTCCTTTCATATCTATAGGGCTTGCCTTAAGTAGTCAAGTACCCGGATGTCTGGTTACCGCGTCAGCTGACGAGACTGTCAAAGTATGGGATATACAGGTCAGGTGACTTTCAAGTTTGACATGATTTCGTTTTGTTATATACTTTTTGATGGCAAAGTGATAGACAAAAACCCCTCGGAGCAAGGAAGAGATCCAATACCAAAAATGATTCAACCCACACATAGCCGTCGCCTCCGACCAACCAAGAAAAAACGTGAAGGAAGACAAGTGGTTTCACATTGGCTATTTTTGTCCGTCACACCGTTTGCATATCGTATGTTTGACGTGTTTTAGTATTTTAAACACTGATGTTTCCCTTATCGTGACATTCTTTTGTACATTTGTAGGATAACCAACCATCGTTTGTAGTATCCAGAGATCTTCAGTTGGTGAGCAAATGTAGCGCTTTTATTGAGAGGTTTTGTTTACGTACGAAGCGAAGACTTTCCTTTTTAATATCCTTTCTTTTTTTCGTTTTGTGCTACTAGGGAAAAATTCTAAACGCTAGCTGTTGCCCTGACTCGCCTTTTGTGTTCTGTTTTGGTGGCGAGAAGCAGGGATTGAGAACGTTTGATATCACAGAAAGTGCTCCAGGTAACAATTGGTTGCGATGTATCCCCAAATAGTCAATGAACCTCAGCCCGTCAATCAGCTGTTTGATTGGTGAGACAGACATTTTGGTCAGTCAGACAGTGAGAGACTCAAATAATGGGCGCTTTCCCATTCAACCAAAATTTCCGCTTTGAATTTCCAGCAACTTCGAGTAGCGAATTTAACAGCATTTTCCTGCGCGAGATATACCCAAATTTTCGAAATTTCTTCCCGGAAGTGTCCTTTCCATTTAACTTAACCCATAACACCCCTGAGCTCTATCCCTAAAAAAAAAATAAGGGGGCCACACGAGGCAAAGGAAAAATCTTTTGACCTCGGTATTCAAACCCACGACGTCCGGATTAGATCTACCGTTGGTCTACCGACTCAGTTACAAGGCCTGACGAGAGCAAGTCTTGAGTACCTGTATCACCCGTGGTTGCCACAGGTGCTAATCACTCAGTCAACCAGTCACGTCACTTGGCCATATTGTCAGTCTCTCAATCAGTCAGTCATTTTTTCATTTGTTCACTCGATTAATCACCCTGTCAGGCAGTCAGCCAGTGATTCAGCTTGCTGGTCCGTCAGTCAACAGGTCACTTAGCCAGTCAAGTCAGTTAGTCAGTCCATTTTTCCACCAATAAGTGTTGGGGAATTAGTGAATCAGAGATTTATTTATCGATCAGTTGGCCTTTATCCGCTGCTAACATTTTCTATTGTGTCACAGTTCGCCGGAAATTTGAATCAAGGCAAAGACTAGTTCCGAGTAAAGCTGTTGAAACTTCAACAAATAGCACAGAAACAGAACAATGTTTGCACGTGGTAAGGCTTAATTTGTTTGTAATTGTTGTTGTTTCACTTGCTATGTCGTTTCATTTTCCACAAATTCTGCCCCAGTTTCGGGGTAATTTAATCTCATTTCATTTATTTTTCATTTAGCCTGAGGTATCTGTAAAAGAGGAAAAGCCCGAGCCCATGGAAGAGGAATCAGCGGCTAACGCCATGGCAGCGTTGAACCTAAGCGGTAATATGGACAGCGGTCAGTCAAAGAAAAAGAAGAAAAAGAGGCGGAAGTAATCTTCGTCACACAAAAAGTGATTGACAAATTCTATTAACTGTCAGACATAAATAACTGATCAATGACCCCAACAGCTAAAGGATCCTACCAACTCACTCAGCGAGTTCAGTAAATACACAAAGGGCGCTAGAGTGGTTGTAGTTCTTAGTTCTCACTTTGCTCGCGTGAAGAAGGCTTGTCAACTGTTACCTTGCCAGGTCTGGCATGAGTTTTTTAAGCATCCGAACAATCGTTTTTTTCTTTTGTGAATAACTCCTTCAGAGGTTTTTGTCAACGAATGGTTTTATGTGGGTGCCTTTTTACCTCTATTTTATCTTACAGTGAAGTAATACGAAAACAAAACTGTTTTCACATCTCTTCATCTTGCTCCCCTTCTATAAACTTCAACTTCATTGGAGTCATTAAATAAAGGATGATCATCGCAGTTGTTTACGCAACTTTTGCGGTTGCGAAAAGAAAGCCTGAAAAAATTCCGACTTGTGCGGGATTCGAACCCTTGACCTCTGCGGTACCGGTGCAGCGCTCTACCAATAGGACAATTGCACGAAGACGATATTTGACTACAACTACCAGAATTCATTTCGGTTTTGCTTTGTTATTTAAATTTGTCAATCCCAGTGAGGATTAAAGAACAATAGCCTTAATTTGCACAAGAAAACAACAAACTCAAGGATTCTGGTAGTTGTAGTAAAATGACGTCATCGTGCAAGTGTCCTATTAAGCTAACAAGCCAACTGGGAGCAGGTCGTTGAATTGGTTCGTTATAAACCCGTGAAAGGATTATGATGAAGTTATGAATATATGAAAATCATGTACGTGAACTGCGTTCCGCAGTCCCTGTTAATGAACTGACTATCTCAGTCACTGCGCTTGACGGGATGGATACGGCATGGCTGTAACCCTCCACCATATACGGCAAGTTTTACATTGCGTTCCTAAATTTGTGGTTTACATGTAGTAGTTCTCGAGTCATAACCAGGTCATACGCTTCTCGACTCTAGTCTAGTTTCAAGTTTTCATTAACATCTACTTTCTTAACCTTTGACCTTCCTTAAAAATCTCACACGCAGACGACATGACTTCTTTGGTCACACTCGCGCTGGTACCGTGCTTGCTTGGCCATTTAGCACATTCTTTGCTCGTTTCAAATGTGACCGAACATGCTTGGCGTTGCTTGCTTGCTTAAAGACGAGGGCGGATTTGCTCAAACAGAATCAGAACTGTGCATTTAGAGTTAAAACAAACACTAAATCAACTAAGGATAACACCCCGCTGAAGGGATGCAAATGGGTCTTTCAACCATGCTACTGGGGTCTCGGAGACGTTGATTCATGGTACTCAAGAAGCGCTGAATGAGTTACCCCGAGAAATAATATAATGCCCGGCCGAAGAACAAAACTGGCTGCCCCTGGGATTCCGAGCCGTAGCCATCTCGGTGATAGACTATTTGCAGCTAGCCATTCACGTGGTACAAAATCGCGGTGCTCGAGAACAAAAGTCGCACTGGGACAAGACCAACAAAAGACACATGTAATTTTAGATGATAATTTCCTTTGTCTTGTCCCAGTGCGACTTTTGCTCTCTAGCACGGCGGTTTTGTACCACGTGAATGGCTAGCTGTAATGGGCCTATTGGTTGAACTTTTCCGTATGAACAGTAACCGGGATGCCCATAAAAAAGGCATGTTTGTCCCGATAACCAGCCGGGCTCAGTTACCGGGTTCATATGAAGAAAAGGCGACGCCGATATGATTAGACGTGATTACTTTCTAGGGACCTCCAGCACAAGAAAAGGAAATTTTAAGAACAGAATCAGTCCCCATTAGCTTCGCAGAGATATTTATTGGCCAAAAACTAAGGAATCGTGGTTTCTGTAGAGTGAACCTAACATAGAGTGTTTTCACTTAACGTCACTGCGGCGATATTGGTGTCCCAAATCAATGAAGCGGCGGCCTTGTTAGTGTCCCAAACCAGTCCTCTGGGAGTTGAACTATTTCCTTATGCAAACGCTTTCTTTTGTTCCATTAAATTTGTATAGATGCTGGCCACGTGATAGTAAACGCTTTTAATAGTCTAGCTATCATATTGTTAAATCAAAAACGAATTAAAACAAAGACAGTCAGACAAATACTTATTGTAAGTATGCAATTACAGAAACGTTTGTAAGTTATAATTGCAGTAAGAAATGCAGGCAATGGATCAATCAACTCTATGTAAACACGTGATATAATGAACCTTAAAAGACTGTAAAAAACGCTCGTTACAAATATGAACGCTTACATGCATTTACAATAATAAACTAAGTAAATGTAAAAACTTAGAATCAGACGTACTGTAAGGGACTAGGATAAACTAGAAAAGGATGAAAGAAAAAAACTATGGATAAATTAACTAACCATAGCAAAAACTGCACCGACACTTGTCCTTGCCCAGCTTAAGTTTCTTAAGCTGAGCATCGAAGACGAAGTTCTTGGGGTTAGTGAAACGGAAGGGCTAACATGAGTAGAGAAATTATTCCAGAGTCGTCAGTGCATAATTAACAATTATTCCACGATTGCGCGTTGGCTATAATCATCTCATTTCTCAACAAGCGCGAGTGGAATAATTGTTTCATTATAAACGCCCTCAAAACTAAAAATATCGAGAATTCTGTCCGACTTTATTTATAGAAACAACCGATTTTCAGCTTGTTTTTAATTTTGACTGAGCAGACGCGTACAGTTGCCATATTAGGAGAGCGTGGTATACTCATACCACGATGGCTAAGCCAATCAGAGTTCTAGAATTGCATTATCCAATGATTCAGTTTTTCATAAAAGAAAAATATCTGTGCGTAACAACTGTTTCGGGGGTGGCTGGTCGAGCCTGCTTTCAATTCCACGAAGATTGTAAGCAATATCTTTGATGCTTATCACATTATTTATAAAACTTCGAGTGCGAGCGCCTAGATTACGGTTTACTTATCTAAATTATACTCAGTAACAAGATCTGTTCATGTTAAACTCATAGACTTTTCCCTGTCCATTATTCTGTGAAGCGATTCACTGGGTGCTCTTTGGAGGTTAATCAGCTCCTAAAAACATGATTCTCCAGCTTTAGCTATGATGAATCTAATATAGTCTACGAATTTTCTAGTTTTCGATTCTGCAAAATTAATCAAATATCTATATTTTACAAACGATAAATCACAACAATTTAGATAAAGGCAATCGACCGCAGTTGTGGAGGTTTTTGTTTCATCAGATCAGTCCCACAAAAGTCACATACAGAAAAAAAAGAATTGAATGTATTCACTCGATTTCCAGGATTTCCTCGTTTGCGGCTTCTATGGCAGCTTCCTTCATCACCAACACTGCTGTTTCTTCCACCGTTTTCAAACACTGCTGAAGTGCAGCATACGTGGTGGTGAACGACATGGTACTGGCTATCATCGAACCCAGAATCGGGATATAACTGACGGCTTCCTCAACGGCTGATTCTGTGGCAAAAACTGATAAGTAGGCAGCTAATTGAACAGCGGTTGTTATACTAATCTTAGCGACTGCGTCTTGGGTTGTCACATGTAGCTTTTCAAAATCAGCCGTTCCTTTCTCTGGAAGAGCAAGTTGGGATCTGTAAAGGGCGAATTCGTTCAATATCAACGGGATATCAACGGCAATGGATAACCCAGGTATCGGAAAGAACGCGACGGCTGCAGATAAAGTAGCTACTTTCCAAATGCGCCCTCTGAGAACCTCAACCCTTTTTTGCAAAATATCAGTTGTCACGGAATTGCTAAGCGGTAAGACTATACTCTCTCTCTGATATGTTGGCAGTGCATCCAGAATGGCCTGAAGTAGTCGGGCGAAATCCCACTTGTCACGATCGTGATTGCTTATCAAGAATATATCACGCTCGTCGCTCAGCAGGTCACCCAGGTTTTCGGCAGAGTCGCTTCGAATCTTCTGTAGCATTGCCTTTTCATCGAATGACCACTTTCGACTCCGTCCTCCTATGACATTTTCATCAATTTTTGTGCGAATGAGGAAAAAATTCTTATTAATTGATTTTATTTTCTTGGCCAGTTCCAAGTCGTTCACGGTTAATCGGACGGCTGTCAAGATAAGAAACGCATTGAACTTCTCCAACTCTACCTTTTCGCAGTAAGTCGCCATGTCGGGGTAGTTGGGAGTCCCTATTCCCGGTAAATCCCAAAACATGATTTTAGGATTGGTTGGGTGATCGTATGCTTTCAGCTCTCTTGTGGTCTCCGTGACGCCAACTTCAGCTGCCCCTTCATCATCATCCATAAGTCTACCGAAAAAAGCAATTGACAGTCAGATATTTCCTCAAGTCACACGGAAAGCTTCCTTTCCATAAAATCAGTCCTAAACAAAAGCTTTCGCTTTCTCCATGCTTTCTACGTAAGGTAAAAAGTAGTTTGATCGATAACCGGTTAGTCACATTCATTCCTTTTGAGGAGCACCACTTGTACACTACCTTCCAATTCCGTTCACTTTTCCTTCTATTTACTTATACTTCCGTATCTCTTTACTTTTGTTTACCTTTACTTTCGTTTTCAATTACTTAGGAGAAAAACGGGAGAGTACAGTTAGAATACATGGAATATAATTTCGTGTAAACAACTTAGACTCTGAACGTGCAGCAGATTTCTTTGCCGTCATCGCATGAGCCAGGCACCGAAAATTTTCTTGTCGGTATCATCGTTGGGAGGGGGGTGAAATTCTTTCTCATTTTTAAGAAGCCTCATTACTTTACAGTAGAAAAATGCCTGACAGCAGTCAGCTGGAGGTAGCTTGTATATGCTCAAACCGTTTCTCTTTAAAAAAAAAAGCCTGGTTTTCACTAGCGCATATGCGTAAGTATAAGCACAAGCACATGTGTAAGCAAGTGAAAACTGGGTCGACATAAGCATAAGCACAAGAAAAATGGACAAGGTCGTTCTTCTTGTGTTTGTGCTTTTGATTATGTCGCAGCTTTGACTAGAGAAAATGACATATGCATAAGCATAAGCACAAGGTCGTGGACCAATCATAGGTCACTTTGACCCAGACCTCGTGCGAACATATCAAAAGCAATATGGTGGACGCTTCGTCCGCCATCTTGTTTATCATCGGCTTGAGGAGAGCTGGTATCGAGAATTGAGTCAAATATGCCCTGTTGCGCGTGCGTATGTCCTTATGCATATGCTTATGCGTTAGTGAAAACCAGGCTTTACAGCCCCCAGCCCACCTTAAACCCACCCTTCATCTGCAACGACGTACTATAGACATATCATTATTTGATGGTTTCATAAGCGCCGGTTTGTTTTTGTTAAGCAGTTCAAATAATGCATGCTTATGATTAGTGAATAGGAGCTGGAAAGTTTTGTCCAATTTTTCTGTCGATAGAACACGTATTTGTTCGTCCACCGAAAATTGTGCATGAACAGAAGCTCACAAGAGGTTTGACCCCTAAAACCCTAAGATCAAAATATGAATTCTCATTTGCTGGCACTATTCATTTCCTACAGAACTTGTGGGTAGAAGTTGATAAAATATCAAGCAAATTCATCTTGTGTGATCATGTCCGTAATTCTTATGACCACTCTGTTTTACAAAGCATTGATATTACAAGGAGAAATTTGATGCTGATTCACTCTTAGGGCTTAAAGGGTTAAACTTGTAACTCTTATAGGTTTGCGTTATCCAGTGCTTGTGAATATTCATTTTCGCCAGTGCTATATTTGGAACGGGAAAAAAAGATAAATGACCAATCGAAGTGACGTACTTTTACTCCACGTTTCCGCGCCCGCTTAAAAATATGGCCGAAAACTTTTAGGCAGACACTAAGCCGGGTCCCGAAATTAACGTCTTGTATTTCCCTTTATAAAGAACCCCTATTCAGCGGACACCTCTATTAAGCGGACGCAGACACTAAAATAAATTGTATTTGGCTAATTTCTATATGTTAAAAACCTCTATTAAGCAGACACCAGACTGAATTGATAATATAGTATTATTGGATTATGTCCTTGAGATACGTACTGTAGTCGATTATTATAGATAAATCAATACATTTAGCTGTCAAAAACTGTAAATTAGACCGATATCCGGCCGTATGATTGTAATCCGCGATCAAAGCTCACCTTAAAGTCTTGCAAAAAGTAAGTCCCGAAGGTGTCCGCTTAACAGAGGTTTCACTGTACTTGGAAAAGTGAATATTCATGAGCATTGAACCCGAGTTACACGTTTTAACCCTTATGAGTTTGGCAGCCGCATTAGTTGCTGGCGATAAAAGGCTTTCTTGTTGGTGTGTCTGAAAGCAAGCTTCTTATTTATTAAGTTGATGTTTGTGTTTGTGCTGTGATTTAACAATTATTCCTCAACCCCGAATGGGCTCTGAGTCAATAGCCCATGAGTCGAGGCCGAAGGCCGAATGGGCTATTGACTAGCCTTCGTAGCATGGCGGTTTTGTCGAGCCGGGCGCACGAGCGGCCAAGCCGCAAAATTCGCGTGCGAAGCGCGCGAGAACGAGCGGCGAAGCCGCGAGAAAAAGTTGCTCCCGCCCCAATCTCCTCGCGGTTTCTCTGCCCTCGCCCGCCTTTATTACTTAGCGCGCCTAACCAAAACCGCCATGCTACGCAGGCTAGCTATTGACTCAAAGGCCATGAGGGCGAGAGGAATAATTGTTTTAGTAAAATCCAACTAGTTGGTCAAAAATATCGAGAATTAAAAAATTTTAGCTAGTTTAAGCTAGGCTTTAATCCTTTTTTGCCGCCAAAAAGCCCACGCTTTTCGCTACTAGTGGGCTATAACATATAGCCTAGTAGTAGCTCAACCAATCAGAACGCAGCATTGATAATAGATCACTAGTTGGATTTTGCTAAATAGATTTAGCCAGGGCTAAAAGCCCAGTTCTCGCAAACAGCGTAGCCCTCGCGCGCGGCAGAGCACCATTGCTATGGACATTGGGAACTTATCAATGCGAGAAATTTTGGTTATGAAGTCACCGTACGTTAAGTAGACACGACCCCCCCACAGACAGTTTAGTCCCATATTTTTTTAAAGGCTTTAGAAATGGTAGGCCAATCACAATCTGTCTAGAGAGTATATTCAAAGAGGGCAGACAGTTGCTCGAAATAGTTACGTCTGATAGTTGATCCAAACTCATTCAGACGAATTTAACCGAGCCAGACGTCGAATTTTTCATGAACTTAACTCACTTAAGTTTGGTTCGTCTCATGAAAAGTGCGCCTTTTGGTCTTTGGTTGGCTTTTCGAGCCCGAGTTTGTCTTTTTTTCCAGTTTTAAGTTGTTATAACGCTTCTAAAAGTGTATGCACTGCACAACACCTGAACACATACTGCACAGTTTGTGTAGGTCAAAAAATTATAGACTGTTAATAGTATCGAAAAAGGTTCTAATCTGCTTTCGTATGTCTGTCCTCAAAGAAAATAAACACCCTACGGTAAAGCTTTTTATCAGGTATTGTGAGATGTAAATGTAAAAGCTAAACAAAACTGTTCTTTGGGTTCCGAGTTTAAAAAAAAGGGGCTTAAGGAACACATAAGTCCCTAAGACGGCCTGATGTTTCTTTTACGTCTTCCCTTAAAGACAGAAATACTGAACCTAGAAATTGTAACTTATAACTTAATGTATACTTAGTTTGGTAGAATTCTACTACTGTGATCGAACGTGATGCACATTGATTTTTTTTTTGTCTGTAGCTATGCGACTTTTAGCTTGCTGGGAGAGTTAGTTTTTCATTTCAGGTGTGTTTGCAGGAAATTTTTTCTTAATCATGTAATCCCTCCCTCTGAAGGTTAACTAGCTCCTTTCGACCCGATTTCGATTCCGTAAGTGACGAACGCGAATCGGTAATCAATGATTACCTCTAGTCCTGTCTAGTTATAAGCATATAAACGGGGGGCCTCGCTTTTAGCCCTGGCTAAATATATATATATATAATTATAGTTTACTTAAACAACACATAAAATCCTGTAATGCTAAACGGCAACGAGAACGAGAACAGCAAAAAAATCAATAGGTCTAATTAGCAACAATACAACTTTGCACGTTCACACTTTTTTGTACATCTCGTTGCTGTTGCTTTAAACTACTACAACGTGAACTTCCTCGTTACACATTTCATGGAGAAAATGTTGTATGTGTTCCTGTTTGGCTCATTTTCATTTTGGTGACCGCTAACATTTCTCATTATTCATTTTTCTCATTTCTTCAAAAGTTACCTCTTTCTTAATTGCACATTTTTGTACCTTTACTCTTCTTTTCTCAGTCATTTCCGTTTTCCAACTTGTAAGAATATACAGTCGAACCTCCACTAAAGGCCATTATTTTTGTCCCAGCCCACAGTCGATACACTGACTCTTGTTTAAATTTGGGAAACGGCCACTAAAGCGGGTCTCCAACTGCCAAAATAACCTCTCAACAACCGCCAGTTTTTTCAGGTACTGATGAAAACGTCAAGAATGGTCATGAAATTTGATCCTTATGGCGTTTGGATGATTAATCGCGGCAATCATATTTTGATTGTGTTTCATATATACTGCTGCAGTAAGCATAAATTGTCTTCAATACTTGTAGCGAATATTGCAAACCTTGCTCGTTTTGTCAAGTCAAAATTGTGATTCAAGCAAGCATTATTGAATTTTTCTGGTATTTTATCTCTTTATGATACTATATACTATGGAATACCATTATGGGATTTGGTGAGCATGAACTAAGTACAATAAACTTTGTGCTCCCCCCCCCTCCCCCAAGAAAAAAAAATTTATATTACCCCCCTACCTCCCCATAATAATAACCTTTATTCTAAGCGGGTGACACCAATTACCTCTAACGGCTACCTCTCCACAACGGCCACATTCTTTTGTCCCCAAGGTGGCCGTTTTGGAGAGGTTGAACTGTAGTTTTCCACAACCTTCATCTTGATTTTCTGCGTAATCAGAATTATCAAATTTTTTCTCAACATCTTTAGATATATCTTTGTAAAATCTGCTGTTGGTATTTCATACATTAAACTATCTGTGTCAGTAAACAAAAAGTCTTGCTTTGCTGTTGAATTGGACGTTTATGTAGGTGTAATGAAAATCATGCTTTAAAGTATAAGTCTAAAAAACGTAATCCATCAAATATTAGTTCATTAAAATATGCCTGTGTTTTCTTCATTTAAAAGCTAATGGATTTGGACTAATATTCTAACAGATTCAAAATTTGGCTTTGCTGATTTATCGTATACTAATCTTACATCAACCCTCTCTTATGTTTTCAAACCTTTTTTAAAAAAAAAACACTATAATTATTCATGAACTTGAAAAAATCTTTTTTAAATTCAGTTTGTGATTGTTGTCTCAGTTTTGTAATTTCTTTGTTAATATAAGGTTCCATCCATTTAGACTTATAAAGCTTTATTCCTCTATGTACTTTTTTTTGGTTTGAGACCTAATAGCAAATATTGTCTGAGAGTTTCATAACGTAATACAAAGTGTAGGTCCTTTCTGAGGTGAAATCATTTTTTTTACATTGTCTATTTTCGTCTCTTTTGGAGCTAAAGGATAATCAAATGTAAATCGTGAAGTGACTCTGGATATTCTAAATCAACTTCCAATTTTGCTTGGAATCTTGGGTTTGTAAAAGTCTACCAAAATTATTTACTAAATAACATTGTGATTTACTATGTTCGTATAAAAATAAATCAATAGAATTCTGACAATCTTTTTCATTTAATTTAGGAGGGAGAAAGCTAGGGAGAGGATGCAGGTATGTGAATATTGACCACATAAAACATTTTTGGGCTTCATATTTAAGATTCATTAACGCCTTCTTTTATTAAAAAATCAGAAAGTGGAAAGTAAATTTCTCGTTTGAACTGAATGTATTTCTGACTGGATTTGCTAACACGCGGCTAAAGAAATTTCAAGTGCATTTTAACAATATGACATCTAAGTCGAATGGAAAGCAGTTTTAAGTACTCTTAACTTTAAAAAAGCCACTTTGAGGCTAAAAAATGACAGATAATGACGAATAATGTAATGTATATAATGTATATTTCAACTATTTCAATAATAGATTACACGCTCCAAACCGATAACTATTGAAATAAGTTAATTCAACTAGTATTGTGGGTGGTAAAATGACGTTTTTCAAAATCAGTCAAAATCAGTCTAGAATAAAACCAGACTATGCTTTACAATCCATTACTATTACTATTACTTAATTAAAGGTTGACTCCTACAAACTGCAGAATTGCTTACATGAGCAACAGTAAATATTGTGACTGCTGACAACAACTATCCTCCTTTGATGCAACCAACTGTACAACAAAGCATGACTTCAAGTAGATGACAGGAATCTGAGGAATGTCAATGTGGTTCCTATCTTTTCTGAAAAATGTAACACCATTTCTTCTTCTTGTTCTATTTATATATTTTTTTATTTATTTATTTTTTCGCCTTTTGATAAATTTCGTCTTCTTTTCGTATCATCGTTTTTGGCTCACAGTTCAAGTAAAAAAAATTTACAGCAACTTGAATTTCGTGAGTCAAAGGAAACGCAGTAAATCAACAGATCACCTACATAGCTATTCTAAAATCTTAGTCACCGGAAGCTAAAGTGACAGGGCGCCAATTTTCGTCCAATCAACATCCAATCAGGATCGATGATGTTGTTAAACATTGTCGATATTACGACTCCTGAATTCTTGGTTTTCTCATGACGTCACCAAAATTCAAACTAAGGAACTATCGCTTCTTCTTAGTTTCTACTTTCATGTGATATTAGAGCACCTTAAAACCTTTGTACAAACAAATTTTCGGTTCAAAAGGGTTCTTTGTTTTGCGATACAGGACGCTTGAATTTCCAGGCTTTTGCGTGACGCGGCATTTAGCTGGCGGCCTGGGAAGCTCTTATGTGGGTTAAAAACATTACGGATTTTTGGAGATTTTGCTATCTAAACATTCCTTGTCTTAGAATAAATATTGCTTTAATCTTTATCAGTTCCTCAAGCGACGAATTAACGCATAAGTAGGAAAACTCAAAAACGGATGTTTCTTTTGGTTTCCGGCGGCCATAATTGTGCCCCTGAAGGGGATACAAACATGGCGTCTCTATACAAAGCTTTATAAATTTGGGTAAAACGTTTTTCCGAATATCTTGCATATGAACTATTGCATATACCTGATTCGTGGCATGGCTTTTTGTATATTTATCTTCTTTCATTTCCCAGATTCTGGACTTTCTGTATTAAAAGGTTTTCATTTTTGTTTCTGCCTTCCCACGCGAGTGAAAACCAAGAATACCCTTTGTCTGCCTCAAGTTAAGAATGATGTATAAAGGCCGAATGTTATAGCAGGGGATGATAGAGGCTCTAAGTGACTGCTAAGGATAGAGTTAATGAAACCATTCAAAGATTACACCGACGCATTTCGAGGTGAGTACAATTTCCATAATTTGTGAGGTTGAGGTAAAAACTATAGTCTCGCCCTGGGTTTCTTCTTCAGGCTTTTGAAGTATTGTTTCACAGTACTGTAAGACCTGAAGCAGTTTTCTTACCATCTGAAATCGCAAAACAGGGCAAGGGCTGCGAACAGTTTCTCTTTTGGTCAAAAATCTGTGAAAGAGCGGTATAGCCCATTGTTGGTGTTCATTATCTTTGAAATTTCAAATTGAAGTTAAACCTCTCTGCTGCGCTTAAAAGTCTTGCTTACCCTCCCAGAACAATTAGCCCGAGAGAAGACGGATGTAAAGGAGAATGAGAAGAATACATCCAACTGAATTTTTTGTGAATTACCGATTACCGTTGGTGGTTCGTTAGCGTTTTAGCGCCAAAACGTCAACAACCAAGACTGCATTTTTATTGCCATGTGTCTGATGTGTCATGCCTTTTTTAATGGAAGATTTGAAAAACAATTAATATTGATCAGAGAATCATGTGTAAAAGAGAAGTCAGATGACATACTGATATACATATATTTTTGTTTTAAACTACTTGGAGGACTGAATTGTTGATAAATGGACTAAATTTTTCTAATGTCAGTAGTGGATAAGGCACCGGTTACTCCTTTTTTTTGTGGATTTAATTAACTTTTTGTGTGGTATAAATTAACGCAGATGACGTCATGCATCTCATTAAGATAGGATGATGTCATAGTTTAAATTAACGCAGATGACGTCATGCATCTCATTAAGATAAGATGATGTCATAGTTTATTTTTAGCTGGTAAGGAGCAAGTGACGTCAGAATTTCCTAGAGTTAACGTCATGAAAAAAATTTTGAGATCATAATCTATAAATAGAAAAGTGATATCATCTCCCTACTTGGTCATGATGGTGTCATATTTTTTTCCAGGTAAGATGATGTCAGGGTTTATTTTTACCTGCCGGTTTTTCTATTGTTTCGAAACACATAAAATGGCCCTTCCTTACCAAGCAAATCATTTACGAATTGTGAGAAGAAGTCATGAATTTTAATCAGTTAGAAATCATGGTTGGATCAGACCAGATCATAATTGATGAAGTTGAAATGGGAGTACACATCATACGGAATAAAATAGGAGAGATTTTTCAAGATGTATTTGTTAGAGAAGTGAATCGTCTGATCTATGTAGCAGTGAATGAACACCGCGATGGTTGTAAAATGGATGATTTATCTCAACTGCATCACACTTGCTTGACCACGGATGCTCAGGAGGCGTGGGCAACATATTTTGAATACGTGAAAGGGAAAGTAGACTTGAAAAAATTATGGAAGCTTGCACAGCAGGAAGTGGAAAATAGACTAAATTTGCAGTTAAAAGAGACTTGGATGAAATATTTAGTTTGCCTTTGTAAGATGGATACTAGCACAGTCTATTTACTCTATATGGACTTTTTAAGAAGGGACGAATGCCATCAATTTGGGTGTTATGAATACATGTTTGAGAAAGATTGTTCACAATAAATGTATAACAATAAAGTGAATTATCTTATTTGTGGTTCTAAGGTAAACCCTAACTTTTTTTGGTTTTTGAATAAACTCCATTCTTGTTCCTAATGAGTGGAAAGTCTATTTATAAAAAGAGGGAATAAGAGATGCGATCCCCTAGTAACACATGTCTTGTTATTTAGCGCTAAATATCGGATATATAACAAAACACACACACATACAAAAAGTGGAGCTGAAAACTCTCTACTTCAATTTTGACTCACCATTACAAAAGCGTTTTCTCCGTTCTATCTCGAGGAAACGATTAACTATTGAAATCTCAGCGCTTGATGAGCTTATGGTTTTGTCAATTTACGCTCCGTTAGCGTTAGTCAGTTAATTATGCCGGTTAACAAGCCTAAAGTTGAATAAAAACTAGTTCATCTCTACAGCTAGACCCAAGGGAGCACTTTGACTTATTATTGTAAAAACACAAACAATTAATAACTTAACAAGGATCAATTTAAACAAGCGACAAATAAATTGACAAGACACGAGATACAGTTTTAAAAACTTTATTAAAAACCAGTGACAAAAAGAGTCGAATACACAGCGATTTGGAAGGAATGGAAATTAATTAATCTTCATCTTCTTCGCCCATGGAGTACTTGTAAGGTTTGAATTTCTTATGCCGACGTTTCTTCAGCTGTTTGGCATGGGCTTTATGATCATCCAAATAATTTACAAATTGAATTCGACGCCTTTTACGCTTCGGGCCTTGTTGTGATGGGGTTTCTACTGTGGGAGGAGGGGTCAGGAGAGCAGGATTTAAGGGTGGTGGAGGGGTGTGGCTTTCTTTGTCAGGTTTTTGAGAGATAGCCGCTTGTGTTAATTCAGGTGTTACATTAAAGGGGTTGAGGGGAGTCGAGAATGCTGTCGCTGCTGTCGAAGAATCTTGTGTCCTTGATGTTAAGTCTGGAACAGTGCTGATTATTTCTCCCGGTCGTGTTCTTGTATTTAATTGTTCTTTAAAAGCCAGGTATCTGTTTTGCAACTGAAGGTATCGTTTAGCTTTTTCATCGTCCCGAAGATCGTTTCGAGAAAGCACGTTATCCATGTTGCCGTGTATTTCTTGCATAGCTGGAAGAAGCGGGACAGGCGAAAGAGTTTGCTGCTTCAGATATTTTAGAAGCTCTTGTGGAATATTTTCTTGAAACCCTGCTTGGTTAAAGCCTTCTTCACTGGGCAGGACGTTTGTTCGCAACCGACAATTATCTTGGGTAGTAGTTTTCAGATCAATCAGAAGATAACCAAAAGGTCTTTTTACAGCCTCTTCATACTGATTTAAAAAGAAATCCGTCTGCCCGGGATACATTTGCTTCGCCAGAGTCAAGATTTGCAATTTGTCTCGTGGATTCTTGAATAACACCAGATAATGGCTGTTTAGGCTTATGCTGCGGCTACCTTTCCCCTGATGAAATAGATTCTGCACGATATAAATCACGCTCAGATTGCGATGATGAGAACCACGAGTAAAGAGGTTCACAATTCGCTTATCTTTACTAGCGTCAATCATCTGATCATCAAACACGATCAAATTCCGTTTGTTCACATCAAAATAGGAATCCTGCTCCAAAGCCGTAGGAATTCCCTTGACGAATTCAATGTTTGGCATGGCGACTAACATTTGTGTATACGCAGGCTGCCATTGTGAATAACACCAAACGATCCTCTTCGGGGGAGGGTAAATGGTCTCTGAAGCTTGTTGCAATAGCGATCGAACCCAGACCGTTTTTCCGGACCCGGTCATTCCGGCAATCATGGAGGTGAAAGGGTGCTCGAAGCGAAACCGCTGACATTTCTGTGAAAATATTGGAATTGTTTGAAATGGGGTGAGACCAGCATTGCAGTGTTTAGACATCACGTGCCTTTGCATGCTATCCTTTCTACTAAAGGACTTTTCGCAGACAGAACAGAGCCAACTCATGTTAACTCCTCAGGAGCAGAATGTAGACTGAGAAAATGTTAGCATAATGCGCATTGATATAGTTTTGAAGGCTATACAATTCAATAGTTTTCCTCCACCACCACCACTTTCCTATTGTTTTCCCTCCACCACCCCCACCACCACCGCCACCACATTTCTATTGTTTTCCCTCCACCACCGCCACCACCGCCACCACATTTCTATTGTTTTCCCTCCACCACCACCACCACCGCCACCACATTTCTATTGTTTTCCCTCCACCGCCACCACATTTCTATTGTTTTCCCTCCACCGCCACCACATTTCCATTGTTTTTCTCCACGACAGTCAATAAAAGACTGCAAACTACAATGATAAGTTCAGTTTGTCGCAATGTCTCGAGTTGCCAAGAACAATTGTGGTTTTCTTCAACTCTTAGCTATCTGTCCAGCTCATCAGCGACAGTTTCTTTTACGGACAGCCAGTCCACAACAACTACATGCATTAGTCCAAGTCTTATACAATATACTTAAGGAATACATTCTTATCCCCGAAGAAAATAAGCGGAACGTGTTGCCATATAAGGATGCTCTAGTAAACCTAGCAGAAACAAATGTCCCTTACAAAACAAAGAAGCGAATCCTTGTACAAGAGGGTGATGGTTTTATTCAAGACCTATTGCTACCTGCTGTTACAAGCCTAGGATTTTTGATGCTATAAAAGAGGAAACGAAACTATAGGTTACTCATTTGAAGCTACGGTCTGTCACGGGTACTCATCAAAATGAAGAGAAAGATAGATTTGGTTGAAGAAGAACACGAGAGTGAACATGAAGAAAGCGAAAGTTGCGGTGATGAAAGCGAGGATGAAGAACTAAGAATAAAAGAAGAACCAAGAATAAAAGATGTTTTGAGTCATCTTTCCCGAGCAGTGTCGGTAAAGCGTGCTTCTGATTTGCTGTATAGTATGGCCGCGTCCAAAGATATTCTTTTCTGGACTCCCAGCGGACAATTACTTCGAAATAAGCGCACTATTCCCGTCACAAACATGGCCGAGCTAGTTGAGTATGTGTTACTCCCTCATAACAATGAGGTCACCAAGCCTCGTGCGCTGAATACGTTTCTAGATGGACTTGCAGAGTTAGGAATCGATAAAGGTTTAATCAAGAACAAAAAATTGTTAAGTGATTTAATAGAAAAGGAAAAAGGCTACCGAAATGTAGAAAATACTTCCGATAATGAGAGTAATAATGAGGAGAGTTCATCGGATATTGAAAATCAGGAGGAGGAGGAGGAAGTGGCTTCTGAGAATGACGTTGAAACTGAAGGCACCCAAGAGAGCGACAACGACACTGAAAACGATAGTGAGGAAGCAGAAAGTAGTAGCCCTGAAACGTCCACCACCTTTCACTCTAAAAGTCCCTGTGGACATTGCGAAAACTCTAATGTGTACTCCACATTGATCATGAAATGTCCTAAATGCTTTTGGCACGATAACTACAAGATTTGTCCTATATGCGATCACGAGATCCCCGAGGAGAGAAAATACATCAAAGAGGGCTTTCTTCGGTGTCACGATTGTGGATTAATTACACACAAAAACGCCAAGACGTTGGAAACCAATTTTTATTCACCTTCTAAAGAAGAGAACGAAGAGGAGGTCTAATTTCCATCCCTTCCAAATCGCTGTGTATTCGACTCTTTTTGTCACTGGTTTTTAATAAAGTTTTTAAAACTGTATCTCGTGTCTTGTCAATTTATTTGTCGCTTGTTTAAATTGATCCTTGTTAAGTTATTAATTGTTTGTGTTTTTACAATAATAAGTCAAAGTGCTCCCTTGGGTCTAGCTGTAGAGATGAACTAGTTTTTATTCAACTTTAGGCTTGTTAACCGGCATAATTAACTGACTAACGCTAACGGAGCGTAAATTGACAAAACCATAAGCTCATCAAGCGCTGAGATTTCAATAGTTAATCGTTTCCTCGAGATAGAACGGAGAAAACGCTTTTGTAATGGTGAGTCAAAATTGAAGTAGAGAGTTTTCAGCTCCACTTTTTGTATGTGTGTGTGTTTTGTTATATATCCGATATTTAGCGCTAAATAACAAGACATGTGTTACTAGGGGATCGCATCTCTTATTCCCTCTTTTTATAAATAGACTTTCCACTCATTAGGAACAAGAATGGAGTTTATTCAAAAACCAAAAAAGTTAGGGTTTACCTTAGAACCACAAATAAGATAATTCACTTTATTGTTATACATTTATTGTGAACAATCTTTCTCAAACATGTATTCATAACACCCAAATTGATGGCATTCGTCCCTTCTTAAAAAGTCCATATAGAGTAAATAGACTGTGCTAGTATCCATCTTACAAAGGCAAACTAAATATTTCATCCAAGTCTCTTTTAACTGCAAATTTAGTCTATTTTCCACTTCCTGCTGTGCAAGCTTCCATAATTTTTTCAAGTCTACTTTCCCTTTCACGTATTCAAAATATGTTGCCCACGCCTCCTGAGCATCCGTGGTCAAGCAAGTGTGATGCAGTTGAGATAAATCATCCATTTTACAACCATCGCGGTGTTCATTCACTGCTACATAGATCAGACGATTCACTTCTCTAACAAATACATCTTGAAAAATCTCTCCTATTTTATCCCGTATGATGTGTACTCCCATTTCAACTTCATCAATTATGATCTGGTCTGATCCAACCATGATTTCTAACTGATTAAAATTCATGACTTCTTCTCACAATTCGTAAATGATTTGCTTGGTAAGGAAGGGCCATTTTATGTGTTTCGAAACAATAGAAAAACCGGCAGGTAAAAATAAACCCTGACATCATCTTACCTGGAAAAAAATATGACACCATCATGACCAAGTAGGGAGATGATATCACTTTTCTATTTATAGATTATGATCTCAAAATTTTTTTCATGACGTTAACTCTAGGAAATTCTGACGTCACTTGCTCCTTACCAGCTAAAAATAAACTATGACATCATCTTACCTTAATGAGATGCATGACGTCATCTGCGTTAATTTAAACTATGACATCATCCTATCTTAATGAGATGCATGACGTCATCTGCGTTAATTTATACCACACAAAAAGTTAATTAAATCCACAAAAAAAAGGAGTAACCGGTGCCTTATCCACTACTAATGTCTGTTTATTTTCCTTCGTCTTGTGTACATGACCTTCTGTAAATGTCACGGTTTGTGTGCCAAGGGTTGAAGAAAGGCTTAACTCCTATGCTGCAGCAAAAGCCGTTGTTTTGTCAAGGCAGGTCAAGGCAAGATTTAATTGCTTGCCTACTGGCAATTTCCTTGCGGAGGTTTTAACTTGGGGCAGCCCTGCTTGGGCTATAATCTGCAGCTTGCAGGTTCTTGCTTTCTCTCTTGGCCCGGCTCACATATTTGTAAATACTTTTCTATCAGTGATACCAAATTCAAAATTTAATTACTATTTCAAACAATGACTTGCCTAAACATTTGAGCTGAAACTCTACGTGGACGCAACGTGTAGTCAACGAGTTCACTGCTCCAAGAGTGAAAAGGAGACATCGGAAGAATTGCATAAACCGAAAAACGGTCGAATTATAGACTTCTTTATTCTGCTGGCAGTAATTTTAAGGACGTAGATATTCCTAAAAGCATGTTAATTAAAGGTATCTACACCAGCAATTTTTTTAAAGTTTTCTTTCGCGTTCAAAATGTTTTTACAGTGAGTTCAGCGATAATAAACATAATCTAGTTTTCTTTTTCGAATTTACCGTTCTATTAATTAAGAGAAAATCTACTTGAAAGTTGACCGATTTAGTTACCGGAAGTTTGAAAGAAAAATTTTCATTTCCGTTTCTAAGAAAAATTACTACTGGAGACTGCATGAAGGAGCAGAATGATTCAGATGCAGAAGATTACGAACGGACATGCGCAATGGGAATATTGACCCTTAGAAAAATTTCAAGGGTTTTTATATTTCAAAGAAATGACTGCAGAACTGTAATAAAATCGAAAAACAGCTAACCTTAAATCATTTTTATCGGCCGTATTCATGCCGATGAAAAGTCAATATTACATACATAGAAGTACGATGCAGTCCTTTATTTTCCATTCTAGGACGCCATTTTACTGAATAGAACGTTTACAATCGACTGCATAAATGTACGTTCAATAAAGTTGTTTGTTTATATGGTCCATTTAAATGTGTTATTTCAATTCTTTTAAGGTATTTAAATCTACTGAATTTTCAAGGTTAAATTAACAATAAACAAACAACAAGTTTATTTTTCCCTTTAGTTCGCTTTTGAATTGATTTTTTTTAAGTGTTTTGACTGATAGAAAGTGGAATACTGTTCCAAATCAAAGCACCGGAAATAGAGAACGCTCGCTTCGTATTGTCAGTTCTAACTTGTTCAACATAGTAATTTTCATTAGTAACAGATCTAGTCCGGTAACTGTGGACAGAAGACAGTTTCGTGAACATATTCTTAATGTTATCAGGAGCGAGATTATTATGGAAATCGTACATTGAAAGGCTCATTTGCTCAAATAGCAAGAACGATATCGGTAACTGTTTTGTTTCTAAGAATAACGGAACTGCATGAGTTCTTGGTTCAAAGAAGAACATTAGCCTAAGGGCTCTCTTCTGGGGAACGAGTAGTTTATGAAGATACGTTTCAGCAGCATGACCCCAAGCACAGATACCATAACTGATGTAAGACAAAATTAAAGAGCATAAAGTGAGAAGTACATGACGGGGAGCAAAATGTCTGAGCTTGGCGATAATTTATTGTTTTACTGACTTTTTGACAAACTAAATCTATATGAAATTTCCATGAAAGGTTCGAATCAATGAGTATACCAAGATAAATAATATAATTTTTCATTTCTAACGGTTGACTGGTATTTGAATTATTATTAATTATTTTGATATTAGGATGAAAAGGAATAGTCTTTTGGCGTGCACGAAAGATGATATAGTTAGTTTTTTCGATATTCAAGGTTAATTTATTGACAACTAGCCACGAGCGCACTTTGAAAAGTTCTTCGTTAATCTCAGTTTCAAGTTTTTTAAGATCTCCGTTTGCACAACTTAAACTAGTATCATCGGCGAACAAGTAAAATTGAAGCCTATTTGAAAATTCGTATAAACATACAAGAGAAAAAGCAAGGGTCCCAGAACGGAACCTTGTAATTTCTTGTAACCTATTCTTTTTTAGTTATATTAAAGAAAAGTAACTAAAGAAAATTGGTTCTCTCAGTTCATTCCGGCTAGTTTTTTAAATAGTTGACTTGACTAATTTGGAATTCAGTGCATGTGAGGAATGGTCTCATAACAAAGTGAGTTAATTTAACAAAAAATATTGGTCATCCTTACTTAAAGGAAACTGGTTAAAACTGCCATTTACTAATGGTTAAAACAACATAAATATTGAACTAAAAACAACCAAACAAAAATGTCAAAATAACTGTTTATATTCATTTTAACTTCTTTTAAATTAGATATTTCAAATCAAAAGAATCCAGTTATTTCAAACCAATCTAAATTGGTCAATCTAACTAAAACAAAAGGACTCTCTCAGAGGCATTTTGCAACAATTTTCATTGGTTATTTTAACTAGTCAAATTTTACAGTATAATAATTTCCTTATAATATCAGCCTGGTCCATTTTCCTCTATGATTTCCAAATCCTAAAAGTATCTTTTTAATCATTTTAAACCGTAATTCTTTTTTATCTGTTCCTTTAGGATTTGTGTGTATTTGTGTGTAAGATTTCTTCAGGCTTCAGTGCATGTGAGATGCATCTTGCATAAATTAAAACTTTATAGTGGGTGTTATTATTACTCAAAAAACATTTTCACAAAGTGATAACGTTTCACAGAATTGTTCACATGTGTGAAAAACTATGGGTAACTATGTGTAATCATTTGACTGGTTGAACAGGAAAAAAAACCTCTTTTCAAAAATATTCAAAAAAATTAAATATTCAACAAAGTCAAGAAAATCTGCATGGTAACTATTTAAACAAGGGGATGATTACAGCCACCATCTCATACCCAACGCGCACTCGTGGAATATTATTGTAGGTGAAAACATACAGATGGTTTTTTCGGTGAAGGCTCTAATTAAAGGAATAATCTAGAATACAGTCCAATTCTAAAGGAAGATCTAACGAAGGCACCCTGGAGTATTCTGCGCCGGACTTTCCGAGAAATTTTCAAGTATACTTTAAAGAACATAACATCCCGGTAGAGTAAATAATATTTGTTTGTGAGCCTCTTCATCACTACCATTCTATTCCCCATATGCAGTTTTAAAGAAATGTCTGTTGAAAGTTTCGAAACTTCGCAACGTTTCGCTCTACAAACGGCTTGGAAAAACTGAGGAATTGTAATTGCCGTGAACTGGAAGGCAAATGAAGCACTTGGAAACATGGATCGAAGGAAGCACCCAGACTTGGAAACAAAACACGTTCAAAACTCGAAAAGTAAGCAATATAAACAAGAAAAAGAAAAGCTAAAAACCCGAAAAAGAAGCAATCTGAACTCTGAAATGGAGGATCGCGGCCAGATTGTGTTGCCTTTTCTGAATCCCGATTTAGATATAGTTTTCCGCTTTCGTTTCTTTCAGTCTTTTAGCGGACCACTTCCGCGACGATGATTAACGTCCTTTAGTTTTGTATTTTTACTGAACCAGTTTTTTTAAGATATCTTGGTACACATAAAGTAATTCTACATAGTATACTGTACTCACTCTCGTATTGCGTTTATAAAGCTTGATTTTCCAACTCCCGAGTTTCCCGTTATGGCGATGTTCACCTCCACCTCTTGCCATCCTTTTAGCTTCGTCTTAAAGAATTCCTTAACTTGTGAAAGCCCGTGGTTCTCGACGAATTCCTCTATTTCCTTTTGAATTGATTTCTCCCCGTCCGAATCGCGAGGTTCCATGACAGACAGAAAGACGAATAATAGTGCAAATTTTGGATGAGAAAGTTGTCTGGATATAAAGGCGTATACGTAGAGTGGACCGACGCACAAAGAGCAGCGCTTTATATGAGGATGATCACCTGACCTTCCGCTGTGTTTGAGCACGAACACATCACGTGGAAAAAGGTCAAGGTTTCAAAAAATACATGATTGGACAGCATATTTAAGACATTGCCTTATTTATAGTTAATAAGACTGAGGCCCTGTCTGTACGTATCCGTTTTCATTTGAAAAAGCAACTTTTTCATCACGGATACGACTTCCGTCCACACGTATCCGAAGAAAACGCTCACGAAAACTTTTCCAAAACGCTCTCCAAAGTGGAACTTTTTGAAAACGCTGAGGACACATCATCAGTTCCAATCCACTCCGCGCAATATTAGAAACTTTTTCAAGTTGGCGGACGGGCGTTTCCCTTTTTGTCTTTTATACTTGGGCTTATTTCTAACCTACCTGCTTGTTTTCAATCAAATTTAGGTTTGTTGATTCTTCAAGCTGATTAGTCCAGGAGGCTGCAGAACATTATCAGGTTACTTTTGCTACTGGTGTCAAGATGCTGAAGGTTGGATCTTCCTTTAGTTTGACTTTGTTTTTGCCCTGATTTTGTCATTTTAAACTGTTTCTGGGACTTTGAAGAACGTCACAACAATATAAACCCACACCAAAGAAATTCATAAATGGCGCGTACTTACTATTTCGCGGGCTTATAATAGCGAACACGTATGCGTCAAGTATGCGCAGTCGGGTAAGTTATCGTTTTGAAATCAATTCATCGTATACGTGTGGACGGGCGAAAACGTTACGAGTGGACGCAAACATTTTTGGAAACGGAGAAAAAAAGTTGCCTTTTCAAACGAACACGGATACGTGTGGACAGGGCCTGAGTGGAGTCCAATTCGGTCTGTAATCATGGTGATTGACAAAATCCGCGGGAGTCCGACTTGTTTTATTATGAGTATGATTACAAACCGAATTGGACAAGACGAAGTTCGGTTACCAATTCATCATAATTATAACAAAATCTGTGGTATTTTAGGTTTTTCTTCCATAATTAAAACAAGAAATTCCAAGAGTTTCTTTTTGCTAGCAGTGAAAAAAAAGCCATTTAAGCGCACGCATGCGATGACGCGTACTGTCCTATTACACTGTCCTATTAGTGCTGAAATCAGGACAGTTGATAGCCAATCAGATTTGAGAATTTTGTTATAGTTTTGATTAAGGTCCTAACTCGCTAAGTTCAAACGGATGTAAAGCATTTTCTCTTTATCTTCTATCAAAATCATGATCAACAACTAGATTTAATGATTGGTTGCTCATAATATCCAACCACAAATGCAAAGTCACAAGGTCCAATAACAAATAGAGCCCTGAGTGCGAAAACGTAGGTTAAGGTGGCTGAACACAGTTTCTTTCGAATTAAATGCTTTAACCGTTTAATTTTTATGTTAATTCCCTTTAACATCTTGATCTTGAGGAAATATGCTGCCGAGCTGAGAAAAATGCTCAAAATGTGCCAGAAAAATTTATTCTTTTTTCGTCGCCTTTGACATGTCTTGAGTTTTGATCACCCCTTCTTAGGAAAAATGCGAGGTCTCTTGATTTGGTGACTTTCATAGGCAATGTAAACAAACGACAACATCTTCAAATGAACACATTAAAATGTGAAGAAATTTGGTTAGAAATCCTCGATCTTCGTCTCACACTACGTCAGCGAAAGCTTGAAAATAAAAATTAAACAAAGGAGTATTGTGACTCAATCTAGTTTCTCATGAAAGCTATTGTCTTAGAAAGAAATGTTTTATACAATTTTGTCAAGTTATTTTTAAAAAATGAGGGTCACTTATTGTAAGCTGTGCGCCAATTCATAAGGAAAGCTATTACTGTAAATGACTGTATTTTGCGTAAACCAATTAAATCCAACATTTTAGGTTTAGCTTCAATCATTCAAGTTGGCAAGGCAAAGACTCGAAATCTTACGTTTACTGAATCTAATACCTACTAATACTACTATATCCGAACAAGAGCACGCCTCTTCCAGGTCTCCCTATCCTCCAACATAGTAGCTGTTCTCAGCTCTTCCGCGCTTTCCAAGCTGGTATCGATTTTCAGGTTATCTATATAAGTAACAGCTGGTCTTCCCATGTTCATGCGACCAGTAGTTTAAATGTTTCCTCCTCCGGGTGTCGTACACAATGACCGGCTACTTTCAACCCGCTTTTGATGACACTGGTGGTAAATAGGCCATTTGCACTAAGAGGTCATGTGACATCGTTTTTATGGAAATGAAAGTTATATGATTTTTACTTCGAAAAACGGTCAGTGGGTCATATCTTAAACAAAATAATAATGATTTAGTTTTTCAAACCCGCACCATTTTCTCAAAATGAAAAAGTTCGTGGCTGGTCACGTGACTGAAATATGATTTTTAAAATTATAAATCATCTCTTCCTGAATACAAATTTTACACTTAAACTTCAAGGAAAATGTTAAAAAGATGATGTAGTAACGTTTACAGAGCATCTGAGAGAAACTATAAAACGTTTAACAAGATAGAGAAAAAAGTAGTTTTGACCGCCATGTTGGAGGGCAACAGTAGTTTTGACCGCCATGTTGGAGGGCAACAGTATGCCCTCCTACAAAGCGGCGAATACAAATCATACTACTTTGTTGAAAAATCAAAGTGCCATAAAATGTCTCCCTTACATGCGTTTCCTCTCAAATTTCGCATGTAAGATATTGTTTATGTGCTATATCAATTTTTGGCATCAGCAAGATTCCAACTCATTGTTTAAAGGAAGCATTGGTCACGTGACCTCTTGGTGCAAGTAGCCTATTACCATAAAATTCCTTATTGGTCAATTTATCAATACCATACGTAACATTTTGGTGCAACATCCATCTAGTTTCTTCTCCATAGTTTTCGTAACTGGCCATATATCGCTTCCATAAAGCAGGATGGATTCTACAGAGGCCATAAAAAGCCCCCTTTTTGGTGCTTCTTCTTAAATTTGATTTCCATATTCTCCTCAACCTGTGAAAAGCTGACCATGCCAGAGCCTATCGGACTTCAAAATCTCTTGCAGAACATTCGAGCTAACCACCGAGATATCTAAAATTTTTCACAGATTTTATTTCCTCGCTATTCTTTGCCTTGATGGTTGTTAATCCCCCTGGTTGAAATGCATCACTTCCGTCTTCTTAGAATTAAGATGAAATCCGATTTCACTGCCTCAAGTTCTACTGATGCCAGCATTTCTTGAGTTTGATGTATCTCCTCTGTGGTGATGGCAATGTCGTCCGCAAAGTCAATGTGTCGGTTATGACCACTGGGTGATGACGACGACTCCTCCTTCGGTCAACTTTGAAACCAAGTTCTTCCTCTCTCCCATCTATGGCTCGTCTCATTGCATAGTCCAACACAATAGCCAAGATGTAAGGTGACCAGGTATCTCCTTGCAAAACCCCAGCCTGTATTTCAAAGAAATCGGCTTCTCCATCCGGTGTTATGACACTAGCTTTCGTCCCTTGGTAAAGTAAGCAAATTGCATCTATCAGTTTTTCCCGAATGTCATAAGCCCGTAGAATCTGCAGCATTCTTCCCCCGTGTACACTATTGAACGCCTTTTTGAAGTCTATGAATACCACAACAGCTTTCAAGTTATGACTTTTCACACCTTCATGTTCAATTGGTCGTCTCAGTGCCAATATGTGTGCTGTTGTTGACCGTCCAGGCCAAAATCTATTCGGATTGGGTCGTAGGTGTTTATCGATTTTGACCTGCTGTTCAAGATCATTTTGTTCAGCTTTGTTCGACAATTTTGCAGCAATTCAAGAGGGAGATATCTCCCTGTAGTTCTCCGTTCTCAAAAGTTCTTTGAAGTGAGTATACCACTCATTGATTCTGTCGTTCTTGTCTTTAGCCTTTACGATTCCTTTCTTAGCAGTCTTCCTCCCAGTTATTTCATCGATCAACCTACAATTCTCCTTGTGTCTGGATTCTTCATCAGCTGTCTCAACTTGCCTGATCATCTTGTCCAGGTCTTCTTCTATTGTAATATTATACTGCTCATGCAATTTGCTCTTATATCTCTCCATCTCCTCTCTGTTATTCTCAGTTGGACTCCGATAGTATCTGTCAGAGGCAATCTGCAAATATTCTTCTCTTACCTTGACCATTCTTGAATAATCTAATGCTTTTGTCTTACGATCTTTTTTCCTCTTGGGCAGAACTTCTTTTGCTGTTTCTTCATTAGCCTTGATTGACAATCGTGTACAGAGTTCGTTCATTTTCTGTTGACCACGATGTAATCTACCCTTGTTTTCGTACCATTCATATCCGAAATAATGTCCAGAGTTTCCCAGCCCTCTTTTGGAACCTTCCATTTACAACGAAAGATTTCTCCCTTCAAAAACGTTTTTTACCAGTCTTCCATTGGAGTTGCATGTGTTGTGATAAGAATATTCGATAACACTTTGGTCGAGATGTGAATTGAAATCTCCCGTCACTATAAGCATATTGTGCTTCGGAATGTCCCTTACAGCCGCAGTCAGGTGATCGTAGTGATCCTCAGCTTCCAAGTTTCCTTCAATAGGTGAATAGTGAACAGTGATGGTAAGTGCAGGACTACCACTGAAGTTAGCCACCAGAATCCTGCCATTTCATTCCTTTACTTTTGCAAGCGTAGATGCTGCTGTCTTGCTAACCATTAAGCCAACACCACTATTACACAGGCTGCATTGCATGATATAATGAGAATGCTATCATCCATTTATTTCATTATATACTATGTCGTCATTGCTTTCTTTGTGTACGATCTTGTGACCCACAATACCCAGAATGGCAATTGATTGTGCTATGAAACTTATTTCTAACTCCTCCCTTTTGCATTCTGAATTTAAGGTTCGTGCATTGTATGTTGCTTCTAGATTATACTGCTTGTAGCTCAATAGCTTGCCTTCAGCTTTGCTGTTGGTTTCGTGTATCCCTCTGCTTCGCGGATTTGGAGACATACAGTCATTCTTCTCCTGTAAGTCAGTGGAGCCCTAATAAACGTAATGTCTCATAAATATATTTTGCCCGTAACAAATTTAAGCTTTACACCTGCAACGAGTGTTAAATACCACCCCAGTGAATGGTAAAATTAAACGAATCGCATCCTATCAAACTGCCCTAACACCCATCAAACCTGCTTTCGGTGTAATCGTGGATTTCTGGATTTACTTATCGTGTCTCGAATTAGGTGCAGACCTTGAGTAATCCTTACCTCACCCAGGTTTATTGGCGTTTCATCATGTACTCCTTAAAACACTTGGCTTCGTACTTGGAAATCACGTTTAATTCACGGTATTCTTCTCGATTACTTCAGCATCCTTAAAACTATGACCGGAATTATCAAGCTACGACTAATTTTTGACACTTAAACTACAAACATTGTGGTGCTTATCTTTGGAATTTGGTATCCCAATCAACTTCAACAATTGACGATTTCAAACAAAAATACTTAAACGTAAAATTTAGTCGGGATTCTTCTCTTAATATTGCACGTTGTGAATGAATGGCTATGCTGCAGCTCAATTTTATCCTTGGCTTAAATTTCGTTTTTCTTCGTTTTGGCTTATCGCTGTTGTGTATGATAATGAGCCTAAAACTAGAGAGTAAGAAATTTAAGCCAAGGATAAAGTTGAACCACAAAAGATACAAGATACAAGGAAAAACTTGAGACGGGACAGAAAGTAACCAAAAACACGGGAAACACACAACAACTCATCATTATTAAAACCGAAAAGAGCACGATGGACATTAATAGGCCACTTCCAAAAATATCATAATATTCTCAAAATTGTCGTTTGGGTAGTACCTCACGTAAACCTTACTTTTGCATTATCTTTTTTGCACGATTTGCAAGTGCAAGGCGGGTCAGTTTGTTGAAAATTTGCATACTCAGCGTATTTGAGCAAACGTTCAACTTTGGCTAAAGTAAGTTTATACTTTATTACTTTTATGTTTTATTACATTTAAGAGTTCGGCAACGACAGAACTAGGTTGGAGGGTCTCTTTAATCAGAGAAAAAGCTACAGGTTCTAATGCAAGCCTTCTTTTCATATACTCTAAATCCTAATTTAGCACGTGCATTTCGTGCAAAGAACAAGAGATAACATGAACTTCAGGTTTACATGAAGCTCTACCCAAGAGGCAATTTGAGAATCAAGTTATGGTGTTTTCGCAGTGGCGTTTTGAAGGGAAAATCCTTAAAGAACAGTGACCGAGACCAGGTTTTATGAGCTCGCGAGACTGAGCACCCCAGCCAAACCTTTGTTTTCACTAAAACAGCTGGACGCCAACCTGGTTGAAGTCATGGTCTTCCTTTTGAGGGAGGGCTAAGTGAGAGGACAGAAAGAGAAGAGACTGGAGCTAATCTCCTGGGGCAGTACTCCCTTATATGGCCTATATCAGGATCTGCTGCTGGACAGAGTATATTTTTTTTACCTCTCTGTCCTAGACAGGGTATATATTTCGCGTGAATCTGTCCTAAACAGGGAATATATTTTCGTCAAGTCTGTCTTTTAAACAAGGTATTGACTGCACGATTGATTTGATTTGCCAGATTTGTTTATACTTTAAGTATACAAAAGCAAAAACTAAAGCGTGGAGACAGCATGCATTTTGTACTTTGTCCTAAACAGGGAATGTATTTTAGGATTTTTTTTACCTAAACAGGGTCTTGGTTTCAAACCCTCAGGGGTTCACCTATACCAAAATATTGTCAAGTGGGCAATACAATTGAGAACAAATGTTCAAGGGTTTCGGTGGATTGCCCAAAAAAGCAATGAGACAGAACATCAAGGCCAAAGGAAACGAGGCGTTATGTATTATAGACATTATATAAAGCGCCATGGAAAACTTTCCAGCAAAGATCAACTTGAAGGGCCTTGTTGGGTTCACAAATATAAGAGAGTCTCATTGGGGACTGGTAGCTTTGTCGGTTCAAATTTAGAGCTTTTGACGGTTGACCGTTATTAACTGGAAACTAACATTTTTAATAAATTTTAAATTCTGCAGTATGAGTAAATGTAAACTGTTGTGTTCTGGAGGTTGTCCTCGCCTTTCGCCTATAAAATTTCGATACAAGAAAGTTGTATTAAAGGTCTTGTAATATCTAGAGAAAGTATGTTTGAGAATTTGGATACATGTACAGGTCTTTCCAATTTAGAGATTCTTAAGGAGCCAGAGGTCCGTGAAGATCAGCTGACATGGTGAGATTTTTTAACTATGCCTTGAAACTTGATGAAAGTAAAGATTAATCTGCATTTTTGACGGCTGAAAAAATAACTGATGCAAAGAGTTATTTAAAGGGTCCCAAATATAATAAGGAATTGGTGCCAAATGTAATAAGGGTCACGGATGTGATAAGAGAAACGCCTCGCAAGAGTGGGCGGTTTAACTTTCAGTTTAAATATTGCAAAACGGAATGGGTCAAAAATGAACTGTAACTAAGACTGTAGGATTTCCTAAGACGATACCACTTACAAAAGTTGTTTCTTGAGAAGGATAAGTGGTTTAATAGATCGTTTATGAAAACCTCACGGCGGCTTTTAAACTCATTATCGACATTACCATACTCCAAAACAAAGAGAAATGAAATTTAAACCAAGGATAAAATGGAACCACAACAGCTACACTGGTCACATTGGAGTACAAAAACAATGAAACGGCAGCCATTTTGGGTTCCTAAACCAGCATTATGGGGATTTGACTCTTTTGTTGTGTAAAAAGTTCCTTCTGTTCCGAGAAATTTGCATAGTTGCTTACCACGTGAGTGAAAGCCAAGCTATAGTTTTGCTATGGCCATAGGAGACAAAAACCCTAAACAATATTTTTCTTCAGCGTGTTTGGACAAATTATGATTTATTTTATCCTAGCCAGGAAAATATTTAAGAACAATTTAAATTAAAAAGTATCCTTTTTACTCAGGCTTTTGCTAAATAAAAACAAAATTCTTCTGTTCTTCTGGGAGATTAGCTGCTTTTCTGGATCAGTTAATATTTTAATTACTGGTAATGCATTTCATACAAGCGGTAAATTTTAATCTGGAACCCGCGTTGAATATAATTTTACAAAAATGTCCGTATCCGTGTCCGATGTGACATATTTAGCACTATCCGGGGGCTGGAAGGGGCTCCTTTGATCTTACAAAAAAACAAAAAACAATAGCTACTGATCTATTCGACTCTACAATTGGTCAATAGCCTACATTTTCTTGCAACCATGAAAGTGTTTCCCACCCATTTACTCTTTAATAGAAAACGCCACGCGCTTAGCGCCCCTCTGCAGCTATTTTGACGACAACAATTAGCCATTTCAAAACAGAACTTAATCATATCCAGATTGTGGAATCTTTTAGTTCTAGACGAAAGCGCGTAAAACGACTCTTCTTCTGGATCCTCAAAGACGACTTTGGGTTCGTCCAGCGCACGAACAGGTGCGTGGTAGAGACAACGTATAGGCAGGCCTACCCATTGTGCTCATGTGTGCTCGGTATAGCCACAACAACATTTACAAATGCCGCGAAATCACAGTCGCGGGTTCCATTTGAGCATGCTTACTGACAGTTGTACTGGCCAGTAATTAGCAAATGTAAATCAATAGCCTACATTTTCTTGCAACCATGAAAGTGTTTCCCACCCATTTACTCTTTAATAGAATACGCCACCCGTATCCGTGTGGATAGTTGAATCCGAACCTGATGCATCACACCGAATCCGTGTTGACGCAAATATCAAGTAAGCGGTTCCAGAGGATCGGGATTCGTGTGGACGCGTTTTGTGGGGGAAGTGAACACAAGACAAAGCCTTTTTTTCTTGAACTTTGATACAGTCTTTTAGAATTTAACTCCAGAAAACATTGCCAACATTTAGTGGATTAAACGAGATGGAAAAAGCACCATAAATTTTGAAGTAGCACCACTTCACTTTTTAAGTGAAGTTTTCGTAGCCGTCGCCGTCGCTGTTGCTTAACCCATTGACGCCCGTGACTTTTTATCGTTTTCCAGTGACTTTCTACACATGAAAAATACATAGGATTTCGCGACTCCTTATTTGCGATTACCATGGAAAGTGGTCTGTTCTAAAACACTGAAGGCTGGAGTTTTCTGGAAACGTCATTCTGACGTAGTCATTCTGCTTCGTTGAGCTAAAATAACGGCTCAAGTATGGTTTCTATGCGATTTTGGTAAGTTTACAGCCATTTTTCATCTTAAGTGGCTGCATGATAAGTATCATTTAGCGTGACGGTAGCTAAGAGTCCACTGTCTTTTCTTCGTTGGCGAATTTGGCTTCTTGCTCGTGGAACTGGAAAAATGGCCAATCCGAAACGAAATAGCTTTGGGACTCGACTACTAATGAATTTCTTGCCCAAACACTTCAAATTTTGGAATTTGCGACCAATGAAAATCACAACAAGCGCGAAATTTCCGTGGAAGGTCGAAGTATCTGCATAAATATGAAAAAAAAATGGAGGGAGGAACGAACGCCGTCAAAAATTCTGGCTTTTTCTCAGCGTGCAATGCAGTCGTGATATTGAAAATCAAGGCAAGGCCAGGATGCACTGTACAAAAGGCTTCGGCCAGGGAAACGAATAAGAACAAAAAGTCACTTCCAAGCTTGAAAAAGGACTGAATTTTACTGTGAACGATGACAGGCTTTTGGTTTTTGCAACGATGATTTCTGTAATAAAGCTGAAGGCAAAAAAGGGGATTTTTGTCGTTTTTCTATGACGTTAAGGACGGTCATTTCTGTTGTTGTCCAAATTCAAAAGGTGACATTTTGCAAAAAGCGCCGACTTTTTTGCATTTATCGGATATCCCAATTTGATGGGCATTCTACTCAATGCTCACAACTGACAATAAAGGCAGTGTTCGCGCGACTGAGAAAGTTGCAATGTTTTTAATCAGTGGAATCTTGTACGGCCGTCAAAGGGTTAAGCTCTCTATGTTTCAGAATTGTTACAACATGTTTGCCCAAAACTCGCCGCTCCAGCCTCCAGGTCGTCTTGTGTAGCATCGCCTTTAATGTCACTCTCAGTCAAGTAACAATGCCAGATCAGACAACAGGGGTCAATTTAATAAACTTTTACACTGGTATTTTACAAGTGTAGCCGTTGTTTAGGAGTCTGAAAACAATAGCTACACTTGTAAATTACATTTGTAAAAGTTTTATTAAATAAAGCCCAGATCAAATCTCTTGCAGTGTACTGTTTTTCAAACCTTAAGTCTTGAAAAGAAGACCCCCTAATCCCAAACAGACTACATAGAAAGAAACCAACCGTCAACAGCATGAAATGAAAGACGTACCTTTCAGTACTTTTGAACGTCCGAATAGGAGGAAAGCTTTCCTGAAGTTGTTTCCCTTTGTCTGTTATCGTGTTTTGCATGTCTGCTAGCGTTTTTTAAGTCAAACGAGTGAGATTTTTATCCTGACACTACAGGGCTCGATCACGGCGTCCGACGATTTCGAAGACGTTTCGAAGATGTATGAAGACCTTCGAGCTCCGAAGGTCTCATCTGCAATGCTTTCCTTTCCATTATGGACAACGTCTGAGAAATTACGATTACTCGCATGAACTGTTCTTTTCTCGCATTAGTTCGAATTTGTGTTGTTCTGCGGAGCTCCATCTTTCCTGGAAAACGCAACCTTGTCAACACGCTAAAGTTTCTCAGAAAGCCGTATGAGTTTCGCGTCAAGTAGTTTTTGTTCGGGACATATAATGAGTTGATCTGATTTCCTGCTTCCTGCAAGCTTCATCTGACTGTAGAGCAGGGTGACTTTACAAATATATCGACAAAGCTTGCTTCGTATCATCCTGCTGGGCCTACTAATTGTAGTTTATATTATTTGTAACGAGAACGTCTTCTCCCCTCTCGATATGAAATTAGCAATGTTTCCCGACAGTGTCACCGATTCCCAGCTTTCCATAAACTGTGGGGAGGTGTTTAAGACTCTACACTGGACTCCATGCACTGATATGAAAGCTTCTAGCAAAGCTCACGGTTCTTTTTCGGTGTGAACTTAGGGAGGGCTAAGTTTCTTTCCATATGCACTACCTATCTCATTGCCTTTGGTATATCTGCCTTAAAGGGTGAATATGGCATGGCTATAATCCTCCGTCGTATGCAGCAAGCTATATATTAGCTTTCTAGTCATGCAGTGGTCTTACGCTTTTCGACCCTTGTCTAGTTCCAAGTTTTTATCAACGAAAGCAGGTGACATCGATTATGATGCATACCTTTCATCCTTCGATCACGTAGTTGGCTATTAAACTTGAAAACAAATACTAGTGCCCATTCTTTTTCTTTAGCAAATGTTGACCTATTTGTAAAACGTTCGGTTTCTATTGGTTGATATAAATACATATAGAATACCAATCGAGACGGATGGTCTGTATTTGAGAAGACGTTTTCAAAATACTTAAGGTAACCTTTTCACAACAGTGTGGAGTTGCAGCGCCGCCTACAAAATGAGGACCCTATTCCTTTTGATCTTTCTTCTTGTTTTATCAGTCGGTAAGTTCCTTTAGAGCCGTTTGTATTACTAGTTGAGGTATTACTAGATTGACTGCAGCTTCAGATAACATTTCCTTTTTGCGTCAGATTGGGCCAAAGGATTTATTCAGTGGGCTACTGAACCGCATAATTTAGCATACGTCATGTTTTCCAATGAAACACAGCGGCATTTTCATGGAGCTTCTGCCCTTTTATTTCGTTTTTCGACATAACCTCTTGTTCAGTATATAGCGCCTGTCGTTTCCTCAGTTCCAGGGACTGAACAGGGTTGCTAGGAGAATTATGAAAAGCGAAGGTCTTATTTGGACGCTCCCAAATTTTGCGTGGATCACAGAAGCACTTTCCAAGAAAGCTTAGACGGCGATTAATATAAGATGGTGTCACATGGCACATCATTAGACCGTCGTACCTGAAAAGTTTCAGACACCGAGACATCGGTGTGCGACAAAGGAAGACTGCAGACTTGCAGACTGCCAGGTAAACGAGGAAAACTTGTTGTGGAATGCTTTAACAGATTCCCTATTCCTAATTTTAAGTCATTTAAAAGTCTACTTTAGGGATAGGGAATCTGTTAGAGCATTCTACAACAATGTCTACCTTGTTTACCTGCCACTCCGCAGTCTGCGTTTGTCGCACACCGGTATATAGTACCTATCGTTTCCTCAGTTCTAGCGACTGAACGGGGTTGCTCGAAGAATTATGAAAAGCGGGGGTCTGATTTGAATGCTCCCCAATTTTGCGTGGATCACAGAAGCACTTTCCAAGATAGCGTAAGTGGCGATTTAAGATCGTGTCACATGGCACATCATTAAACGTACCTGAAAAGTTTAAGACATTGGTTAACCCTGCAATGTGCATTATCACGAAGCGTATGTCTTTTACAGTTATTTTCGTCTACCGAAGGTTTTTCTGACGGAAACAAATTCCACTCGCCTCATTTTGCGCGGGAATGGATAGTTTAATTTCATTAGCTTGAATAAATATTTTGTTGGGGTCACGGTCTTTCGCTGTAAAAAGCATTTCCAAGAACGCAAAAATAATCTGCTTGACAAACATTCACCATTTCGCAATCCTCGTCACGGAAGCGAAGTCTTATCTTATCAGCGTCAATTTGAGCCGAAGAAGAACAATACTTTTTTAAGCTTACAAGCCCATTGTAAGAGACATTTTCTGGGAGAAAAGTTTCAAAGCGTTTCTTTCCATATTCAACTTTCACCTGGAACGCCATAATCGTTTGCTTGCTGTGAGACCTGTAAAATCCCTGAGGGAGTAAACAGGCTTATAATTTGACATCTCCACCCTTGGCAGTTCTCATGTTCTGATTGGCTGGTTCGCTTTGAAGTTGGTAGGAAGCTGTTAAAATATGTCAAAATTGAATAAAAAACTTTCTCGAGTGGCAACGGTAAGGCGCGTAGCACCAGCCTCTTCCTCAGGCGTTTCGTTTTTCGCGTGGTTTCGCATAGAGGCAGCGCGAAACGCGAGTGACTGGTGAGAAAGCGCAAGGGACCGTGTTAAGGGTAAGGAAGGGAGGCGAAGCACGTCTCGCCCGTTTTCTCCATCCCGCCTCCTTTTGCGCGTAAATTTTCAACGAGAGAGAGAAAGACGTTTGGTTGCCAGGCAGGTATAAGATATAAAAACAATGCTCTGTAGTGTAACAAGAATTAATTTAATTTACATCATAGTTTAATAGTAAAGTGGAACGGTTATGAAACCCGTTATACTCCTTTGTTATATGTTTTTGTTCGCTCTTTCGGACCTGACCGTGTACAACGTTCAATAGCATTCCTATCATTTTGCACTTACTGACCAAAATAAACAGGACATTAATTTATATTATTCAGTCACAATTTGTGAACATAAAAACAAAAAATTGTGCACGGTCAAGGAGCTTCCAACATAAACTGCAACACCTTTGTTTTCACCTTTGATGTTTACCTCCTTTTCTAACCGTCTCCTCTACTAACTTTGTTTACATATATGGATGTATACGCTTTGCAATCACTTCTGTCTTCCCGAAGGCTCGTCCCGCACTAAACCGCACTAAGCTGAGATCAGGCGCTGCTCTTATTTCTCTTGGTAAATAGATTTCCGGTGGGCAAGGCAAATTGCCTTTGGTACATTACCGAACAAAACGTCACGTGTATACCTGAAATACGTGTGTTTGCGTTGCGAATCGAACAAATATTGTTGCGTGTGATTCGGAAATTTATATTCATGTGATTCAAGTGAGGACATCAGATGGACCTTAATCTCAACACCAGGGCCTTCACGGCCACATATCATGCATATTGGTTGGCAGAACAAGGATATCCCAAGAATGTGGACAGGTTTTGCAAAAACCTCGCTATACAGTATACAAAGTGGCGCTGACCACACGCACCAAAAATACGACTGCAAGTTCGCATTTTGCTTGCCAGCAATAGCTTTTGTTTTTTTTTTTTTATTTGTTTTGACAGGGAAACAACAACACCCTCCTTGATCTGCATAATTTTTCATATTATACGAAAGCTGAATCCAAAAACTATTTTAATGTTTCATTCCAGTATTTCCAAGTTCACAACATGCTTCCCAATTTAAGCACAGTTACAGCCCCAAAAATTTGTTAGTAGAATCCTCTGCTGTATAGCTTTAGTTTACAATTCTTTTTTTTTTTCAGAACAGCCGTTTTACGGAAATTATTTGACATTAGATTCTCATACAAATAAAGTAATTTTTCACGCGGTTTCCTACTCGTCAAGATGGCTTCCAAAACCGTGACAAGGTCTATTCTCGTCGTCATTAAATGAGATGTATCGTTGAGTATATATTCTTGTTCTCGGTTTTTCATCTCTCGATTAGTATTTACGCTATTGTCGCTATGTTTTTAGGCAGTGGTTCGGCTATTTCTTCTTCGCATAACGTGGGAAATATAAGTCTTCCACCATTTTCCCAAGCTCTGCCAGAACAGCTGAGCTAGTGCGCTTTCTGCTGCCGATTTTCTGACAGATATCGGTAAAATCACCCATGCATTTTTGAGCCTTTCGATGATATCGGAAGACATCTTCCAGATTTGGTCAACTCTAGCTGGTTGAGAAGAATCAATCAAAACTAAGGAAAAGGATTTAAATGAATAACAAATGTAAATATTATCATTCACAGGTTGCGCCCTTAAATGCGAAATGTGTCTCTCCAGGTATGGCTGGGATGACTGCAAGGACAAAGTTAAAACGCTGTTCTGCTCTAGCTATGGGGACCGTTGTGGCAAAGCTGTCATGGAAATGAAGAGCTTTGGCAGGGCAACTGAGTTTTATGGCAAAAGTTGCACCACTTCAGAGGAATGCAGCCAGAGAAAATGTGACTCGCTCACAATGGGCAGCTCAGCGACAGTCACCAAGTGCGATATCCACTGTTGCAATGACGACCTGTGCAATGGAGCCCAAGTCTCGATGGTCAGCACCATCCTGCTGTTAGCATGCTCTATCTTAGCTTTTGTTAAGTGTCAATTTTAAGAACTGAGGTGTATCTTGTCGGTGGTAAAGAAGTAGGTTGCAATACAGTGATGTAGCGTTCCCGGTCAAGCCTGGAATTTTTCAGGTTCTTTTTCAACCGCGAAGGTTGTTCATTTCACGGCGAAGATCATGTTCACTTTCATAAATGTTTTTAATGTTGTTGATGTTTTTCAAGTATAATCATTAGTTTTCCAAAAGTACTTTTTCTACCTCAGTTCGTGTAATAAAGAATGAAAAAACACAAACTAACACTCTTATGAACATTAAAATTAGTAATATAAAACTGTTCTAGTGAAGCCTTAACCTACTGTTTAAAAATTTAAAGTAAAATCTAAAATCCAAGCTTTCGCCGATCATTCAGTTTTACATTTTACTTTTTTAAACAGCAGTTTAAAGCCTCACTAGAACAGTTTTATATTTTCAATGATGCTGCTGAAGAACAACATGAACAGATTATAATTATTAATAATAGTAAATAATAATAGTTACCATTAGGATATTAGTAGTAGTAGTAGAAGTAGTAGTGGTAGTGGTAGTGGTAGTGTTAGTATTGGTAGTAGTAGTGGTAGTGGTAGCAGCGGTAGTAGTAGTAGTGGTAGTGGTAGTAGTGGTAGTGGTAGTAGTGGTAGTAGTAGTGGTGGTTGTGGTAGTAGTGGTGATAGTGGTGGTAGTGGTGGTAGTAGTGGTAGTGTTGGTAGTGGTGGCGGTAGTGGTAGTGGTAGTGGTAGTGGTAGTGGTAGTGGTAGTAGTAGTAATATTGTTATTGTTTATTGTTATCCCATTCACTGGTTCCAGATCGCTGATGATGCCGCTGTCATAAGCGGTCAGGAATCAGAAAATCGACATCTAATTAACCGCTTTATAATCTGGTGTAATTGGTCGAACATGATAATAAGAGTTGATAAATGTTCTACTTTTGGAATACGGAAACTGGCACCAAATCTGTCCAATATTTACCCAAACTGTTGGTCAATGGAGTTCTAATTCCCTGTGTGGAAAATTAGGGGAATCATTTCGTTACTTAGGTCGCTTCTTTGACTTCAACATGTCTAACAACCAACACATGTCTGAATTGTCCTCTATTCTACAAGACTTGATAAATGACATTGGTATAAAGCCACTGCATCCTAAACACAAACTTCTTCTGTACAGTCGCTATATCCTATCTAAACTGTCCTGGAATTTCACTATAGCTAATATATCCAAAACCTGGATAACAGAACATCTCGACTCTGTAGTGAATGAATTTGTGTTATCAGTCAGGCCTCGCGGTAGGTACCCAGTCAGTCTCCTGGTCAATCTGTTAGGTCAGTCAGTCATTTAGTTCGTCTGCCTGCCATTCAACTAGTTGTTCACTCCATAAGTCATCCAAGCAGTCAATCACCATGGGGGGGAGTACTCCATATAATGGCCTATAAGTGGAGGTTCCGCCTGAAAGGGTTATTTCTCTCAGGCTTAAGGTATGTCACGTATATTAAAGGGTAGGAACTTTATTACCTGAAATATATTAAACGGTAGAGAAATCTGTCATTTCGCTTTTTAAAAGCAGCAAAAGGGCTAACAAACTCATTTTATTGATTTGAAAGTGACCAGAAAACTTGGTAGTTTAGTGATTCATTCATATTAAAAGACTTAAAGCAGTTAAAAGGGATGTGGCGTTCTAGACCAGGTCTGTGAAAGGGCTACCACCTGTCAGTAGAAGGTATACGAGAGAGGTACCTTTTTTGTCAAAAATGGTATATTAAAGGGTAAGGAGCCTCCCCGTGTAAATCTTAGTCTGTCCGTTTTTTCCACCAATTAATTCTGTAAGTGTTAGACGGTCAGTTCTAGTGGATCAGAAATTTATTTAATAGTTATTAGTTAGCCTTTTGTGAGCTACCCTTTTCTATTGTGCAAAATTCGCCGGAAATTTGAATCAGGCCCAGTGAATACGCACGCGGAAATATATTTCCTTGTTCTATTTTTTGTTTTTTGGTCGTTTTGTTTTGCTTTGTTTTTTCAGTTTTCCACGGATTCAACCCTTTCGATGTGAAAGTAGCAGATCAGTGGGGAATGTAGTTTTACAATCAGCATTCAAATTTTCTTTAATACATTTAAACTCAGAGTCTTGGTAGCCAATGTGGGTGCAGGTTTTGATTTTATACTTTTCATTGCTCCAGAGTGGAATAAGTCGATGAAAACTCTTTTCTCGTCCATCCATCGTGTTCCATGTGGAATAAACGTCAGCTTATTGGAATTCCAATAAATCGTTATTCGTTAAGCATTTTCTCTGATCTAGCTGTAAAGAAAATTTTAATTAAACAGAGATTCTGTACAGTTGGAGTAAATACGAAAAGTAAATTGAAGGTATGTTATTGTTTATTTTATCACGTGTTTGTACAAAGAGGAACTGTGATGTAGTCGCTGTGCCTGACTCCGAAACTGAATTTCGGTGCCGTGGGTTTGTTGTATACAACCTGGGAAAAAAGGGCGCACAGTGATTAGAATATATACACATGATCTAAAGCAAAGCCCCATTCACAGGCTGCAAATGTTGGTCCCAACAATACAATCTCTAGTCACTATCCCCGGAAATGGGGGGGGGGGGCACTCCATGTAATGGCCTATACGGGGAGTACTGACCCTTTTCAGAACTCAGGGATATCAAAGGGTAGGTAATTCACGAGCTGAAGTATATGAAAAGTCCTTTATTCAAAGGAAGGTAAATGAAAGGTGCACCTTTTCTGTCAAAAATGGTATATAAAGGGTACTGGATTAGATCTGGAGGCGGAGCCACCCCGTATAAAATTTTTTGCATAGCCCAACCCACCCCCCCACACACACACACACACACACACAAACCCCATCCCCGCGGGGGGGCTATAATGAAATGCTGAAATTGTGATCTCAGGGATTTTTCTGCACTGTACTGAAAAAGAAAACAAACATTTCTCACAGCGTAGCCCACTTCAAAAAATTAAAAAAATTTATTAATGATAATCAAAACGGAGTGGAGAGTTAAATGAGGAGAGATGAAAGAGGAACTCGACTAAACTCAATTTTTACCGTCAAAAAGTTAGGACAAACATGAGTAAATTCACTGTTCAGTACTCTGCTTCAGTTTTTTGGGAAACTGTCCCCTTGACGCTAAAACAACTAGAAAGCCCAAACCGATTTAAGAAACTTTCCAAAGCCCATTTAATCTCTTGTTAATCAAATGAGATATGTTCTCTTTAGTACTCAAAAGTTTAATACTTTAAATGCTTCGGTCCTTACTTTGTTTGTCTCCTTGCTGCTTGTTTGCTTGCTTATTTTCTTTTTTTCTGCTTGTTTGTCCCCTTTTCTCTTAACGTTATTTCTTTATTTAATTATTTACTATTTTTATTTATTTATTTATTTATTTAATATTTGATTTACTCTCTTTCTCCTTAAATTTTAAAATACATAGTCCCTTGTTGAATATATCTCTAATTTATCTCAATCTTTAAATAATAATATGCTAGTCTTAGATTCCATGTTAAGCTCAGTGTGTTTTTGTTATTCTAAAGTAGGTGGTTGCCAATTGGAAAGCAAATGCTACTTTGACCACCACACAAATTCAATAACAGTATTAGCTCTGTTTTATTTTTGTTATTAACTATTGAGAGAATCTGTTATTGTTTTTAAGTTATATCTGTGAACTTACAATGTAAATAGTGTGAAATAAAATAAACTTGAACTTGAACGAGGGAGGGGAAGGAAAGGAGAAGCTTTGCTCTCTTTTCGCCTGTCCAATATCCACACTAAGAATCCTGCTTACTGACTGGCTAAGCCGTGCCTTGAATTTAGCCAATATACATTTCTGACAATTGGTTGAGTTCACACTAAGCACCATTCTTCCGAACAAATCTTTCTCTCAAGGTGGACTGCGATTTGCTTGTTACGTTTGTATGTGAACAGAACCCCTGCAAAGGCTCCGGCCTGTGCTTGTTGGGCGTTTTTGATGTACTCAATACATTAATGCTCATTAATTCATAAAGTCCCTATTGTCTAGCAATCTTTATAATACAATTAGCCTTCAACAGTATTCGTTTTCAATATTATTGTTCCTTTCGTATGCAGACTTATTGCTGCTTTTATCTTTCTCTTTCTTGTTAATTTCCTTTTTCTTTTTTAACATTACCTATAAATGTTATTTTGGGTAATGACATGTAATTCATTTGAAGTACCTTAATAAGTTGTTGTTGTTGTTGTTGTTGTTGAAACCTACAAGTTTTAATCATGTTTTAATGGGAATTATTACGACTAGCTCGGCGAGCAGGCAAGATAATGCGAATCTTGCGTTCTGATTCAGCCCTCCGAGAGCACCATGCAAATTCTTTTGGCCGTATAAAAAATCCTTTGTTGTTCTTTGAATCATTCAATATTTACGAACCTTCTCAGGGCGGTGTTGACCTGGTCCTGGTTTAAGTGTAGAGTCCACTGGCATGTAGTTGCGACCATTCATTGTGTAAGCTGGCATTCGTCGTTTATTTGTGTTCAGCTGAGTAACTTCGTACGTTCCGGGACCAGGTGTCTGATAAAAGCAACCGGAACAAACTAGCGATGTTAGAAAAGGGTTTTCTTACTAGAATTTTCTCACAGGACGGTGATAGGAGAGTGATATTGGCCTTTCGGTTCAATTTTCAGTTGAGTTCGGTTTTGCGTAGTAATTTGGGGATGATGACGGTTCTCCGTTTGTGAAATTCGGCTTTTTTTAAGGAAAAATGGATAGAGGGTTCCCATATTTATTGCTGTTTCCGCTATCGCTGTCACGATCTATTCTTGAAAACGAACAGGTTTTTTTTGTAAAACCACTGATTTGCTAGAGGATGCTTATACCAGGGGCATCACTAAGATTTCAACTTGGCGGGTATATGAAATCAGTAGGCAGGTAATTGAAAGGCGAGGAAGTTCTTTTGGGTGGTCTATTTCCTATTCAAGTAACTGGGGGTCATGTTCATAGTATCCGAGGGAAATCCCTAGCCCCCGACCCTTAGTGATAACCCTAACATACCGTAACATTCCGAAAATAAGTCCCTGGGCTTATATTTTTCAAAGGCCCTTCTTGAGGGGCTTATTTTTGGAGGGGCTTATGTATGGAGGGAAATTTACGTTTCAAAATCGATTGGGCTAGCTTGATAGTGGGAAGGAAATTTACCATTTTTGCTTTGTTTTACTTTGTATTAGAGGGCAAATTCCAATTACAAGCCCCCTGGGGGGCTTATATTCGGAGGGGCGATTTAATGGAGGGTTTTTCGCGTTACGATTTTGGGGCGCTTATATTTGGAGGGGCTTATTTTCGGAATTTTACGGTACTTTCCTTGGAATTCAGAAAGCAGCTTGCTTTAGTATTTGCGCGTTGAAGCTTCAACTTTCATCGATTTTATTGTATTTGTATTGTTTTCAAGAGTCCTTAATGTCAGCATTCTTCCAATGAAATCCAATCTCGTGAGATCGACTAACAATATGTTTTAAACCTAAATCAATCCAAACAAAATTCACTTTTATACTCGTTCCCAGTTTTCCTCACCTTCTGTAGATCCTCGCTGAATCCACCAATAGCAGATCGCGCGCTCAAAGAGTAGGCTGGTGCTGATTGAGCACTTACAACCTTTGGACCTATCAGGGGTGGGAGAGAGTAGGAGTTGGGGGACGGGGTGGGGTCTTTAAATGAATACTTTGTACGGGTCTTGATCGTGAAGCATGGAGCTCTTTTTTCGTGGGGTGGATGACATTTTTCTGGAGAATATTGGCCTGAGAAAGAAAAAAAGTAGGATACTTTAAAGCAATTTTATAAGTGGCGACAAAATAGCAAAGTACAAAACAAATTTTCAATGAAACGTGTTACACTCATGTACTCTTCCTGAACTCGAAGACACCGCGAAATCAAAGATCCGTGAATAAAAATCCTTGCCAAACTTAATGCCTTTTTTTGCATATTTTCCTATTCAGATAGCGCAGGATCCATAACCAAAAAAATAAAACCCCGCGAAACACTGTCTCGCCAAAACTGCGAAATTAAGTACCCGCGAAACTAAACACCAATAAGGTACGTATTTTTTGCGTTTCTCCCCAGCCTCACTCTCCGTTTTCACCATCGCTCTAGACCTTTCCTTTGAACGCTCGCACGCGCCTTCTTAACCTCAGGGAAAATACGGACTGTTTTGTAGTCTACTCTTTGCTCGTCTAGGCCCGCTCATTGGGCTACCCGTTACCCGTTGCCGGTTACTAGTTACCAGTTACCAGTTACCAGCATTTTAGCCCCGCCGCAAACAAACAAAAATAAAAAAAGGCCGAACACCATGAAACAAGCAGAATATGTGACAGTTAATTCACAAACAAGCCTCAATTTTTTGCAGTGATCCCATCTTGCGGTGGAACTGACTCCTGTTACGCATTTTACAAAACACTGTACTGTCTTAGTTACAAAAACAAACTTTAACGCACCTGTCAAGGGTGATCTATTTTCCGTTAGTTTCGCTAAACCTTTTTTAATGTTTAAATGTGAGAGTTATCCTGAAGGTGAAAGGCGAGCCACCCAATCTCCCCCCACCTGCACGCAAAATCCGGTCTTGAGCAAACAATCAAATTTATAAAAAGGAATAATGAAAGAGTAACCGAGTATTACAAAGTAAAAATAAACGTTTCAAAAGACAACAACAAAAGACGCAACTGTCAATCAAATGAATAAAACAAACAAGCAAACAATTAAAAAATTATTACATTAGAAACAAAATAACAAATACCAAAGCACTTTTTTTTCAGTGAATTGTTACCTGGGCCGGGTGTAAAGAAGTGATGTTTATCTGCTGTACGACTGTACAGTGAAAATGCGGGAGAAGCCTCCTTTCCCTTGCGTGTCACATAAGCCGGGAACATGTACTTCGGTCCCGGTACAAAACTCGATGAAAATTCTTTATGGCGTTGACCAAAACTAAATGCAGGGCATCGCTTCAAGCGAATATCGTGTTGTTTAATTCCAACTGTACCGGGAAGAAGATATTTCGCTGGCCCTGGCCCTCGACATTTGGCACCAATTTGAATGACTTTTTCTTCGTTATTTTCGTTGCTTTCAGCGCTAGTTTCGACTTCTTCGTTTCGTGCCATTGTTATGATTGATTAGCAGTATTATATCATTGACATCTTAGGTCGTTTTAAAATGGGTTGGAAAAATTTTTGCTGTATCTGGCGTTAGTTAAGTGATAATCAGAGCGCGCAATGAATGGGGATGACGTAAAGCAAACTTCTAATTGAAATGACAAATAAATGCGCACGAGGGGCCTTTCCTGTTCAGTCTAGCCTGGGACCAGGCTCGGCAGTAGAGGAAAAGGCGAAAAAAAGGCAGCGAGTGAAGAGAGCCGAGCGGTGTTCTGGGGAGGGAAAGAGTGGCGTCCTTTCCCCCTCCCATTCCACCGTTTGGCCGTTTTTTCAGTCAGTTTCACTCCGTTTTTTCTGCCATTCAAGTTCCTCCCACAGCGGAGGCTGGTTCCTGGCTAGTTCAGTCGAGCAGGGGAGCCTTGCGTCCACTTGCAAAAACCAAATTAATGAAAAAAAGACAGGAACACATAACAAGAATGAATAAATGGGATAACGTTTTATAGTAAAATCCAGCTAGTGGTGTATTATCAATGCTGCGTTCTGATTGGTTGAGCTACTCTTAGGCTATATGTTATAGCCCACTAGTAGCGAAAAGCGCCGGCTTTGAAAACCAAAACAATCGCGGCTAAATCGCGTTTTGCTAGCTAAAATTGTTTTGTGTCGATATATTTGACCTACTAGTTGGATTTCACTAAAACAATTATTCCTCTCACCCTCATGGTTTCTGAGTCAATAGCCCATTCGACCTTCGGCCTCATGGGCTGTTGGCTGACAGCCTATTCGGGCTCGAGGAATAATTGTTAATTATAGAAAAAAGGCGCCAAAACAATTCGACATACCTGTATAACGAAAGTTGCGCGACCGTAATAAGGCAGCATAGCAAAAAAACTAATCGCAAAGCCCAATCCAGAATGCTCTGCGCTGCACACAGCCTGTAGCCTCTAGCGTCCCCTCCCTTGGTAGACATTTTTTAGAAGGTTCTGAGTGGGATCCTGTTACTATCTTTAACTCTGACTTTAATATAGGGTATCGAAATCATTATTTTACCATTTTAGGCGCCGGAATCGCTATTTTATCCCATAGGGGGCTCGGAATAGGAGTTTTCGTTGTACGGGGACTGTCGATGGACCGCTGGAGAATGGACACACAAATGATAAAACCAGGAAACCGTCTATCGTATAATTTAATGTACAAATTATTCGATATGAAATACAATTACATACAGCATAATTACTTAACAGACCGAGCATTTACGATATTGATCATAATTAAAGCTAATAAAACTGATCACCGGTTTCCGTTAACAATAAATCTCTTAGGGTAAAATAAAAAAAAAGCATTACATCTGTCACATGGCAAAAACTACGAAAATCGCTGGATAAAACATTTTTTATACGGCAAGAAATCTTGATGTAGCAGTCCCCTAAGCCCTAACCCTAAATATTTGACCAGAACGAGTGCAAACTACTCCACTAAACGCTTAAAACTAATCGCTTGCCAAAGCAAAACCATCCAACCAAAATGTGGTCTCAGGTGGAACTACATGACCAAGTAACGTTTCTAATGACAAGCCAAAACGTCGGTGACTTATGAAACGTATTTTGCCGCTGATCGTACGAGCAAAGACGAGTCGAGTAGGCTGTTACAGAAGAATGTCATCTCAAGACATCAGTTGAATTAGAAGACGGAAATATGAAAACAAACGTACTTGGGCTGTGATACGTACAATTACATAAGTCCGATCGATATTAATACAGTAATTTTATACAAAACCGACAAGAATGGTTGACCAGCATTACTTGCTCGTCAGCGGTGATGGTGGCTTGAATATTACCCGGTTTAAGGTGTCTCCCGCAAAGGCAGGTAACCACGGCAACCACGACAAGAGAAACCGTGCATCCACACCAACTAAATACCTATCACGTGGTGTCTGTGACGACAACGCTTCCACTATAGCGTCCACAACTTGATACGTCTTACGAGAGAATTCCCCTGTCAAGCTTGATATTGCTAAAAATGTAATAAAATTACCGTTAATAGATTTGCCTCATTTTTCCAGCCAATTTTTGAGGAAACTTGATCTAAACACTTATGTTCGTCGGCAATAAGATAGTCTGCTGCTTATCGCGTAAAAGATTTTCCAGCTTTTCATCAACATGGTAACCAACAGGAAAATGAGCATAAACCAAGAGAGGATAAAGGGGACAGAGAAGGCATCCCCATACACACCCTATTCCATAGGAAATTCGTCTCGAGTTATTTTTAAGACCGTAGATCCCAAGGGGGATTAGACAACGGCCAATCACACAGCGCGAATGTGTTTCCCGTGGATGACCCACGCTCAGAGCCACGCGTCCTTCACGAATTAACGCGGAAAAAAATGGCGGAAGACACGGAGAGCGATATTACTATTTGTTTTGTCGACGAAAACGACTAAAGAGAGATTTCTGCTAAAGCTGTGTCAGCGAAACGGAAATTAAAAAAGAATCGCCCTTCCTCTCTAGTATAGAGCTAACAGTACAGCAAGGAAATCCTTAACACACTGAATATTCTCTCAGGATCATTTATAATTTACAGTTTGAAGAGAGCAATTTCTGGGGGCAGATGAAAGCTGCTTGTTTACGTTCGTAATGCCGTGGCTGCCATCTCTGATTTTATCGTCCAGAAGGAAACATCTTCGAAACAGCCGACTGTGAAAAGGTCTAAGCGACAACAGTCATTTTTCGCCGGAAAAGCTTATCTAAAAAATACTCACTTGTAAAAACGCCGTTGCACGAATTTATAGCAGTTGCACGCTCCGGGTTATGGGCTCCTGGTAGAATAGAAACAACAGCTCTTGGGGTAGGCGTTAGGGTGAAGGAGGCGGGGGGGGGAGAGGGGAGAAATATGTCGAACATATTTTGATGTAATTTTTACCATTGCACCATGGTTTGTTTGACAAAACCTCTTTTAGTTGTTCTAAACAAGGGCAAAACAGTGAACTCTAAAAAAAGAACGAGTGAAGAATGCGTATAGCTCCTTCCCTCTTTCGTACTCGATTATCTTTTCGCTCTTCCCGATAAACTGAGTGCTTGGGACAAGCTGGAATCATTTAACGATTTTCCTTTCCTATGTAGAATAAAGAGCATTGCTCTTTGCCTATTAAGGTGGCTCGACTGGATTTTTTGGGGTTGATACCTCCCAACTTTGAGCATTAACTACGTCGGCATGAGTAAAGATATGGAAAAAAAGGCTACCACAACTGTATTATATAAAGATGAAAATTTCTTATGATCTGGGTTTTATTGCAATCGGAGTCGCCATGGCAACGTAATGACGTTTTTCATTTATCTTCGTCTTTCTCTGTTCCAGGAGTTTTTTGAAAAAATCGCTTAAGGGAGTATGTACCGGCTATAATTGCCTCCGTTATGGCAAAGTTTGAACAAATTCTATGAGAGCGTTTTCGAAATATTTTGAAATGTAGTTTTAAGAATAATAAAAACAGTGAAATAGCATGCTAGCCGCACAATTCGCTAATATTTTAAGAAAATGATAAGCGTTGGAAACGAGGCTTCATCTCATAGTGGTTTGATTCCATTGAAAACTGCATACAAAAAAAGAGGGGAATTGCTCTGGGCGATCGCGAGTAAGAAGAATTTTATTAACTTGCATTCAGCTGCTTTTGATACAGTTTTTGGACGTAATTTGGTCCATTCCTAAAAATTTCGCATTGTTCCAAAAACCGCTCGATAAATTTTTTTATAAATTCGACAATCCCGCGATCAATCGTCAAGAAATATTCCCTACGCGTTTTAAGAACATTGAAAACAGGGAAGGCTTTTAAATAGGGCCTCAAATATAGCCAATTTCACCCCCCCTAGATTTTGTGTTTACAAGTGAGCGTCCTCATTATTCAGTGGCATTGTTTTCAAGTTTCATATACACGTGCACATTTAGCAAAAAGATAGAATTTGCATCAAAAAGAACTCTCGATTACTTTCCGAAGAAATATCCGGAATATGCTAATAATTGGCTTGTCGTCACAGATCGCAGTGACAGCCGAAACGGTGAACGTCACGGCTCATCGTGTAGGATGGAATACTTAATTATCTTACTCGGGTTATAACATCACAGAAACTCTCACAAAGAGTTGTTCTGATGTTATAATGTATCATTAATCTCTTTACCCGGTAATTAGCATATCCCGGAGATTTAACCAAGGGTCCTTTTTTATGCAAATTCTATCTTTTTGCTAAATGTGCAAGCTAATTTCAATTACAAATGAAAAAGTAAATTAATCACCTGGCGCAGAAGATGCCAAAGAAGCGGACTACCTTACAGTCAAGCTGTTGAAACCTCAGTCACTGTCAAAAACAGTCCTAATCGGGACTATACTCATCCGGACGATCATATTCCGCCTACTTATGTCATGACTCCAAACCATTCACAGTATGAATATAAAGGAAAGTATATCAGACCTGTCCGAAAGACCCCTGTAGCTTGACTCTTAAACGCGACAACCTTCTGCAAGAGTCCACTAGACGTTATCAATTTGTGTGGCTGCTTTCGTGAGATTCGACTGTAGTTGTAGTCAAGAGACGCCATTGTAACAATGGCCAATATCATTGCGGGATTTCGTTTCGTCACAATTGTCTAAGTGCTAAGAATGATAAATCAGAGGCTTGCAGTTTCACGTGATATTATTCTCCTTTCCAAAGGGCGTAAAAAGCACGTTTTTTTTCTCTTTCTCCCGCCATCTTTTTTTTTTTGAGTCTTACGTGCTTTGAACTTAAGAGAGACTACAGCGACGCTCAATTTGCAGGGTTCTCCACCAGTCACTGCAATAGAAAATGATGTATAATCAACTATAAAGAAATAGATGCGTACCTTTTTCTAGGTATTCTGGTCCGTAATCCCTCTTTAGCTCGGCACTCAAGTCATTCCAGCCTTGTCGGAATTGTCTTTCAACAATACTAGGATCTAACATGGGAGTTTGGTGTCCACCCGGCTCCAGTATGCTCACTTTGATGCCCCAGGGATGCATTTCTCGCCTGAGGACGTCCGAAAATGCTTCTACACCAGTCTTAGTAATAATGTAGGCTGCAGCCAAGTTAACAGGGAATCGAGCTGTTGACAAATAACATGCCATGACATGTAGGTTTGACCATTTTGAGTTTGCGTTGTCCGCAATCTAGTGTGCAACTCCTCCGGTCACGCCTGTAAATAACCAACTGGTCTGCGTCTGGTCAGTTGGGATTCTTATCCTTGCTATATTTATTTCAATTATGTCTTTCTGTTCTTATTTGTGGGCCACAATGTAAACTACTGGGTTACCAGTAACTGTGCTACCTTAAAAAGTCATTTTTTGTCGGTCTGTTTCAAATTATTAAAATTCGTACTTGGTTCTTTGCTCCGAGGCTAAGGGGAATAAAATGAAATTCGCATTGAGAGTCAGTTTTATTTCTTTTATTTTACTCCCCTCAGTCTCGGAGCCAAGTATAAATTTTAATAATTAGAAGCTGGCCAAATCTTTTACGGTGAAATTTGTATTAAGCGGACACTGTATTAGGCAGACACCCTTTATTACGCGAACAATGTATTAGGCGGACAACCTGTATTAAGCGGACACTGTACTATGTGGACACCCTGTATTAAGCGGACACTGTATTAGGCGGACACCCTGTATTAAGGGGACACTATACTAGGCGGACACCCTGTACTAAGTGGACACTGTATTAGGCGGACACCCTGTATTAAGCGGACACCACAGCAGTCCCCGAGGGTGTCCGCGTAATTCAAGTTTCACTATAGTTATCCGCTATAAAAAGAAAGTCAAAGAAATTGCAGAGGAACGTTTTCAACGCCATTGAGAGTGGCCAGTTTAGTAACATATTTATGACCCGCAAACTCCATTTATATATCGGACACCTCTATAAGACGAACACCTTTCTAAGACGGACACGGCCGGTGTTGGTCTGTGCAGTTTTTCAGCCCATTTTACTGTAACTATACTCTCTATAAGACAGACACATCTGACGGACAACGGACACTTTTTAGACTGTCCACGGACACTTGAGAAGTGCTGTATGCAGTGAAAAAAAACTGAAAACGCAAGTGTAGGTGCTCTACATGACAGCAAATTGCAAAATTATTATTTTGTAGTCTTGCTCCGGTTCACAGAGTATATACTGTTACGCTTTAAGGCCACGAAGCGGTGAACGTTTGCTTTACGAATGAACGTTTGTTTGCACAGTGAGAAAATGATTCCACTTTTCTGCTATAATGTTCCAGTTTTAGCTGTGTCTTTTCATCGCGAATGGGATTAGCGTTAGTTTCTTAAAATTACTGGCGTCACGTTACCTCTACTCTCACAACACCTCCCTTAAAGACGGACAGTGAGGGCCGGTTCCGAAGCTGAAGAAAGATTTTGATTGACAGGTAAAATTTGACGTTCTCGTAGTTTCCATAGCAACATGAACGACAGAATACAACCTTAAAATTTCACTTTTACTCAGTTTACATAAAATTCGCTCATTAGATTTTCCTATAAACTTGTACCCAGCTTACTATAGTTAATCATTACCATTTGAAACTTATTTGACCAAATTTTAACAGACGGGTTTTTAGATAATCAATAATATAATTGTACTGTAATTATTAAATGTGTCACAAAATCGTCTGATCTCATTCTTTAAAATATGATAAAGGTAAAACTAAATGTAAAACTTAATGAGTAGATTTTGAGAAATCGTCTTCTGTGTACCATTGCTTTTTCGCAACCATGTTTGCTTGTCTATTGAATTTAAAACGCGTGCCGTCATGCGAGTTACCGTTAACCACCGTCAAAACTGTGTTCAGCCACCTTAAATAAGAGTGGATCTATGAAGTGTCCGCTAAAAAAGGGTCCATTGTAGAGAGGTGGCCGTTGTGGCGAAGTGTCAGTTGTAGCGAAGTGTCAGTTGTAGCGAAGTGGCCGTTGTGGCGAAGTGGCCGTCAGTAGAGGTTCGACTGTATTGCATGCAATGAATCCTATGTGTTCAAACCTTTTTCTAGGAAGAGACCCCGAGTGGATCATCTCTCGTACGCGACCACCAATTCTTGGCATTTTGGGTGGCCGCTTACAGAATGTTTGACTGTACTTACCTGCGGCACTTGACATGTTTACAACGCGTCCACGCGCCTTTTTCACCAACGGTAGAAATGTTTTAGTGACGTCAACCATTCCCCAGAGATTAACTTCCGCAAGGCGTTTAAATGTACTGACTGGGGTCCACTCTATAGGACTGAAAGAAAGTATCGCCGCATTGTTCACTAACCCCCACAGTCCTGCCAACATGATGCAAAGTGAGAGAAAAAAAGAGTCGTGGTTAATAAAGGACCTTCTTATGAAGCCCGAGCCTTTCATACTTTTTTTTATTTTGTTTTGTTAGCTTTTATGAACGAAATTTCTGACCAACGGAAACGTCGCGTTAAATTTACTCACAAAACAATAGACTTTGCACGGTGCAGCACCATTGTTTTCTTCTTGGATGCTTGCGGGTTTTCATGAAGAGCCTCCTCTGCTAGAAGTTATCATAGTAAGTTTTCAAGTAATTGTTCGTCTGTGTTATCTCATGTTACACAAACAGCCTTTATGAAGGCTTAACCCATGATGGCAGATCAGAGTCTGTCAGGCTAATCAAAGAAGACGGTGACGCAAGCGCGATTCAAGGCTGGGGGTTCACGGCCATGCGCATGCGAGCCGTGACAGCTTCCAGAATAAATCATACGGGCCAACACTAAATTGGAAGAAGACATCAACTGTCTTTAAATTCGCTCATCCGTCGCTCTATACGTTCTTACACACCTGCCTTAAGATCGGCTAAGCGCCGATGGGTTCTCCAGTAATCTGAACGTGGTCTCCAGCTGATATTTGCGAACAAAGTGAAATGAACTTAACCCCTTGTGCATCTGCTGCAATCGTTCGTAGGGAAGGAACGCGTGGCGAAACCCTGACCTAAAAATATTGGGACCTTTCAATCAATTTTTTCAATGGCACCGACAAAAAGTTAACCCTTCGGCTGCCATTTTTCGAAGGGCGCCGACAAAAAGTCAAGGCTCGGATTCCAGCCATCTTTAGTGGACGGGGTGGGCGATAAAATATGGAACTTCCCAGTCCAGGGGCATATACAACAAAACAGCAAATTAGCATAAACACAGATAGATACATGACAAAGCCGATCAACCTTATGACCTTATCTATTTTCTAAAAACAATGAAGCAAATAAATTTTAAATTTTTTTGTTGCAAAGTGTGAAAATGTGATGTTTTCTATATTACTTACGAATATTCTTATGTTTTGAGCAAAGAATGATTGCCATCATTATTCAAGTACACTGAATAAGCCGTAAACCTTTTAAGAGCGCTATGTACGAATCAGTAGCATTCTGTTAAACAAAAATGAAACTACAAGTTATACCTGCATCAGACGGAATCTTTCTTTTAACTTCCTCGTAGACTTCTTTAACTTGCTGCGAGTTTGTAACATCCAGTTCAAAAGTCTGCAGTTTGTTGCTCGTCACGCTCTTTAAGCTTTCCTCTCCTTGTTTTGTTAAACAAGTCGCTAAAACGCAAACACCCATCTTGTCCAACCGTATGGCTGTTTCACGACCGAAGCCCGAGTCACAGCCTGTAATGAGAACAAACTTCCCTTTGATGTCAACTGTTGATGTTAACATCAACCTTCGTACAAGGTAGATTGCCAAGAATCCGACCACAACTGGAATAAACCAAGACATGTTATTTAAGCCGTCGAATCCATGTGATGGGTAGTCTGACTTCTCCTTTCCCCTCCCGCCATAGCTATGTTTTGGGTGATATCGATATCAAATACTCGATAACATATAAATTCTCAGAGGTCATGGACTTTGGTTATCGGTTGCGAAACAATTATTCAATCTCTTAGTGTTGCCTAAAACAGCCACCCGTCACCAACCTCGTTCCCAGGTTCTCTCTCCTACCTCTCTCTCGCACCGCAGGGACTGGTAGCAGAGAGCATGAGGAGAGAACCCCGAGAACGAGGTTGACTATATTTCCCGGGTAGGAGTCACGCAGTGCTCCCCGGAGGGCGAGGAACAAAGCGTGACTCAGACCCGAACGTACAGACGTTGGGCCATGGGGCGAGTCAAAAGGAAACAAGGGGGCGGGAGGAGAGAAAATTTATTATTTTTTATTTTGTTTTCTCCTCTCCCCCTCTGTTGTCTCCTTCTTCCGCTCTAGTGCCAAATTGACTACACTGTGAGTTGCTATTTTTGCTTTCCCCAATCTTCCTCTGTCATTACATTCGTCGCTGTACTCTCACTTGCCACTCACTTGGTAACACGCCTATTGTCTGGTAGGTAACTAGGTCCGTTCTTTTACAACAAAATTATAATAGCTGATCGATTATCAATGAAAGTTATGCCTTTTTAAATCATTTCAGACCGAGTTTGTAATCTAGATCTTGTTGTCAAGCTAGATAGAGAGCTCAATCCTAGTCATCATTAGTTAATGAAACACGCAAAAAGGCTATGCTGGCGATTCGATTCATTGGCAGCTTGAGGAAGTATCTGAACAAGGATCACATCCAGATAATCGTCAATGCTTTTGTTATGTCGCGCTTGGGTTATTGTAAAAGTTTTTTCTGTGGCTTACCCAAGCGAGAAATAGACCACAGGTAAACCAAGGTTACGGGTGAGAATCATTGTTCGGGAAAAGCGTAACAGAAATATTTAAGCGATCGTTATTTAGGGGTCAAAAATGGTGATAAAAATACATCAGAATTTATTACCGGTCCTCACCTTGTCTCATTGTCTAAGTGTATGATGCTTCTTAGCATTTTCGGCCGTTTTAGGGTGATTCCAGCGAGTTTTAGTTCTGCCATTGTTCGTTATTATGTTGTTGTTATATAGAGAGAGACAGATGGCCTTGACTCCCATATAAAAGTGACAGGGATGCTGCCTCGGAAATTAGAATTAAATCTCTAAAGGAGACCAATCTGGGCGTGGCTCATGCTTTATTTACTCCAATAGAGTATGACAGCATTTGCATTTTTTGCTTGGATACTTCTCCATGCCCAACCCTAGGAAGTGATAATGGCAAAAAAGATTTGCATTTCGTACTGAGCTCCCTGAATGAGACAAAGAAGTGTCAAGAAGTCATAAACTAAACTTTTTAATAGTTCAGAAACAAAATTGGAAATCCACTGGATGTACAAATATAAGCCTGCGCGCGACAAGCTCTCCACGCGGACTTTTCTTGTGACGAGGAAAGCGAACCGGACGCGAACGCGCGAGTGACTGGTGCCTTCCCTCTCTTTCGTGTCTTCTCTCGAGTGCCGCTTGCGCGCAACTTTTCCCAAATGGGGAGCTTGCTCGCAGTCAACAGCTATTTCGAGAAAGGTTGTCGGAAAAAGTTTACGGAACAATCCCGAAAAGTATTGTGGGTGGTTTTGAGTTCACTGTTCTTCAAATAAATTTGAAAGAATGCCACAACAGGCCATGGACGTGTGTTTGCGAGTGCTAAAGGAAAGCAACAAAAGTAGGTTTCGATAGCTACAATATCAGGAACAGTGTATTGAGCATATCCCATATTACCTTTCTGGGCCCAGTTGCTCGAAGCATGGTTAGCGTTAACCAGCGTTTAATACCTTGACAACGTATTGGTTTTGATACTGCTTAACCAATGGTTAAAGCTAACCATGCTTTGAGCAACTCAGCCCTGGCTTGTCGCGTGCACATTTTTTCTGACAACCAACCGTTTTTTTCCTTTTATCTTTGGTTACCTACATATAAAAGAAGTAAAAAATTACACAGTTAAATTTGCGAACTATAATGAGGTTAAAAACATTAAAGTAAACGCAAAGAGAATTCCTAGAATACTACTAGCCCGGGACTAGTAGTAAAGTCTTTTAGAAAATTTCACAGATGTTTTCCAACGGATGACAAAATCAAAACGCAAAAAACTATTGAAGTACAGGTTTTTCTCAAATCAGTGACGTTTTAAAATAATATTCATCTCGTCAAGTGAATCAGGAACATTTTGGAACTTTCTAATTAGAGACTTCATAAAAGAAAGGACTGCCTCCATTCAAACAAGTTCCCAATAACTTCTTAGCTCTGAGAGTAAGCTAACAAGTTTATTTACTATAATTTTGATTTTCTTGATGATGGGAGACACAATACAATTAAAGAATGACCAAGAAGGAGTAAATTGTCCTAACTTGGAGACAGTAACTATGTGCTGTAATGTAAACCTCCTTAATATCAATATCAATTGCACTGCTTTTGGAATGACTGATCGTGGCATTTGCAGGAGCCCATAACCCGGAGCGAGCAAGTTCCACGCGTTCGTGTCGTGCCGTTTTCACGGACCAGTTTATTTTTAGAACGGTTTTGGCGCGAATTTGGAATATCTTTTTATTTCTACGAACCAGTCAGCAAAACCTACAGACCTAAAAATAGTATTTGTTGCCTTTTAATAACGCCTAGTTTTCCTTTTTGAGATCTTATATTTCGAATGCGCTCATAGACATGGAGATTCGCTGAATTCTGCATTCTGATCCTATTTTCGCAGGAAAATAGAATCCTAAAATGTGTCTAAAACAACTCATAAAAACGCCGTGGCATAGGCCTAGTATGGGAGTTGCTCGCTCCGGGTTAAGAGATCCCGGCATTTATAAATTATTCTAATAAATTTGAGTTGAGTTCAAAACAAACCAACTTCGGTTGTACATAACAGTAGCATTGAACCAAAAACGACACAAGAAAGATTGTTGCAACTGTGCCGTGCGCAATAATACATTACTTGCTGGCCAGCGGTGCTGGTGGCTTTAGGAGTATGCGCATTAAGGTGTCTGCTACTGTAGCAGGTATTACAGTCATCCAAGAGAAAAGAAATCGTGCATCCACACCAACCAAATACCTATCACGTGGTGTCTGTGACGACAACGCTTCCACTATAGCGTCCACAACTTGATAGGTTTTGGGTGACTTTTCATATGATGTCATAAATGATACTCCTAAAAAGGAACAAAATATCGTTTATGAATGTGTCTCATTTATCCGGTCACTTTAGAAAACTCGATCTAAAAGATAAGGTTTGCTGCTAATTGTGGATGGACTGCAGCCGAAGTCAAATGACGCCATTTTAAAAAATGGCTGATTGATAGAGAGGAGAAGTCATTACGTCACGATGCCATGGAAGCAATATTTCTGGATGAAAACAAACTGAAAACGCGACTGAAAAACTAAATTCGCATTGTTTCAAACTTCATTGCTCTTATTCAGTCTCATTTAATTTGTCAAATGTTGGCGAAATTTTCTGGGGTTAAATTCGAAAGACCCGTATCTAAGTTTTTGTGTTGTGTTCACCTTTTTCATAAAGCAGGCGCGTGAAATTAAGAAGTTTCATGTCGCAGTCGTGCAAGGACTGCTAAGAAATGTACTAAAAAGCGTGATGCAGGTGCAAAGTTCTTGTTTTACTAAAATAAGCGTGTACTACTTTTTTGCCGTTCTCGTTGCCGTCACCCTTGTCGTTGCTTAAGCCCCCTGTTGTTGTGATCCAGAAATTTTGCTACCTTGGTAACGTGACGTCATACTTATACACGCTATTTCGTTTTGTCGCAGTAGTCTTGCAATTTTAACAACTTGGCACTGCTTTCCTTTCCAAAGTGGCCATCTCACGATCAAATTTTCGAGTTGATACAGCCAGTCCTGCAATGGAAATTGTAAATAAAAGATAAATAAATACAGGAATACCTTTTTCCAAGTATTCTGGTCCGTAATCCTTCTGCAGCTCAGCACTTAACTCATTCCAGGCTTGTCGAAATTGTCTTTCAAACGTACGAGGGTCTGTCATTGGAGTTTGGTGTGCACCCGGCTCAACCATGCTTACTTTGATGCCCCAGGGATGCATTTCTCGTCTGAGGACGTCCGAAAAACCTTCTAGACCATATTTAGTCACAGAGTAAGCTGCAGTCAAGCTAATAGCGACTCGGCCTGTTGAGGATGACATGCCATTACATACACAGTGGCCACTTTTTAGGTTGTGTGCAAGACTGGCTATGAGTCACTGCTGTGTCAATTTCAGACAATGGGGCTGTTTTGCGTGACAGGTTTTGACCCAGTGTCTTTTGCGACCTAGTATTAGCCAATGAAAACAGCGACAGCGCCTCCAATTCTGTCCCATAATCCAATACGATAAAACATCGACCCAGTATAACGGCAACCTCAAAATATCCAAGCAGCTCACAAAGTGGCTTTTTCTAATGGTTTTAGTTCACTTAGTCTATGAGATATACATGTAAATAAAAATTAAATTTTTTTCAGTTCCATTAAATTTAACTAAGACCTAATATGGTAGAGAAGAATGAATTTGTGAAATTGTGGGGTCGACTGAGATGTTCAGGGACAGTCAATGGATATGTTCCTCAAAATATCTGTTCTTCATGTAATTTTTTGCTGGCTGGGAGATTTGGATAAGAAAATATGTCCTTGGAAGGAAAATGTTGCTGGGAAATAGATAATTTAGAGTGTCAACCACCATTCTTAGTTATTAATAACATACTTACGATCTTTCAAACTCCATTTAGTCCATTTAGTAGCGTGACAACGTAAATTAACATTACACATTCAAACAAAAACGCAAGAATAGCAATTTTTATTTACTCATTGTGTAGCTTTTTTTGTTACATACTTACCTGCGGTACTAGACATGTTTACAACTCTTCCCTTCGCGTTTTTCAGCAACGGTAGAAATGCTTTAGTGACGTCAACCATCCCCCACAGATTAACGTCTGCAAGGAATTTAAATGTACTGACAGGAGTCCACTCGATAGGACTGGAGAACATTATTCCCGCATTATTCACCAGTCCCCACAGTCCTACTAACAAAGTGAAAGAACGAATCAGGGCATAGTTAGAAAACAATGGTTGTGAAGCCCGTTAGAGTCAGACTTTTTTTTGTTATAAGGTTTTGTTAGCTTTTTTGACTTTTCGTTCAATCATTCATTCATGTTCATTCACCCTACTACACATCATTACAAAAAAGGTGAAATTATAAAGAAAGTTAAAGGAAGCAGATGGCGAGGAAAGCTGAAAGAAACCACGGGGCTTATAAAGAATCAGGTTTTCCGCATAAATAAAAATAAGCGAGTCTAATATGGCAATATGGACCCCCGGTATGGACCAGCAAAAGCAGAACAAGCTTTTACAAAAATAAAAGTAACTAAAGCTGAAAGCAATATTAAGTAAGTACCTATTTTGAAGAAATTCTTTAAGCTTGACAGTGCACAGCCTGTCGCTATCATTTTGCACTTACCAACCAATAGAAGGATAACGTTGTTGTATTCACTTACAGTTTGTGAAAAAATAGAAAAGGCTTGTGGGCGGTCAGGGAGACCCCTTAAAATTAAGAATCGTTGCTTTCATCTGGTTTAAAAATAGTCTCATCTAGTCAGTAACTATGATTAGGGTTAGTGTTTTCCTCTCCTGGCAATTATGTTATATACCATTATAACGAATCATCAGAGAATCAGAATCTATGCAAACAAGATGGTTAGAGTGCGATTTTCTAAAAACTAGGACTAAAAAACAGTATGTTCAACAAGCAACACAGCACAGTAACTCAGCACGTCCATCAAACTCTTTTTGGTGCACAACAACGACTTGAAAATTGCTGTTAATTATGCAACTGTTTATTGAGGTTATAAACATACCAAGACGATTTTTTTCTCTTAACATGGATACGGTCCTCGAAAATTTAATTCTTAAGCAATTTGTTGACACATGACTAATTTAGCGAGTTGAAGTAAACGCGGTGAGGTTTGATGAAAGAATGCACATTGACTTTAAAAGCGGCCTTTTTTGTCTGAAGAGCAATGGTCGTTTATTTTCAGTCTTTTCTCCGTTGAATAACCAGCTTCAGCCCGGGATAGTCCATCGGGGTATCAAAAACAACAACAACAAAAAAACAAATAAACAGCAATAGATCAGCCAAGCGCAGAAACCATAATACCGAAACCCCTGTGTCGATCGCTATTGTCTAGGTGTTTGCATTATGCGGCAAGTAAATTAGTTTTTGTTGCAACCGTGCATGAAAATGTAACACTTACCCACGTATGTCAATAATGTCAGCTTCAGATATCCAAAGTGTAATCTGTATGATAACTTTCGTTTTCTTTATTACAAGAGAGTATTTTATGTTTTGACGCAAAAGACAACTAGGTCTCTTAGTCTTTTATTATTTTTTAGGAAAACAAAATATATTAGTCGAGTGTCAATAAATGAAACAATTACAACCAGAAAAGATTTGTACTCACCACATTTAATAATACTGATCATATCGAGTTGATACCACCAGTTAATTACCTGTATCAGAAGGAATCCTTCTTTTAACTTCCTCGTAGACTTCTTCAACCTGCTGCGCGTTTGTAACATCCAACTGAAAAGTCTGGAGTTGTTTGCTCGTCACAGACTTTAAGTTCTCCTCTCCTTGTTTTGTCAAACAAGTCGCCAATACGCCAACACCCATCTTGTCCAACCGTATGGCTGTTTCACGACCGAAGCCAGAGTCACAGCCTGTAATAAGAACAAACTTTCCTTTGATGTCAACTTTTGACGTTGACATCAATTTTCTTACAAGGTAGATTGACAAGATTCCAACTAGAACTGGAATAAACCAAGACATGTTCTTAAGCCAGAGTAGTGTGCGCGCAGTTACTTAATATTGGATATCGATACTAAATACTCGATACTATGTATGTTGCCTTGACCAAGACGATACTTTTGCACGTTGCCGTCGTACCGGGGAGTTTACAGGTAGGCTGACTGCTGAGTACAGTCTACGACAAGACGCACGGGTATATTTGTTTCATCAATTTGAGTCAATTCTCGATGAGACTCGTACTCGACTACGCACCGTCGAGTTTGCGAAGGAGGTAAGACCCTAGGGGGGTACCCAAGGTAGTTTGGGTCGAGTTATGCCGCCGAGGCATTCAAACCCTGCCACTATTTAAGACAGAAATCGGTTCATTTCGCTACCCTGTTAAAGATAAAAAAGAATTCATTTCATGAACCTAGGTCATTTCGTTTTGCTTACAGAATAACGAATTGTTGTTTACAATGACCAAGGAATTAAAAAAGAATTTACCCTTTAGTACTGTTCGTTGCCAACCTTCAAATTCTTTTATGAGGATTCCGGTCAAAGAAGACACCCTGTTTAAGACGCTAAATAGTGGAAATTGTATACACTATGTAAGACTCAAGATCTCAAAAACCATACCTGGTTCAGCGGCACATACCCGTTTAGGCCAAATAAGGGAGGGGAAGCCCCTCCTCTTTGGGGGTTAAGACACTACACCAAGAGAACAGAAGACTACACATTATGTCTCTTCCGAGATTAAACTCACTTTCAGTGACTATTACTTAGCAAAAACAAGCGCCTCCTCGGAGCGGCTCCGCCTAAAAAAAAACCCCGTGGTTGGGTCACCATGAATACTGGTTCTCAGGGGGTTCTCACCCAAGGTGCGTGTTGAGTTCAAGCGGTCTCTATCGGTCAATCAGTGTCCGGATGTTACATATATGATCCTCAAAACCTAACAAGCTTTTTACAAGATAAATTTACCGTATCCATTAATCACGGGCCAAACATGTCTTTCATCCCCAGACAAACGAAGCAAAGGTCATCCATGACATCGTAAAGTAATGCCGAAACCGGACGACCCCTCGAATAACTCAAGCCAAAACGAACTGCAAAAATAGACCCCCTCCCTCTACAGCAAACGTAGAATGGCTCCCCACTTATCAATGAAACTTACGAGTAGTTCAACCTTCCTCGGTTAAAAACGCGAAACGTGCACTGCACAGATTCAATTCATTGTTTATTCGCACTGTTTCCATAAATTATATATTGTACATTATTTAGACAAAAGAATAAATTAAACATATTAGTAATAACAAGAAGAGAAACATTGTCAATGAGTGCACAGCAACCAGAGCAGCTAAGGCTTTCGAGCTGGTTGCCGTAATGATAGAATAATATAGGTAGATCACCTGGCTCTCAAGTTATCTTAAGGGTATGTCATTCCTTTGTTGTTCACTTAACAAATGGAGTTTGTAGTGCGCTCTAAAAGAATTAGGTGGTAATAATTTTAGGGACACAGGTATCGACTCCCAGAGCTTAGAGGTAAAAAATTTAAATGAAAATTTACTATAATTTGTTCTAGCTTGTATTCTATAATAATTATATTGGGTTGCATATCTTGTACTGTGGAAACGTAACAATTTTAATAAACAAAATGTACAGTGATGGGATCACAACTTAACCACAGCTATATTGGGAGATACAAACCCTTTTAAAACTGAGTCAAACTTTCCAAGCACAGTAATGGTCTTTGATCTACTTCAAGGACAGAGTTGTCAACTGCAGAAGCGGATCGAAGATGCACTACGGTTGCTTCACTGTTGGGCTTCTATATACACTTCCGACAGTCTGTTTTTTCTAGCCGTGGAGTTTATCTGATTTTACACTAGGATGATTACGAATCTGACTATGTCGGCAGTGGAAACAATCCTTAGGTTTCATTATTGCGCTACGAATCTCCACTGACAGCACGAGCAGTTGCGCGAGCAGTTGCGCAAGCCCAAGGAAGCTTATTCATACCTCAGTCAATTAAATTCCTTTGCAAATAAAAATGCAGTGTTTGATCAGCTCTTGATTTGTCTTAAGGAGGAGTGGATGGAGTAAGATATGATAAGATTCAGTATTAGTGTCGTGACCGCTGCTGGTCGGCTGTTGAAGAAAAGTAACAGTCAAGAGTCTGTGAAAAACATAAGACTTTCAGTGGTCATAGTACAGGCTCTTAGTTAGTAAGGATGGGGGTTGGAAGGGGTGGGGTAAGTTGGGGGTTGTCGGCAGATGCAGCCTTATCTGGTAAACGTTATTGGTCGGCCTGGATCAAGTGTCTTCCAAACATATCTCTTAGGCTAACCCAGCCATTTAAATTTCTATTCAGCAAAGATTTCAATGATTTTCTTTCATCCTTTATTTTGCCTTTTACGGTAAACTCCTTTTACAGCGGACACTGTATAGGGACTACCAGAACCGAGAATTACCGTGAGATAATGCATCAAAATTCGTTTCAATGTGCTTTAATTCATAAAAGCTTAACAAAAGCAAAGGTTAATGACTGTTGTTGGATTTCCATCTACTATTCTCTAAGAACGTAGTTTTTGTAGTAAAAATAGCTAAAGTAGTTTAAAAAATCAAAGGTTTCTAAACATCTAGAACATGCAAGTAGAAGTACTACAAACTAAATAAAAGAATCACCGAAATTGTCCGAAATCGTAAATTTCCCTTCCTTTTATGGCTGAAATGGGGGTCAGCTATGTCCTATTTAAGCTTTTCCATATGTGATTATTAACATTCTTAGCTTCTTGTATATGTATATATGCCTTCAATTGTTAATTTTGCTCTTAACTTCAAAAAGACCGCGAGCTGTCGTCCTTCTTTCCTCAGAGCCACGCGCGGCGAGCGAAACAGAAAGATTATGAAAAATTAATTCCTCGCGGCTTCGCCGCTAGCCCCTCACGCGTGCTCTCGAACTGTGACTCAAAAGAAAAATATGAGACTGTTCGCAGTATAAACTTCAAAAAATCTCTCAAAATGTTACATTTTCTTGCCACATTTTAAGCATTTTGGGAGATATCTGGGAAAAATAATCTGTTCCTCACGCCCAGAAAGACTGATGGAAGAGTTCCCAGCCAGCAAGGTGCACCTAAAACCTGCAACCTCGAAGTTTCCAAGCAGACGTATGTACAGACGTTGCTGGCCAGATTGGGTGTGGTCATAGGGCAAAATTCAGCCCTTCAGTGGGGTTTAGATAGAAAATTGGGTGTGTGGCCTAGGGAAGAAGTATTAACCGCTTCGGTGGTGGGGGTGAAGGTTTCCAACACTAAATCCCCTCAGACACCCTGAATTGTCTATTTCCCAGTAACACTTTTAACTTCCTTCCAGGGAAACAAAATTATTTCAAAATCGCCCAGCCAGCAAAAATTTGCCTGAAGAACAGACATTTTGAGGAACAGATGCATTGGGTGCCCCTGGATACTCCTGCTATGTCTATGTTTGTCTTTATGTCGTTAACGTACAGTCATTTTATTTAATCTATTTGGGTTCTATTCCTATCGAATCTTTGTTTACATTTTTGCCTCATTAACATATGCCTTTCATTCTCTGATCAAGCTTAGGGACGGACCATCAGAAAACTTATTGGGGGCGGGCGAGGTACAAAAAAAATTTTCGCGCAAGGGAAAATTAAATGAAAAAAATTCTTGCACGCCAATTAATCCTAAAAAATATTCATGCTATGGCCTTAAAAAAAATTCATACAAGGAATTTGGTAACGAAAAACAAAACCTGCGGTTCGAAAAATCAAAGAATGTATAGGCTCATTAACGTTTTTGCCACCTTGCAATTTCGCAGTTTTCAATGGCTCCTGTCTGCTTTGTTATTGCTTGCAAAGAGCTGGAGATTACAAGAATTGTTCAAGTTAATTGACTTTTTAACTTTTGAATTTAATTTGTACATACGGTGACGCCTTCTATGGGTTAACTCGTATACTAATGAGCAAAAATGTAAACAATGACGTCAACAAAGACTCGCCTAAACTACGTAAAATAATAATGAATGATTGTCAATTCACAGTATAAACTCTAGGGTAAATAGTTTTCTCCTTTTTCAATTGTTCACTCTTTTTCCGTATCAGGGAAAATTCTCGCTTCCACGTCGAACTTTACTGCTAACTTAACTCCACCGCACAGTTTGAGTTTGGTCTTTTCTGTCTCCTTGATTGCTCCTGTAGAATACGATTGAATAAAGAATTTTGCATTGGAATACATAAGATAAGTTGTCAACAATCAAGTCAGGGCTAGAGATAAAAAATAGCATAAAGAACCGATCTTGGTGTTTCAAAAAACTAAGTGTTTGCTAATATGTTTCGTACCGTTGTGACATTTCTCCTCACTATTCGCCATTAGAGGCTTGTACGGATTCCTCATAGAACCAGGCACACCTATAAAATAAAACGCTTGCCAAATTACACGATTATTAAATGATTATGGTAAGAATGCTCAAGATTTGATAACTTCGGATTGGGTTGGGTTAAGTGGAAGTGGGAACAACCTGAGGTCACTTACGGCATGACTACCTAACAAGCAAATATGCATATCTTATAAAACGCTATTTGCCGGTGATCATGAATCTTTACAAAATGAAGCGTGACATTTCTTCACCGATGACGTCACAAAACAAGTTTTTATCAGCAAACGGGGAAGTAATCTCAGAAATCTTTCTTGCCAAAACATTACCAATCCACCGTACCGTAATCGCTAAACTTTCTCGGTAAGTTAGAAATAGTTTTTAATCCCAGTAGTTATTCAACTGTGTATTAGTGACAAGTCAAGTGACCGCTTTTTTTTTGTCAGTTACTCATTCCTATTACACATAACACAGAGCTAAGATGAATTTTTTAGAATTATCCCAACAGTCTCTGAAATGCACCAAGAAAGACTTGTTGCTCTTTCTTTTTCCTTTCGCCATTTTTCGGAAGGAATTTGAGTGTCAATATTCAATTATAAGTCATGTGACGAAATTCAATTCTCCATTGGCACTGCCTAAACTCGACTTATAATTTCTATCTTACCTCCGCCCAAACATTTCTGTGCACCATACCATGCGTGGCCTGCTTGTTCGACCGTGTGTGATCCTTCCTGATCATCAGTACACTGCACTGCTTCTGTCAGTGTTTCTGCATTGGAATGAAAAAGATTTATGTTTAGCCTGTACCCTCTTCCAGAGGAGACCGGGGGGCGACATATTTAATGACTTTTTATAGTCTATCTGTTAACATTCCCACCATTCATGTTTAGAACTATACGGCCTTCCTTCTTCATTGAATGAAAGACCCTGAAGACGGAAGGTCTGCCTTCCGAAATTTTGGTCACAAAAAATATTATTCCCGACTGTAAAATCAACCTTGCTTCTTTTGTTCGTTATTTCAACTTATAGCTGATTAGATCCTTTATTAGGATCCGGTCCGGTCCTTACTTTTTGTAATGGTAACGTTGGTCCTTGCTTCCAAAATTGAATGTGATTATTACATCTACTTAATGTTAGACGCGTGAATTAAGTTTATTGACGTTTAAATTTTATCCATGCAGAATATGCATAGATATTCCAAAGATTTGTGTCTGATTTCAGTAGACCTCGAACTCGCAATAACTTAACTATTCAGTGGTGGATCCCGCAGACCTTCAGATAAGGGGAGGCCCCGGTGCCACTGCTATTCCTTCAGGGAGCTTTGTGGGTTTGCATAAAAACAACAAAGAAATATACCTTGGCAATCCATGTTGTTACGGGAAAAGCCCGCTACTTTTTTTGATGACAAGTTTAATATGCTTATCACTTTCGCAAGCCATATTACCCCCACGCAGATTCCCGCCAAACCGTCATGACAAAAATTGCACAGTTCTGTTCGGAGCTCGACGCTACACATTCAGCAAATAACAAAAAAATAACAACAAAAACAAAAACAAAAACAACGTCTGTAAACAGTGGAGTCCCCTGTCGCCCACCGTATTGTCATTCACAATTATAATTCATCATGCACGAGGCTGGTAAATATTAATCATGCTTTCGATTAGAGCTTGTTTTTCTATGAACCTAAAACCCTGTATGTAAACTGATTTGTATACTTACTTAATCGTTAGGAGCACAAGAGGTCTCAAGACATGCGACCCCAAAGCAATGCTGAGATTAAATGAATAGACTGGCGTGCCGAGCACCTTTTATCTTGCTTCACCGAAACGGTTAACACCCGGTCCGAAAAATTTGCGAGCCTTAGGTGGGAATAGGAACGAGAGGGGCTGGACGCAGAGATAAATTAGGAAATGTTAACGGAAATGTAGGACAAGTGTAACCAACTCCTTCTCAGATTGACGAGGCTCGAAGAGCGAAATATATTTCGAGGATTTTAAAACTTCTAGAACATTTTTTTTACATTTTACATTTCTTATTATACGTGCGTCGAATGTGGTAAAGACGTGATGTCTTATTTTGCAAGTAGTTCAGAAGGAAAATTAGTCATTGGTCTATCTAGGGCGATCCCAATTAACACAACAATATACGAGCCCTTGATGTTTTGACAGACATAAGTCTTGGCCATAAAGAAGGTGCAAATCACTAAAGCAGAACGGGTTCACATCTATTTTTATATGATAAGTCATGCTAATCGGTTTAATTTCGCCAGCATTATTTCCCGCCAAAATTGCTAGACAAGCTGCGCATGCAGATTCCCGCATAACCATCATGACAAAAATTGCACAGTTCTGTTCGGAGCTCGACGCCACACATTCAGATTCCTGAATTTTACTTAATGAGAGACAAAAAAGCGTCATGGACCGAAATCATAAACACGCGTTTCACTTAAGATCCATTTTTCTGAAACAACTTAAGATATGATGTCGAAGCTAATAGCCATGACTATCATCGCCGTACGATACCTAACGTTTCGTGTCCTTTCAAATCAGCATTGGCACGTAGCGGTTCTGATTCCTTCTTTATAGAACGCTGTCTACCAATTAATCCAAGTGAGTTTCCCAGGCCACAGCACAATTTTGATAACATCCTTAGCGGTATGGCATGGACATTCAAGCACGTCGACTTACCACAAAGAGTTTAAAGTACTGCAAAGCAAGAGAGCCAATCCCACGTGACTTAAAAGACGGTACCCAAAATGACGTAAGGGGGCATATATTAATAGCGATACTAAAATCACTGACCTATAATGAACCAACCAGAAGCGCATTGGTTCTTGAACGGACAAGCATTCTTTTGTTTCATTCCGTTACAAGGTCTTAAAAACGTGAATAACAAAAACAACGTCTGTAAACAGTGGAGTCCCCTGTCTCCCACCGTATTGTCATTCACAATTGTCATTCATTATGCATGAGGCTGGTAAATAGTTTAAAATCATGCTTTCGATTAGAGCTTGTCTTTCTATGAACCTAAAACCCTGTATGTAAACTGATTTGTATACTTACTTAATCGTTAGGAGCACAAGAGGTCTCAAGACATGCGACCCCAAAGCAATGCTGAGATTAAATGAATAGACTGGCGTGCCGAGCACCTTTCATCTTGCGTCACCGAAACGGTTAACATCCGGTCCGAAAAATTTGCAAGCCTTAGGTGGGAATAGGAACGAGAGGGCTGGCCGCAGAGAACAATTAGGAAATGTTAACGGAAATGTAGGACAAGTGTAACCAACTCCTTCTCAGACTGACGAGGCTCGAAGAGCGAAATATATTTCGAGGATTTTAAAACTTCTAGAACATTTTTTTTACATTTTACATTTCTTATTATACGTGCGTCGAATGTGGTAAAGACGTGATGTCTTATTTTGCAAGTAGTTCAGAAGGAAAATTAGTCATTGGTCTATCTAGGGCGATCCCAATTAACACAACAATACACGCGCCCTTGATGTTTTGACAGACATAAGTCTTGGCCATAAAGAAGGTGCAAATCACTAAAGCAGAACGGGTTCACATCTATTTTTATATGATAAGTCATGCTAATCAGTTTCGCCAGCCTTATTTCCCGCCAAAATTGCTAGACAAGCTGCGCATGCAGATTCCCGCATAACCATCATGACAAAAATTGCACAGTTCTGTTCGGAGCTCGACGCTACACATTCAGATTTCTGAATTTTACTTAATGAGAGACAAAAAAGCGTCATGGACCGAAATCATAAACATGCGTTTCCCTTAAGATCCAGTTTTCTGAAAACAACTTAAGATATGATGTCGAAGCTAATAGCCATGACTATCATCGTCGTACAATACCTAAAGTTTCGTGTCCTTTCAAATCAGCATTGGCACGTAGCGGTTCTGATTCCTTCTTTATAGAACGCTGTCTACCAATTAATCCAAGTGAGTTTCCCAGGCCACAGCACAATTTTGATAACATCCTTAGCGGTATGGCATGGACATTCAAGCACGTCGACTTACAACAAAGAGTTTAAAGTACTGCAAAGCAAGAGAGCCAATCCCACGTGACTTAAAAGACGGTACCCAAAATGACGTAAGGGGGATACATTAATAGCGATACTAAAATCACTGACCTATAATGAACCAACCAGAAGCGCATTGGTTCTTGAACGGACAAGCATTCTTTTGTTTCATTCCGTTACAAGGTCTTACAAATTTGAATAACAAAAACAACGTCTGTAAGCAGTGGAGTCCCTTGTCTCCCACTGTATTGTCATTTACCGTGAATTGTCATTCATCGTGCACGAGGCTGGTGAATACTGATCATGCTTTCGATTAGAGCTTGTCGCCGATATTCAGTGTTCGATGCTGTTTTGATTCTGTTCCGGTATGTTGAGTCTAAACAATGAGTGACAATTTACTCAACCGACATCTCTTGCTACGGGAGTTAGAAATTAAGATATGCTTACTAATCGTTTTGAAAGCAAAACCGTAGTCCTCGATGATGTCAACGGAATAGACACATTGCCTATGCTTCATCTTTGCAGTTTTGCCTTGTCTACGGAATAACATCTTCATCTTCCTTAATATATCAATCAGTTCTAACTTTTGAAGGTCTTCTTTGCTACATGTAAGCTAAAAGATAGATTTTCTTGTCACTGCTTTCTATAGCGTTAAAAAGGCTTTTTAGACGTAAGGGAATAAACCCCTTTGTTAGCCTTTGGCATAGTTGTACTTGAGTCATGCCATGTTTTCCGCGAGTTGTTTCATTTAGCCTGTTTTGTTTTTTGGCATAAGCCAAATGCAAATTCGCGCTTTTTTTCGACCTGAAACTCCTGCCTCAGGTTATATGAGGTAGAAACATGCTTCTACGCGTAACGCGTCAGGGGTAAATTCAATTTAGATATTTTCTCGAGACTTAGTATAGGTTTTGTTTATTTGAGTCTGTAGACTTTCCGTTTGTAGTAACTTTTATCGGTAGTTATGTTACTATTCTGTGTAAATTTGGAAAAGTTTCGAAGAAGTGCTATTCAAATGCATAAAAGAAAAAACCTGCAGTCCGATGTCATAACAAACAGTTACGAGAAGTGAAGCGGAACAAGCTAAGGAGCTTGGTTTTGTTTGATGTGTGCCTCTCAGACCAAGAAGACATTCTTTTGTTTGTTTGTTTGTATGTTTGTTTTTTATAAGAATATATTTATAAGAATATCGAGGATTAAATTTGCAAAATTTCAAGAATATTTCTAAAATGAACCTGAGAATAAGAACCCATACTTTTAGGACAGAGGACAAAATGCACGCCATCTTGTTGCTGCGGGCATCATGCATCAGCCGGCAGCAGACCGTACTCTTGAGCGATTTTTGCCTAGTCCCTAGGCCTCATTTTTCCTCGCGGCCAAAGCGTTTCGGGTCACGTGGTCCATGCGACCGAGAGGGACTGGGAAACGTCGTACAGGGACTAGGCAATAGCGATTTGAGATTTTTGGTTCAATGGTCAATCTGTGACTGCTGCGCTGTGCAGTCAGCGGTTTGTTTAAGCGATTGCTCAGCTGCCGCGCCTGTTTTTCTCTTGAGAACAAAACAAAATGGCAGGGTTGCGCATATGTAAGATCTGTGCAGAAATTATAGTCCATCTGATGTTTGTTGTCTCTTTAAACGGCCTAAACGGTAAGAACAGCTCAAGTACTTTGTACCTTTTACCTCCATTCTCACATACGTAAAATTGTACTACGCTCCGCCAGAGGAAAATAGCTCCGGAAGAGCTATCTTCGGCGCGTGTAATGAGTAGTGCGAGCACGTCACTTAAGCATTACGTGACAACAATCTTAGACTAGATTACCTAAACACCAGGGCCCAGTTGTTCGAAGAACGATTAACGCTTAACCAGAGGTTGAATTTAACCCGGGTTTCTTTTTCTTGTGTTTAAAAGCATTTCTCGGATAATTTGCTCTGTTATTTTTAAAGCTTTCTATGATCAACTCGTAGGCGAAAAGAATTAAAACTGAAATGATTTTTAAGCTTTCATATCTGAATTCAAATCTCGAGCTAACCCTAGGTTATCTTAACCCAGCTTTGAACAACTCGGCCCAGAGTCTTCAAATCTTATATGGCTGCGCAATAGAGAAGAGCTTTAGGGTCGAAAATACGCTTCACAGCTCCACCAACCTGATACTAGGGAGGAAAACCGGTAAAAGAAAAAGTATGTATTATTTCTAAATAATTTTAGTCGTTTTCCCTATTTCGCCATTTTGCTATTTCGTCATTTCGTCATTGCGTCATTTCGTGTTTTAAACACACCCCCAAAAAAGAGTGTAGTCGACTTGCGGGAACCTCAGTACTTTCCTCTCGTTCCCAAATATCCATTGTTTAACCTTAAGACAGAGTGAGGTCTAGTGACGAGACTAATAAAATAAAACTGAATGCAGGGCTGGCACTACGGCAAAAGACTGATTTATTATGGTCCAATATTTCAGCTAACAAAATAAGCCTTCCTCAAGGCCATAGTTCTGGCCCTGAGGATGGTTAATTTTGGCTTATAATAAATCAGCCCTTGGCCGTAGCGCCAGCCCTGCATTCAGTTTTGTTTTAGTTCACACTTAAGTGACGTCTGGCTACAGCATCTCTTTGATTAGAGGTTCGGCAAGCGGAACCAGTCAGTTATATTTACGCGTTGCGTGGACCTCTGCATTCAAAGAGTTTTTCCGACGAGACTAATGTTTCCCCGGCTTTCGCTTTTATTGCAGTTCCAATTATTACTTTTAGTTAAAATTACTATACACCAATGTAAAATGTACCAAATACAAAAAAAGTGCAAACTACCACAAATTTACACCACAGTTTATGGCTCACCCCGTTTTTATCGCTAGGAACAAGGGACAAGTCTGAAAATGTATAGTCACCTTACTGCAAACTACAAGAATCTCACAATACAATGACAATACACTACTCGTCCACTGCCGCCAAAATCTTTCCAGCCTCTCTGACACATGTTATAGCGATGGAAACCTGTTCTTTGACCTGCTTCCAATTGTTGGTCTTCTCGATTTCAAAAAGCGAGTCCGTGATTCCTGGAAAGCTTGAGCTTCCGTAGACGTTGTGCATTTCAGGTGCGAAGAGAACGTGACGAGCTAAGCGCCTTCCTGGTAGTCCAAACGGCCAGATAAACGCTCGTTCCATGTTCATCATCTGATCATTGAGTCTGCGTAGTTTGGCAAAGTCTTGCATGTCACTAGCCTGGGCTTTTTTCTTCTCGAAAGCATCTGCGTTTTTTGAAAAGGTTTCCACTTCTCGCTTCAAATATTCCAGAGTGATATTATCCTTTTCGAGTAGCTTCAAATAATTATTTTCCAGTGTGTCAAGGCTGCCTTTCAGAGCTACTTTATAGTCTTTCAGATTGAAAGGAAGCATTGGGGTGTCTGCAGCCCTTAAAACAATCCTGGCTCCAATTTGAGACATCAACAGGTGGGTCTTGAAATTCGGGTCGGTGAAGGTTTTTTGCCAGTAAAACGTATCATGAACGGTATGATAAACAGGATATAGCGACCTATTCATGCTGCCAAATTCGTACTTCATGTCAATGCTAGGCACCCCAATAAAATGACTGAATGGCGCGTAGTCGGATCCTGAACCGAGACCACCAAACTTAGGCTCACCGGGTGCCGTGGGGGATGGGTATTTCCTTGCCCAGCTTTCATAGAGATTCGCACCTTTTTCATTACCATTGGGATCTGTCAAATACTTAGATTCTTGGAATACCAAAGACTTCAAGCCAGGATTGCCATTGGCCTTAAAGCTGTAATTCCCACTCACAGCAGAATCGGTATTCAGGTACATAACTGCACGGTCCCTCAACATGTTTCTGTTTTCTTCCACCCACTCATATGAACCAATGAGACCGTACTCCTCCGCGCCCCAACTGCAGAAGACCATTGTGCGTCTAGGTCGCCAATCCGTATTGGTCAGCAGCTCTCCTATGCCACGTGTCACCTCCATCATAACCGCTGTGCCACTCGATGGATCCACTCCACCAAAAACCCAAGCGTCTCGATGATTACCCATGAGTACCATCCGGTCGGGTTCTTCTTTGCCGATGATTGTGCCAATCACATTTATTGCTGGTTTTGTCACGAACTGATTGTTGACCACAAGCTTTACTTTTACATTTGGATCTGTAAATCCAGGTCCGAATCTGTACTTGATGGGCAATCCTCCTGTCCATTCCAAAGGAACTTCATCACCTGAAAGAAAGTAACACACCTTTCTTATTATGATTTTCTGAAATGCTTGCAGTGTAGATCGCGTCACCGTTGCCAATGACAAAGCTTTGACATCTTTTGGACATGTTTTCTCCACTTCAAAACGAAACATTCTTCTGCATAATACAGAGCCCATTTAGTTTGCCAAAGAATGTTTGCAAACTAGTCAAAAACTTTGTCGAGTGCCAAAAGTAAGGCAATCCACCCGATAAAACGGGTAGGCCTTAGCCGCTCTTAGTTTTAATAACAAAGACTCATTTAAATGGAGAACTGAACATTACAATTATGCACGCAATTCTTTCTTAACTGTTACCCATCTCACGTCCGATCACGTGATTTAGTACCTGCAAGGCGCTTTAAGAAGTGTACAGCGTTATCGTAAGTTATGACTTGGGCGGGGATTTTTGGCAATACATCACTTTCATTTTTGCTTAGTCTGTAGATTCCATCAATGGACGGCAGGAGTGGAGTCAAGGGATCGCCATCGGCCATGCCTATTGTTCCTCTCTGGGTGCCAGTCCCTGGCATCCACCAAGTCTTTGGAAAAGTATTGTTCATTCCTTCAGGAGAGTAGTCCGCTGGATCAGAGTACAGTATTACACCAGCCGCTCCGCACTTTTGAGCATTTTGAACCTGCAGAACAATCGATCATACATGTTCTTTAGTTTGAAAGAGCAAAGCTTCCTTCCGCAGGAAAAAGTCTTTTTTAAATGATACTAAAAATGAGGAATAAACATCTGTCTATAGCTGCAACTGCCCGAGTGATTTGGCTTCGCGAATGAGTTAAGTACTTGCCAGGCCGTGAGTTTGCCGTGGGTTTGTGCCCGACTGCGTCACCTAAAAATAAACTAGTCTGTGAAAATGCGTTACAAAGGCTTTGTGCAGGAGTTGCTTGCTCCATCTTATGGGCCTCTGTCCTATTCCACCGTCCGGTTAGCTCAGTTGGGGAGCACCGGTCTGCCGAGCGGAAGGTCGTGGATTGGAACACTGGCCAGACCAATAACCAGGGTCTTTAAAAAACTGGTGTAATAATAATAATAATAATAACTGTTTATTCACAAATCCAAATCGGAAAGTGAAAAGGAGATAAAAGAGGTTATCCCTTTCTAGTTTATCTCCTGATAATAAAATACATTAAGAAATAAATTATTTACAACTGTTTAAAATAGTAACTATATATGTATATAAAACATCACACAGTAAAAGAACTTAGTGTTCATTAGGAAAATCTGTAAGATAACGTCTCAGTCTGTTCTTGAAAATATTCAAATTCTCCGCCTCAGCAACTTCCTTTGGGAGATTGTTCCACTTATCTATTATGCGTATAAAAAAAGAATGTTTAAAACTATTTAAAGTTGCTGATGTAAGCTTAAGTTTAAAACGATGGTTGGCTCTTAAGGGCCGAAAATCATGTGCAAATGTGAAAAATGCCGAGGGATCAAGTCCATTAAGTCTATTTATTGTCTTATAACACTCGATAAGCGACGAAAATAATCTTCTTTGTTCAAGTGATGGCCATTTAAGGAGCTTTAGGCGTTCTTCGTAAGGCATGTCTTGCCCAATATTTCCAAGGGCGCATTTAGATGCTCTACGTTGTACTTTCTCCAAGGTGTTTAAGTCTTTTTTAAGGTGCGGACACCAAACTGGAGAGCAGTACTCGAGTATCGGACGTACTAGACTCTTATAAAGTTTTGAAAACAACTGAGGATTTTTAGGACCCACCGTTCGCCTAATGAATATTTGCGCATTTGTTAGCTTGCATACTCCATGACAGGTTCGAAGTAATATAGATTCCGAGATCCTTAACTTCAGATACAGCTTTTAATTGGTTACCACATAGATGGTATTGAGGACTTGAGTAATCATTTTTTTTAGAAATGCGCATCGCTTCGCATTTATCCGTGTTAAATTTCAGCTGCCAGACATGGCTCCAAGATTCCAGGCGAATAAGATCTTTCTGTAGCTCTTCAAGATCTTCCTTAGTATCCCTGAGTAACCTATACAATTTCATATCATCTGCAAAAAGTTTTGTGCTTGACATAATGTTTCTTGAAATATTATTAATATAAATTAAAAATAGAATGGGTCCCAGCACAGTTCCTTGGGGTACACCAGACAAAACGGAAGTCCAAGATGAGTAATGTCCCCGCAGAACAACGCGCTGGTATCGATTGGTGAGAAAACTTCTAAGCCAAGACAGGAGTGGACCTTGGATACCATATGCGTGTATCTTTGTCAAAAGGCGTTCATGTGGCACCGAGTCAAAAGCTTTTGAAAGGTCTAAAAATATAACATCAGTTGTCAAGCCTTTGTTTCTCCCGCTGGCCCAATCGTGAAAAGATGATAATAATTGAGAAAGACAAGATTTCCCTTTCAGGAAGCCAAATTGCTCCGGAATAAAGACCTCGTTTGTAATCCAAAACTGAACAAGCTGCTGTCTTACTATCATTTCACACACTTTACACACCACCGATGTTAGCGAGACAGGGCGATAGCTCTTTCGATCGCTTTTAGCACCTTTCTTATGCAAAGGAGTAATGTCAGCCAATTTCCAGTTGTGTGGTAAAATGCCTGATGCAAGAGACGCATTAAAAACGTCACTAAGTGATGGAGCCAAGGTTCCAGCACATTTCTTTAAAATCATGGGATGTATACTGTCCGGGCCAGGAGATTTACGAGGTTTCAACTCGCTTAGAATCTTGCTAACAACCTTAGGTGAACAGTGTAGAAGACTAAGATCCTGGTCTTTAATAACTTGATCAAATGATGGAAAATTAGCAAAGTGCCATGGTGGCTTTGATTTGAGACTTTGACTCAGATGGTCGAGTCAGTGGGCGGTAATGTTAAACCGCTGGCTTCAGTACCGGATCCAGACCTTGAGATAAGAGGGGGGCGCTCATCCAGACTGTCGTGTCTTTTTCCCGCGAATTTTAATTGTGTTAATGTATTTTCTTTGTTTTTCGAGCACGTGACATAGTTGTGATGCGGTCGGTCACAAAATTTAGAGCCTAAGCGTCGATGTTTTCGCGTGGATTCTATTTTCTTCTTTAGTTTGATAGTTCAGTTTGATGCGGTTGCATGAACCAGTTTTTTTAAGTATCGAGTATTGTCGATGAACTTGTATTTTGCTCGTGAAGGAGCGGTGAAAGAAGACGGTGGATTAAACAGAATTTACTAACGACGCGTGGACTAGTAATTTGTGCCGAGTGTGATCTTCTCGTCGAAGTATCCCACACAGACCCTTAGTAAGTGGGGGGGGGTGGTCTCCAAAACAAATTTTTCGCCCCTCCAGCCCTCAGTTTGGTATAAAAATGAGGGGGGCCGGGGCCCCCGGGGCCCCTCCTCTGCATCCACTACTGGGCTTTGAGTCTCCTTCCTTTTTTCATTAGTCAAAATCGAAGGGGACGTAAAAGAACCCACAACATACTACTGTTCGAAAAGAGTAGGGGATCTTAGCCGGTGGTGTGGTTTAATACCTTTCACATATCGCAAATCATTCATATCATGGGCTGTGGGTGGTTTACAGTAAGCTCATAAATGGACTGATAGTGGCGCCAGTGGCGCCTTGTATGTTGAAGTCCGAGCTTACTGTTAAAGAGGGCGCGTCTTGTTGTCCTCTATTACATTACATTACATTACATTACATTACATTACATTACATTACATTACATTACATTACATTACATTACATTAAGCGGCACGACCTTCAGGGCAAATACGTAGGTGGTCAAGATAGGCATGGCAACAGCGACAGACAAAGAGAGATAACATGAAACAGATGAAGGGCAGTATCTCTTACAAGGTGCGTGTAGTATTTTGTACCTTATTTCCTCTAAATATTTTTCCATAACGCATGATAATTATCTTCCCAGTACAGCTTAAATTTCTCTGTTCCAGTTTCTGAAAATCCTTAACGGTACCATAGTTTGCATACATCAAGTCAGCGTCCTCCACGATTCCAGGTGGAGAGTATCCCAGAAATGGTGGCAACACAAGAGAATCATTTTCACTTGGCTCTGCAATCTGAACAAAAACAATTCAAGCAGAACAATTTTCTCCTGTTTTTTATTGATTGACTGACTGAGAGACTGAGTGACCTACCGACAAAAATGATTGGCTGATGGACTGATATAAATCTGTTAAGCTACATTAAACATGTTTCAACAAGACTGAATGGATCATTTCCAACAAAGACGTTCAGTGCCCAAAATGACGGCAAATTGGTAATTGATCAACCACTTGTTTCCCCTCGTGTTAGGAACGAGCGCAGAAATCTCATACTGTATCACAAGTGACAACCCAGATCTGGGTAGTGCTTCTGATTGGTCGTGCCGCGAGGGAAATTTGCTTCATCTTATTAGAAGCACTACCCAGATCTGGGTAGTGACACGTCATCAGTATGGGATTTCTGCAATCGTTCCTGAGACGTCATTTCGTGGAAAAGTCAGTGATTGGGTTACAAAATGTCGGCTGTTTTCTCAGGCTATTTCAAACGCTGATTCTGCACATTCCCAATTTCAAACCAAGGAGGGTCAAAAACCATTTGGAGCTGCACACACCTATATAACTCTTACAAAGCAGTACCTACCACCCTCTCTTCTTCCGCCGGGGTTTCAACTCCGGAAATGTACCCAACAAAGTTTTATACGAGGAGGCTCGGCCCCGCGGTCCAACCCCTTACCCTTTTATATAGAAAAGGTAACCTTTCGTATACCTTCTGTGGACACATTGTACCACTTTGCATCCCTTTTAAATGCTGTAAATGCACCCACCCAAAATCACAAATAAACCAGACCCTTTTGTCAACTTTTTCACAGACATAAAAGGCAACTGTAAGCCCTTTTGGGCCTTTTTACAGACCGAAAGACAGATTTCGCTTCCCTTTCATATACTTCAACAAGTGAAATCCCTACTCTTTCATATTACAGAAACCTGAAAAAGGAACCCCTTTCGGGCGGAGCCTCCCCGTATAGACATTTATAGGGAGTAGTCTCCCGGGGATTCAACCTGCACAAAATTGAGCAGAGAAATTAAAATCAAAGCGAGCTGTAGGTATTACTTTTTCGGGTCCCTCTACGTTCCACAAAACCGTTCCTGCAGTTGTGTTGATGATCTTGACAGCGTTTGGTTTATCTCTCGGTGGCATGGACAGAAGAACATCGTACTGTACCATCTCTACATGATCAAATTTATATTTTTTCCATTCATCACGGATATATACTCCTAGCTTCCTGTTTTGTTCACCGCCTCCAACGTGGGGACGCTCAGTGAATTTGCTGCAAATATAGATCAGCTTCATTATGAGGTACGTTTGAGAAACTAATTTTTACATTAGCGAGGGTAACTTAGTACAGATTACTGTTGATTGGACAAGAACAGTTAATTCGTTGTCTCAAGAGCCATTATGGCTCTTGGTTGTCTACATTAAAGGGTATCCGTATTAAACGAGTTGAATTTAGAGACAATATAAGAGCTTTCCCTAGGGTCAAAGAAAACCCTCTTTTATATCATCTAATAACAAATTAATCTGGTGTCTCTAAAGCGGGATTCGAATGTGTAATTGTACGAGCCATCTTTTTCATTTCATAGCATCAATTTTTCTTGTATGAGGCAAGCGAGAAAATGTGCATTTCTTTTCTCACTATTAAACAAGGGTTGCATTCTGTAGAGCAAGTCACCGATGGTTAACGTATGGTAAAACTAATTCGAAGCCACACGGATAGCAGAGAGACTGAAATGCCCTAGATTTAAATCAACACAAGGAGGTCAAATGATTTACCTATTGAATGTGGCCTTTTAGTTCACTTTATACTAAGTTAACTTAATTTCCAGCGGGGTTTTACGCGTGCAGATGATTGCCATAAATAGACTTTTTTGACCAACATATCTGAAATCCTAGAGAACTTAAGAGACAATTCTAGATCAAAGTATAGTTCTCACAAACAAGGTTAGTGCATTTTGAGGCATTGGGAGAAATCGTTTCATTCTTACAGCTTCAAACAAAAATTACTCGAAAACCCTCTCACATAACTTGTTCAGAATAAGAACAACTCAAGGTAAGTATATGTACGTCAAGAACATAAACAACTTGCAAAACGAATGACCAGACTTCAGAACAAAAGTACAAAATGTAAAAACAGCAATGATGTTACCCTGTTGCTATACAAAGATAGATCTCGCAAAAACTCACAAATTGAATCTTAGATCTATACCAAATATAAGTTTGTGACTTGGTTTTCTGATTTGTTTGATGCATCTTTGAACTGCGTGTTCAAGGTGGGGAGGTAAGGTCACTGAAAAACAGTGGCGAGCTACCTTTTTAAAACAGGTGTAAAGTTTTAACAACGCATGTCAATTTGGCTATTGCGGCGAAGGTTTACCAAATTACCAGAAATTACCCTAAGTACGTTACCACGATGTTCCTGAAGAAAAAAAACTTTTTTCATTTGAAAAAGTAGTGAGTCATCTATGGCAAAGGAGTAGTGTGTTGACACCCCAATGCTATGCACAAATAACTGCCGGTTGTATTTGTTAATTTATCCTAATTTCAAACCAATGATGCATGACACGGGAATAAGTGGATAACAACAACAACTTAGGCTAAACCATCTAGAGGGGACATTGACAGAATGCACACTGCATGAAAATTCGTAGGAATGAGTGAATTTTTAAGCACAAGGCACTTTCCGTCGACAGCTGGTATTATGTTCCGACGGTAAATCAGTCTAGAGCTAGAGTCAATTAACCGACAACGCCCGGCGTTACAATACAAAGGCCTGTTATCCACTGTATCCGATATGATATGTGGTGTGCGACAAACGCAGACTGTAGTCTTGCAGACTGGCAGGTTAGCGAGATAAACATTGTTGTGAAATGCTCTAACAGATTCTCTATCCCTAAACTTTAAGTCTCCTAAAAGTCTAGTTTAGGGATGGGGAATCTGTTAGAGCATTTCACAACAATGTTTATCTCGTTTACTTGCTAGTCTTCAAGTCTGCAGTCTGCGTTTGTCGCACACTGTCCAAAATGCAAACAATTTATAACTCACCGAGAAAATTTCTCCACACTCTCCGCGTTAAGTGCATTTACTGCCTGCTCGTGATATCGCTTGTAGTCGGTTTTCCGCTCTTTATGACCGTGTTTCTTACCGCCCGAATCATTTGAAGACGTCTTGGACGATCCTGCTTTCATAGCAAAATAACCGATGATGAAGCCAATGAAGAATATGGCGATGGCAGCAATGACTGCCGCCGCAACGACGCAATAAAAGCGTTTGGTTCGCGTTGTTCTTTTAACTGGTTGTTCGGTAGTTAAATCAAATGTATCACCGCTAGCCATGTTTACTTACGGACGTTAAGATCGTGCAAACAGCAACCTCTCTTTCATAAAGCCGTTTTTACTATGCTTGGTTGGCGTGAGTTATCTATATGCTCGAAGAAGCAAACCAATCAAATCCTCTACGTGCTAAAAGTAAGCGCTTTTATACCAGACGCTTCTTAGTGACTAACCACTCATAAAGACCTAATTATTCTGAATAATTATTGGCCAAACATCAGAGATTCATAAGGTTAGCTCCTTCTAAACACAATCATTTATTCCCTAACAGCAGGCATAAAACTGAAAATTTATTTGCTTAGTTCATCAGGTAGCCCTCTCTCTATCGTTTCGTCTTAAACTTGTCAAATGTGCGAAAAGCAACGGAGAGTCACGGTAACGCGATACCCAATCTAACACTGCGAGCCAGCGAGCCATGCGAGGCATGCGAGCCATCGGAAAATATAAATTTTTAATAATATTCTAATTGGAAATAGTTCGTTTTGTAATTGGTTTTGCTCCTGGAAATGTGCTTTCAATCGGGAATATTAAACCGCGATGGCTCACGCGGTGGCCATGTTATTTTGGACGCGACCAGTCTGGGTCGAGGGAGAGCGACAAATTTTGACTTTCCCTCCCCTCTCTGATAGTCTTTCTCTCCTGTTTCGTTCTTGCGAACCGTTCAGCGTGCTCGTGGCCGGATCTTCAAAAAATCTTCGATCCTTTTGGACAATACAGTTCAGTCGAATCAAGGATCAAGGAATCAAGGGTCTCCCACCTTAAGCAAGTAGAAATATAATATTATGTTCTTGTTGTCATTGTTTCTGTACGAACAAAAATATATTTAATGCTTTAAATTCTGGTGTTAAAACCTTAACTGTCTTTTCTTGAAGTTTTTTAAAAGTGGCATACCACGTAATCAAGAGAAAGGATTTAGAAACGTGTTAGAAACGCTTTGCGCGTTTTGAAAACGATATGGTTTCATCGTTCGTGTAGATAGGTTTTCAGATGGCTCGCATGGCTCGCTGCCATGGCTCGCATGGCTCGCTGGCTCGCACTCTATCCAAACTCATCTAACAGTACATACAACGGTTTCAAATTGAAAAATCATCGTCGCTGAGGCTTAAAATGAAGTCAATGAATGCATGAATTAGCAAAAAATCATCGCAGTTTTCCAGGAACTACGGAATAGTGGATTTTTGTTGGATACAGATTTACGATTAACAGAATTTAAAGCAGAGCTTGACTCCAAGAGCCTGTGTAAAAATAGCCTGCGTAGCAGGCGCTTGGAAGTAGTGGGCACAAGAAAAAACGCGCGCGAGAGAACGATCACCCCTTGCGTGTCTCCCTCGGGCGCGTCCGTTCTCTCTTTCGCCCACTACTTCCAAGCGCCTGCTACGCAGGCTAGTGTAAAAACTTTTTTAAATACAGTTTTTCAAGTTTTGTTTTTTTTGGTTAAGGTTGTTATGCAGAAATGAGGCCCGTTTCAAACGTCGTGCTGCTGCCGTGCTGAACTCAATTGATCGAATTAAATTCGACTTTAGCACGGCAGTAGCACGACGTTTAAAACCAAGTCGTGCTACTCAAACCTTGGTTTCGGTTGGTAGCTGGACTTGGCTTCAAATGTCGTGCTACCGCCGTGCCGAACTCAATTCATAAATTATAAATACATTAGAATATAATAGTTTGCTAAACCTTTTCTACATTTTTGTGTTTTGTTTTCCGCAACAGCCATTCTATTCGACTGAATTAAATTCGACGTCTGAAACCAAGTCGTGCTAGCGTCGAGCTGTGTATATTTGCAAATGGGTGGTAATACGTGAATCATTATTGGGGAGGACGTATCAACGTAACAACTGTTTCAACAAATGTGACGAGAATTGTAGAAAACAATAGGCTCTTTGCATGACTTGATCACCTGACCAACTTTCGGTACCCACGTAAACAGTTCACTTTTGAACAATTTTGTTAGTACAAGCTGAAAGAGCATATTAAAATTAGGTAACCTGAGAATTTTCAGCCGTATATTTCAGAAGTAGCGATTGCAACGGCCGCCGAAAGTTAGAAGTATTTGTATGAGAAAACAACTTTTGTCATCCAGTCTCGCTTGCATGGTCTTCCATACAAATCCTTGTAAATTCTAAAATTTTTAGACTGTCGTTAAATCCTTCCCTTACGCATTTAACGGTTCAAATTGCTTGTTATGAGTTAAAAGGAGATTTGAGCCCTGTAATGCTTAAGAAAGTACTTTATGACAGTTTTGAAAATCTCGAAATTAAAAGGATCTCCCTGGAAAACCCTGCAAGCGTGGATGGCAAATTTTTTTTTCTCACATGAATCTTCTACCTTTCGGCGGCCGTTGCAATCGCTACCTTTGAAATATACGGCTGAAAATTCTCTGGTCACCTAATTTTAATTCCGAGCGTAGCGACTTTAGTAAATATAACAGTGCAGTTCGCTGATGAAAATTAGTATACTTCGGGCCGTGGTACAGAGCTGAAACTTCGCAGACTTTCAGTTGATCTATATATAGGCAATTTGGGTTTTCCACAGTGTAAAACGATCATAATGCCTCTCATATTCCAATCTCCTCTTCCTCTGTTCCTCTGTCTCTTGTTGTCGGTGTTGCCTTTGCTGTGCTATATAGCGCTCGCTAAGTTAAGCGATGTTCTCTCTGCGACCTCGTTCAGGTGGGAGAGAGAATCTGGGAACGAGGTTGGTTCTCTAGGCTCCTCGATTTCTTGTTCACGGCTTCTCCTTCGTTGTTTTTGAAGTCGGCGTTCTCGCTCCGAGGAGTTTCGGTGGAAATCTTCCTGGGCGAGGATTTGGAGCCACTCGTTGTGCTTGTGTGTCATTTGCAAAAATTGTTCGTGATTCACCGATCTTAAACATTGTTTCACAGACGATGAATACTCACAACAGCCTTTCATCAGGGGCACCCAACGGCAATTTTCGGGAAAATATCTGTTCGGAAGACGATTTGAGAACTAGAATTTTCGGAACATTTGTTGTAAAATTTCTTGCTTGCCTGCCTCTCCTAGGATTTTCGAACATCTACAAAATGGTATAATTACCCATTTTAAACGGATATTTACCCTAAAAAAGGCCACCTAGAATTTTCGGGAGCCTTTTCCTGGCTGAAATTTTCGAAAGGGTAAGTTTTGATCCCTATAATTTTCGGGTCACTAGACTTTCAGCTAGGAAATCCGAACAGATGAAAAGTTTTTAGGGGATAAAAATATGCTTATATCTACCGTTTAAATACTAAAATACGTTCAACAATGCTATGTTAAGTGGTTTTGAACTATATCCTCGTTGGGTGCCCCTTTTTCATGAATGATACATGAAAATTCGCCCTGGTCATCGGCGGCAAGGTCTATGTTGCCTGGAAACGCAAAATGCTCCATGACGAAACGCTACATGACGTCACTGACGGACACCAAGTATATATTCATAGATTTATGGGACATCTAATTTTGCAGCTGCTAAGACCACGCGCGGTTAGCAGACTGTTCGACGAGATTATAAAGTCGCTACGCTCCTAACAAATAACCGTTTTACATCTGCAAAGAGCACAGCCTGAGGTTGGAGAAGATCCATCTCTTGAAACTTTCAGTAAGTCTTCGTCAGGCGAGTGTGAAAGTATTGACACCCAGCGATGCTCAAATTAAAAAGTCTGAAATCTGAAATCTAAAATTTGTAGTCTCCCTTGGTTTTCGTACCACATGAAACGTTGAACACTAACTTGACTGTGAATCGTGCGGAATTGAAGTTGACTTTCTCTTCTATTGTACTTGCTAATCATTATCTTTCACGTTCCCCTCCTGTGAAAAGCGATCATTTTGTTCATCAGTTCGTGTATAAATTTGCAATATTTAAAATGCTGCGCACACAGGTTTTTTTTCACTCATTTCCCAGACGCTGCAAAGTGTACCAGCCAAGTAATCTACGCGAATCAAAATTCCGCCGTGTAAGAGCAGGGTTATGGGCTCCTGGTAAGAGTAACGAACCAACGCCTGACGATTCTGACCCGTGGGAGGCACACCCTATAGAAAAATATGAAACGGCGAACTGATCCTTACGGCGAGGCGATGAGGAAGTGAAAATATATATCAGGAGCCGGCTCCTGTATATATATATATATATATATAGGAAGTCTGTGTTTCGATTTATATATATATATATATATATATATATATATATTTATAACATAGCGGGCGTGCTTGCCCTATATAAGTCCTATTGAGCCGCTATGAACAAAATCTTTATTTACGCACGCCCGTGCGTAAATAAGATGACGTGAGCATTTTTTTTTTTATCTGGCTGCAAAGTACAGTTGTCGTCTTTTAAGCTACAGTGCAGTTTTCCTTCCCTTTAAAACATGGAAGAAACCAGCGAAGAACTGCCCAATTTTTGTATCGGCATTGACCTTTTAGGTCCTGATCCAACAAGCAGCAAAAATAAAGCCGAATTAAAAAAACTCGCAAGTTGCACGTTTCGCAAATTTGTCGGAAGACCAGCTGCAGCAAATTTTGGCCGAAAGACATTCACTGGGAACAGAACAGACACCAACTGGTCATCAACAACATTTAAGGGTAAAATTTCCGTTTTTATTGTTGTTTTTAAATTTGTTACTTACTTTTGTTATCTCCGGACAATCCGACTGAAGCAGGAAAATTTCTCTCGCAATAACAACACAAATTACACAAGAAGACATAAATTTATTTATTATATAAACTGCAGTGTTTTACAAGGATTTCTACCACCGAGAAATGTGGTATCTGAACACACGTAAAAATACGATATTTTTACATGTGAAGATATCGATAATTTCACTGACATCAGGTTTGTCTCTTAAATTGTACTTAAATTCGTTGGTGTATCATCGAAACATCTTCGGGTCTTCCTGGAAAGTGCTCAGCAATCTTCGGAAATCTTCGCACATCTTCGGAAATTTTCGGAAATTTTCGGAAATTCTCGGAAAATGTTCGGGAACGTTCGTCTGGTCTTCGGGACAATTTGAAAAATCTTCGGAAATCTTCGGAAGGTGGTCGGAAATCTTCGGAAAATCATCAAAAACGCCGTCATCAGTATGTTTTTATAATAAAAAGAATATTACACGTTAGCTCGAAGATATGAATTTTATGTTCTCGTGGCAAGAGCAATATCTCACTCGTTCGCTGCACTCACTCGTCAGATATTGTTCTTGCCACTCGAACATAAAATTCATATCTTCTCGCCACCGTGTAATATTCTCTATTTATTACTCACAAAAACAACTGCTGCCATGTCTTCTCAAGAAACCGTAATGACCAGCCAATGCTCGTAAATGAATATAAGTTTAAAGAAGGATGACAGTCGTCTTCGCTAAAAACATGTTTTCTGGATTTCGCCGAGCAAAACGTAAACATCTTTCCGGCAAATCCAAACTATACTCCACGACTTCTTACGAACATGTTAGTTTTTTTAACTTTAGGTGAACTTTAAGACTCTTTTACCTTTGTTTCTGCTTTGTTCCCATTGATCGTTAACGAATAAAGAAGCAAATTTTTTTTCTCAGTTTTACAGAAAGAACATTTTCATTCAAATTAGACGCTATTATGGCGTGTTCGTAATCAGCCAATAGAATCGTTTGTTATTGTGTAGCGCGTTATGAGAATTTTGCAGTTAATCAAAACGCAAGCATTTTTGTCAGCTATGTTATAAAAGAATTTGCTCATGCTTTTAGCTGTGCGTATATCGAGTTATGGATGCACTTGGGAAGTTTGGAGAGCACTCAAGAAGCTAGAGTTGCACTCGGCTATCGCCTCGTGCAACTCTTACGCATCTTTCGTGCTCTCCAAACTTCCCGCGTGCATCCATAACTCGATATACGCACGCTAAGCATGAACAAATTCTTAAATTTTTTTTGTTTTATTGTTTTGTTTACATCTTCATCGCCTCGCCGTAAGGATCAGTTTGCCGTTTCATATTTTTCTACAAGTTTAGGTCTACAACTGGGAGATCCGGCACCACAGTACTCATTGTTTTGTTGCTGTGTACTTGCTGATAGTTTATATAGTTTGAAGGCACACCTAGACTACGAGTAGTCCCCACTTTTTCCTCAGGGATAGTAGAGCTAGCGAAACGCGAGCGCGCGTGAAAATTACCCCACCCGAGAAAAGGCGACACGTGCCTCTCCCCGCGGCGTGTCGCCTTTTCTCGCGTGAGGTGATTTTCACGCGCGCTCGCGTTTCGCTCGCTCTACTATCCCTGAGGAAAAATGAGGGACTACTCGTAGTTTATGGCACACCCTATAATGGCCTATATGGGGAGTCCCCGCCCGAAATGGGGACCTTTCTTGAGATTCAGTTGTTTCAAAGTGTTGGGAATTCACAAGGTAAAGTATATGAAAGAGCAGGAAAATCTACCATTAAAGTAATTAAAAGGTCCGTAAATGGAAATGTTTCGAGAAGCGCGCCTCAACGCGTTATCATTTAACCATAATTAGTAGACTGGGCTCTGGACCAACGTTAAAAAAAATAACCACCAGATCCTAATAGAGGATCCAGTCAGCTATAATATGTATGTACAACGAAAAAAGGTAAGGCTGAGTTTACAATAGGCAACATACTTTTTTTGCCAATATTTTAGAGACCCCAAAGAAGAAAGTCAAGAAAGGCCTTGCCGTTCGAAATATTGGCAAAAATGTATATATTCTGAACTGTAAAATCAGCCCTGCTTCCATTTCCGTTGCTCCTGTTTTGGTGACAGATTTATTTATGTACAGTGGAACCGAAGGGCCAAGGGACTGGAAAAATATGTGTTGCAATAACAAGGTTTCGTCATACAGTCGAAGAACCCCACGTAACGGACACTAGCTCGAACAAAAGGGAGTGAAAGACCGCCTGATCACTGGTCACACTTAATACGGACATCCCGTTATTATCGATAGTTTTCTTTGCCCCTGGCGTTGTGAAAGAAAGCCCTTATATTTTCTCTAAATTCGACCCGCTTAATACGGACACCCCTTTATGCGGATAACGGGCACTTTTTTCCTGCCCAGTCAACAGGTTCTCTTAAAAAGTCATCTCCACTAATACGGACACTTTAATGTCAACTCTACGCGGTAATAAACCTTTCCTTTTTTAAGATACAAAAACTGTCAGTTGACAGCATGTTGCTGTTCTTAGCGCTACAGAGTCACCCAGCAGATAGGATGAATTGTAGACTTCGAATTAAGACTATGTTGTCAAAAGAGAACGTTTTGATTAAGGAATGTATAAATGAGCGACCAGGAGCGACTTTTTAGTGTTTCCATGGACAAATTCCGCGGAATGACGGTTTTGTGAAGGTTAAAGATGTTTACATTAGATGATGCGAATGTCCTGCCTGTTGCACGTAAGATTGTTAAAGGGGTACCATTTGTCAATAGAAGGTGTAAGAAAGAGGTACCTTTTCTGCCAATCTTGTACATAAAAGGGTAAGGGGTTGGACCACGTGGGGGAGCCTCCCTGTATAAAAATGTAGTAGCCTCGGGGTCGTAGTCCACCCCCGGGAATCTGACGAGATTGGCTGATTAATCATCAGTCATGTGACTTAACTTGGAACAGACTTTTGAGACGGACAGAGTGAAAAGACAAAATGGTTTGCGTAATTTCCCGTGGACTTCATTGCTCGCGTCTCTATCAGACTGAGATTACTTCGTTTGGGACCCTGCCGGACTCTGTTAGGAGTGTGCGTTTTTAAAAATTGGAATTTCAATAGCTCCTTTTGAAAACACGAAACAATTGAAAAGGGCTTGGTCGGATCACATCCGTTAGGGTCAAAAAGCCCGCGGTTAAATGGGACATGGCAACAAAAATAAAAAGCAAACAGTGTATTCGGGTGCACGTACGCAGTTGTTTCGACCGCATCATGTAAAATGGATCACGAAAGCGGAGAGGTTTTTTAGATACGGTCCAGAATAACATTTACTGCCATAGTTTATATGATTAATAGTGGATGGCTGGCTGACTTAAATTTCAAAGGCATCTAGAGAGAGTTTATGGTAAATTCCAGTTGTATATACACCCTTCGTATTATTGGTACTCGACGGTTATTAAAACGAATGTTTACAATAGGGCGTGATGTTGGCCGGTTTTAACCTTTCGGCATCCACAGTTGATTTGAGGTGTCCTGGATTATAGGCGTTAATTCCATAATCCTCGCTTTATTTTCGCATCAAAACTCACGTTAAATAGCCAAATTCATACAGCAAAACGACAACACTTACAACAGCAATAAGAGGAAAAGCAACAGCCACACGATTACCTGCTTACAATTGCTTAGAAAATTTTAATAATAACCGTTGAAACGTGTAATTTGTTACCTCGTTCCGTATTAAAATGAACCATTGTCTGCCTATTTTCCCACGGAAAATGAGTTGTCTGTTTTCAGGCGTCAATGTTGATTGCTTGATACAGTTGTTTTTGTTTTATTGATTAATTGGTTGGAAAACGACTTGTACGCTAAACAATGGATTGCCAACGATAACAGTGTTGTTGTTGTTATTGAACAATGAACGTTTCCAGCTAAGTAACAATGTTCTTAAAAGAATTCTAATTTGCTCTTTGATCAGTGTCGATTTGCAAAGTGAAAAGCTGATCAACTTTGGCAAATAAAGACAAGACGTGAGAAAGAACTTCTTAACGACAATAAATAACATTCGGATGATTAATTATAATTATCTACTTTGAATTTAATACTTGTCCTTTTTGAGCCACATTCATCTTTCTTCTTGTCGTCAATAAAGTGTGTGGACAAGTCCAATGCTGTCGGCTTTCTTTATCGGGCAGCATTCGGTTTCACTTTCACAGCAAAGGTCGCGCTCCCAAGATTGTGTACCACCATGAAAGCATGCACCAAAAATGCGAACAGGCGATGAAAGCCGCCTTAACACACTTCATCTCCCAGCATCGTACAACAGCTTCAGACATCATAACTCTAATTAAACCACCGATTTTTTGTGTCCGTCTTGCGTGCGCCCATTTGGTGGCTGAAGTGGGCAATGCACTTCTCTCTCAGTTCCTCATTTCTTTCACTTACGTGTGACAATAAACATTAGGAGAAAGATAAATAAGCTAGAGTGCCCAAGAGCCTGTTGCTGGAACAGAACAGGGATGATTCACGGCCCTTAAGACATGTTGATCACGAGACAATTGCTTCATAGCCCTTGAGTGTGTCTTAGACAGTGAATGAGCTGTCCATTGGTGCCTCGTCAAGGCATCGGACCGGCTGTACTTCTGACCGCATCCCAGCACCACGCACGTAAACACTTTTTTCTCGGCAGTTTGTAGATGAGTTTTTTGATGTTTGCTCAAGTGATCTTTCCTGCCGAAGGCCTTGTTGCAAATTTCGCACTTGTGAGGTCGAACACCGGTGTGAATGCGTTTATGTCGCGTTAGTTCCTCGTTGCGAGCGAATCGTCTTTCACAGCCATCAAAACTGCATTGAAACGGCTTCTCCCCAGTGTGAATTCGCAAATGGCCTTGCAGTTGTCCGTTGTTGCTGCATCGAATATCACACAAGGGACATGGATATTTCTTCTTTCTTGTTTTGCTGTTTAAATTCGGGACGCCACATACGGCTAATTTTTCGGCCGATTCCTCTCTTACTTGCAAAACCGGCGCAGATTTCATATTCTTTGATGACTGGTCAGAAGTCGGTGATTTAGTCCAAACAGAAGGAATAATCGTCTGAGCTTCGGCGCAGAAACTCATCGAAGAGACTTGGACGTTAATAGGGGGAGGAGGCGTTGTGTTAAAAGAAGTCGTAAAGCCAAGCGGAGCAACAGACTGCTTCCAAAATCCTGTCGAAGTGCCTAACTCCGGTGGGTGAAAAACTTGTGGAAGAGAAGGTAGCGAGGGTGCGTGAAACAGAATTGTTGGCTTAAACACCCGGAAAAGTCCGAGGTTATTTTGTGCTGCTTGCATGGCTTGAACTGTGCGCTCCAACAAAACACATGAAATGTGCCCAGGATGACAAGATGGGATTGACATTGGAGTTAGGTGGGGTGACAAACGACCAATCACCGCACTCGTTCTTAGCCAAATTGTAAATGAAGATGATAAATTAAAGCTGGGCGTGATAGGGGGCATGAGTTAATTTCAAGGGCCACCTCGTAGAATCCTCCTGAAAGCAGAGGCTAATCACAATAACAGAATCACCGTTCACCCTACACCAAAAACCGTTTATTCAAGGATGAAAAAAGCTTAGTTTGATCCAGGTTTATCGAAAGTTTGAGTGTTTTTCTCTATCAAGTTCCCAGCTCTGCTTTGTATAAATATTTATCGCCACCTATCAAATATATCACTAAAGAAAACAATAAAAGTGCGAAACTTCACACAACTATGAATGATAAACAAAAGGTGAGTTTGCCCGGCTAACTACAGATATGGTGGCTTACGTAGATCGGTTCCCTCTAAAATATCTGGTTAGCTTTTGAAAATTTTAAGCCATATTTATCGATGATAAAGTTTTAAGACAAGCAACGAAGTTAATACAATTTGGCGGATTAAATAAGCAGAGAACGAATCTAAGTGACTACGACTGTTGAATTTTTTTTAGCTTTTACGTATCGCACGTCTGTTCTTTATCAAATAATACTTAGCATATTTACGCAATTTGCACTTTATGCGTGTCTATGAAAAAGAATTACGATCACGCCCGCGAAGCCGTTTTGAGATCGCGCTAAAACCGGAAATTACTGATACCGGCACAGACAATACCAGATTTGAAAAAAAAAATAGCCGAGTGGAAAACTTCCCTTTTGAAAACACGTAATAGCATAGCCACTGTCAAGTAAAAATAGCACAAATGCCATGACGATCCAATATGAAAACCATCTGTATTCAAACCCTGTAGAGGTGACTGCCTATATTGGTTTGAGTGACATATACATTCCTGGATATAGGGCCTTATTGGAAACGGGGAGTCAGGTTGACCAAATTGGCCGAATTCAGCACAGGTAAAATGGAACATTGACAATATAGACATGAAATGAGTCGGTTAGACCCATCAGTAGCGATCAGAAAGGTCAAGTATATTGTAAGCCCCGTTCAGTGCTTATGCCCGGCCCACGGACCGGCAAGACATGCAATATCATGCGCGTGCCCACACACGAGTGGGACACCAGTCATCAGTAATATGGGTGTGGTCTTCATTTGCCTCTAGTCTTTTCAAGAAAGAGTACCGTTTGAATGCAGTACAAGCTCAAAGAGAGTGAAGTGATCCACTTCTAAAGAGAAAAGAAAGTGGAAACTAATACGAACGCTGATCATTTTTTAGTTCGGTGTTTAACCCTCTCCACATAAGACCGAGCAAAGTTTTCATTACAGTTTTCTTTTCTGTGACAAGAAAAATTTATTCGTGTAAATAGAAAAAGGGGAGGAAAAAAAAAACACAGGAGAAAAAACTTGTCAATTCTTTGAATTTATGGTGAGTTTTACTTTGAGAACGGCCCGGGGTGGGCTCCTGGTGACAATACATCACATGTAATTCTTGAATAGCCTTGAAAAGCTTGTCAACTGTCATTACTGTTAAACATCTTTTTCATCTTGATCTCCTTAATTTAACTCAGTCTGCATTCCTCAAGATGTTTAACCAAGTTTATACTGAACACCCCTAAGTAGGCGTGAAGCACTTTCCTCCCACATTTCTTGGTTAAGAAAACACCAAATACATTTTCTTAAAACAGGAAATTGGTGTTTTATCACCGAAGACACCTTCGGAAACTCACTACAGGAAATTCGTGCAAGGATAGTTTTTTCGCCGGTTGCGTCATAGGCATCCACGCTCTTAAGAATTGGCCGTCAGTCAACACTTGTCGAATTGTTCAGTTCTCCTGTTATGAATATCTTTATTTCAGTGAAATTTTTGACAGTATTGATAATATGGTAGTTTAATCTGTTGAAGTTAGCGGAGGCTGTCAATTCCTATCTGTGTGAAGCTCAGCTATTCGCAAAACTCAATTCAAAAAAGTGACTCGGCTTTTGGATTTAACCGCCTTTCTTATTTTTGCGCCTTAGATTTCCTAATTCCATGCGTTTGATCACAAGGTTAGTGCAGCCCGATGATTCGACTCCCCGGTGACAAGTAACTACACTTTCTCCGATGGTCTGACGATAATCTTGCAGAGGTGTCTTTGGTACCCGGGGGGGTACTTCCTAGTAATAGGGTAACGGTGATGTGCCGCTGGATGGGATCGCAAGCAAGAAATATACTTTATTTGCTTTCGCCCAAATTTTGGCGGCTTTGCACAAGAAAACTTGCTAAATACGCTGATTTTATTTCACTCTCTTTTTTCCTCTGTCGTGAAGAACTCGACGCAACGATGGTCCTGACTCTATTTCTTTAGATCGGACCAAACCACTTTCCACTCTATCCCTGATAGCCTGTTCCAGGCGTTCCGATCAATGGTGGGGAGTGGGCGAAAAATATAGGGCCCCAGTCTCCCCTCGTTTTTTCCCCTCATGTTTCTTTTTGCGTTCGCCGCGTACGATTCCCGGGGGGGTACTCCATATATCCCTGGGTGGGGAGGTGCGGCGCGGCCCCTCATACCCTGACCCTGTTTAAGACAAATATCGCTGACTTTCCTACCCTGTTTAAGACAGAATTCCGATTTTTGATACCCTGTTTAAGTCAACGGAAGTAAATATTGATTAACATTAGAGCTTGTAAAAATTTGCTGTTTATCGTCTAAGAAAAGATATCCTGTTTAAGACAAAAATTGACAAATTGATACCCTGATTAACACAAAAAATGATAAATTCGATACCCTGTTTAAGACAATTAAGCCCTTATAAGGGAGTACCCCCCCCCCCCGGGTACGATTTAACTGGCTCCCCACAATCTGAACGCCTGGAAGAGGCTATGTCCCTGATTGGTCAGTTCAGCTCCACACCAGTTTCCCAGGGTCTTAGAGACTTTTGTTCTTGGGCCATCGTAGTTTGATCAAAAATAAAACACAAACAGCGGTGATAAACATTGTGAGTTTTCGCATTTTTATAAACGTGACGTTTCGTATGCTATTCAACATAACGAATTTTCAAAAGTGATCTTAAGTGACCGTCATTTTCTTTAACGGTCACTCAAGATCACTTTTGAAAACTATGTTGAATAGCAGACGGCTGGACGTCAACTGTACATAAAAATACGAAAACCCACAATGTTTATCACGCTTTTTGTGTTTTATTTTTCCCAGGGTCTCTTTCAATTCTTTGCCGGTGGGAACGAGGTTGCAGTGTTAGTGTAAAACAGAAAGGACTTTTCCAAGAGCTCTTCCTTTACTATTCGCTAGTTCAGCACTCTTCTGTCGGTTAAAATTAGAAAGATATGCGTTAGCGTTAGTTCTGCCCCCCGCCCTCTTCCCACCCCGGGTTCATCGTAAACCCTCTAAGGGCCTCTTCGCATAAGCCCGGTTTCCGAGATCTCGCCTTACCTCTAAATCCTTTGTAAAAGTTTCGGTGTTCATATGAGAGGGCGGGCTGGCTTTCCCTGCTAGCAGAGGCCTCTTTTCCTTAGTATTCGGCGGGCAGCTCCGGACCTCATCATCTTGCATTGCCTGCTGTATTTTCCACATCATAAGCATACCATTTTAAATGGGATGCTTAAAATTGCAGTGATACAGCCAAAAAAGTTGCCAAAGCTATGATAGTCGCGAAAGTTATGATTTTTGTGTTTTGCCATGTTTGCTTTCTTTCTTTCGCGCAAGAACTCGTCGCCAGAATATTCGGCCTTTTCTCATTTAGGAAACCGGGCTGAAATTTCTCCGTACCAAGGCGAAATTGGTCCCGGTAACCGGGCCAGCTTGGTCTGCGGGCTCGTGCGAAAAGGCCCTAAATCCTGCATGAAAGGAGAGCGCTGATTGGAATGTGTTTAGTATGTGGGTACGTGACCCTGATTAATCCTTATGACGAGAGGCTTATAAGTCTTGAAAACAGTGGCCGGAAGTGGAGGAAGTTGAAAAGTCTATCGCATCATGCAATGGCGAAGACTTTACATTGAACTTTAATAGTCACGAAAAAATCCCCGTGTTGGAATAAAGAGGTTTCTCTACAGACAACTCTTGTAGTCCGTCAACAAAATTTCTCTTCTTTACTCTAGGAAAACACTTCTAAGTGTTCCTAAAGCTAGTGAAAAGAAATGTAAAACATTCCTGTTTCACGGAAGGCCGGAAAGAGTTCGTATATGATCCTATTTCCCAATTTCCTGATGGAAATATCGTGAGCGGTTAAGGGGATTGGATCACGTCAGGGCTAAAAATTCCATAACAAAAAATGTTCTAAGCTCTTACTTCCTCTCTATCTCTTGATATGGCGTAACTAACGAACTTTGATGTTATCTACGCGGAATAGTTTAATACCATACAGAGAACCGAAAAATTCAGCCACTGTTCATGAGCACATGCTAGCACATATTTATGGATGGGCCCAAATAGGTCCAACTGGCTTGCGGTATCCCGGAATCTCAACCGTCCCAAGTCATCTCTTCTGATATGCAGTAGACCGTTCACACTCCCGTATTTTGAGGTCGGGATTCGGGATTTCCGAGGAAAGGGGAAGCAAGATTCGGGATCTGACACATACGGAACACGGGATGTGACGATTTTTAAGAAGCGGTATCCAAAGATTATTGTATATAAGAACCAAGATCCTGTTAGTGCCTCTTTTTCTAAAATATCGACTCGCTACCAAGAGGCTAATTATGCACTGACAGAGCCCTTTTTTATCCCACTGATAAACTGGCCTTTTCAGCACTCTGCTGACCGTAACTCATTCCACCTCTGATAAAGGTTATTTGTGTGCTACTGATAAAGACGGCTCCTCCACTGGTAAACGATGCTTTTTAGTGGCGTTTACTGATGGGGTCGGCGAGAAGGAGAGGAACTCCACCAAAATCAGCCAGTTAAACTTACAAGGTTTATTTTACTTACTCGCAAGGCGGTTCTACATTCTTCCTGATGTTCTTCTCTTTCTGTATCTATCTATAACTGCTTAGTCGTTTTCTTAAAAGCTTACTTCTCAAAAACTCTCTATTTATTTGTTTGATGGTCATTGATAATAGGTTTACATATAATGCGTAGGATGTATCTGCCAAAAAAACGAGCCACAAAACTTATGCTTCCTCAGTTAATTACTAAAAACTAAGGTCGGAATGTTCATTTCAAAGATAACTATCTTCCGAGGGATGTCAAATTTGGAGACAAGATGTCCCACTCTCAAAAAGCACTCAGTTTTTTTTTGTGTTTCTGCATGCAAAGCTTATTAGTAAATTGGTTATTCATTATGTTGCATTTTTAAAGATAAACACTTAGAATGCTCTAGAACCTTAAAAGCCTATTGATCGGATATTTATCGAACTTTTATTAACTTTCCATATATCTTCAAAATCGGGAATATAAGTCCTGTAACACCACTATCTGTCAATGGGTCATCGAAGACGAGGTAATTTCAAAAACGTAGGATCGATAATAGGTGATAAAAATCGTTGGAATTACGGGACTGAGTGAGATGTTTGCTCGAGCGGACGGGAGAAGAAACCTTTTGGGTTGAATGAAACGAACATTTTTGAGTCAGATAGTGTTCAGTGGGGAGAAAAAAAATTGTATTTTTATACGCAACTTAAGCGCAGATCCACTTCCCTTACTAATATATAATTACTACTAGTATTAATATATAACTTTGTAATCATAAGGACCTAAACTTTCAGCCTTTTGATATACAGTGACAGAATGCAGCCGGCGAAATCACAGGGGCACCCTGTCATGCCTTGTTGTGTGATGGAGAGAGGAGTAAAAAAATTTCACTTTCGTAACGCGCTAAATTGCGTCTAAAATTTTCGGGAAATTACCATTGAAGCCCTTACAACTTCGAAAAGACGAACGGATACAAATTTTATAGCACCGCTTAGAATGCATATGTAAAGGTCTAAAAGTACTCTGGATAGCCTAAAATGTGTTTTCAATGCATTTGGGGGGAAACCGTCTTTGGGTGCCCCTGAAATCAGTCTCTACCACATTGTGCGTTACCTTTTGTCCATTTATTTTTCCCTTGACGAATACAAATACCTTCACAGCAAAAGCTTCTATAGCTTCATCGCTATATTCAGTGCGACACTCGTTTATATATCTTCTATTTTGCTTCCATATTTTTGCTCCTCATACGGGCTCTACAAGCCCAAATAATTTTCCCTCACGCCTTCGATGAAATCTATCCTTTCAGGGGCACCCAACGAGAATATAGTTCAAAACCACTCAAACATAACATGTTAAACGTATTTTAGTATTTAAACGGTAGATATAGGCATATTTTTATCCCCTAAAAATTTTTTTATCTGTTCGGATTTCCTAGCTGAAGGTCGAGTGATCCGAAAATTATAGGGATCAAAACTTACCTTTTCGAAAATTTCAGCCAGAAAAAGGGCTCCCGAAAATTCCAGGTGACCTTTCTTAGGGGTAAAAATCCGTTAAAAATAGGCAATTATACTATTTTTTAGATGTTCGAAAATCCTAGGAGAGGCAGGCAAGCAAGAAATTTTACAAAAAAATGTTCCGAAAATTCTAGATATCAAATCGTCTTCCGAACAGACATTTTCCGAAAATTGACGTTGGGTGCCCCTGACCTTTGCCTGTTAATGAGAATAACTGTCCTCACCCTTGCATCACGTTATTTAGGCGTTCTTACGTACAGCGCTTCTTAAATCCAGAGGTTGTTCTTACATCCATACATGGTATTACGTTCAACGGTCCTAATTACATCCAAGGGTCTCACATCCAGGGTTCTTACATCCACGAGTATTACGTCCAGCGCTCTTACATCAAGACGCCGTACGTCGAGAGATGTTACATCCAGGGGTCTTACGTCCAGGAGTCTTAGGTCCAGGAGTCTTACATCCATGGTTCTTTCATCCAGGCGTCTTACGTCCAGAGGTCTTACATCCAGGCGTCTTACGCGCAGAGGTCTTACATCAGAGGGGTCTTACGTCTAGTCGACTTACGTCCAGAGGTCGGACATCCGAAGGTCTTACGTTTAGCGGTCTTGCATTCTGTTGTCTTACATCTATGGCTCTTACATCTAGGAGTATTACTTTCAGGGGTCTTATATCCAGGCGTCTCACGATCAGAAGTCTTACCTCTAGGAGTCTTACGTCCAAAGTTGTTACATCCAGATGTCTCACGTTCAGGGGTCTTACGTTCAGCTGTCTTACGTCCAGGGGGAAAACGTTTAAGGGTGTTACATCCAAGGGTCCTACATCCATGGTTCTTACATCAAGGGGTCTCATATCCAGGAGTCTGTCTTACTTTCAGGAGTCTTACGTCCAGAGGTATCGCATCCAGGGCTCTTACGTTTAGTTGCCTTACATCCGGGGGTCTTACATCCAGGAGACTTACGTCCAGAGATGTTACATCCAGGGCTCCTACATCAAGTGGTCTTACGTCCCGGCAAGGGTCTTATTTCTATGGGTGTTACATCCACGGGTCTTACGTCTAGAGGTCCTAAATCAAGAGGTCTTACGTCCAGTGGTCTAACGTAGAGTGGTCTTTCGTCCATGGGTCTACCGTTCAGCATTCTAACATCTAGGGGTCTTACATCTAGAAGTCTTACGTCCACAAGTCTTACGTTCAGGGCCGAGTTGTTCAAAGCTGGGTTAAGATAACCCAGGGTTAGTGCGATATTTGAATTCAGATATGAAAGCTTAGAAAGCATTTCAGTTTTAATGCTTTTTGTCTACAAGTTGATGATTGGAAGCTCTAAAAATAGCACAGAAAATTATCCGAGAAAATGCTTTTGAACACAAGAAAAAGAGACCTGGGTTAAATTTAACCCCGGGTTAAGGGCTAATCGGCCTTCGAACAACTGGGCCCAGGGGTCTACGTTCGGTTGTCTTACATCCAGGAGTCTTACGTTCAGGGCTCTTACATCAAGGGGTTTTACATCCACGGATCTTACGTCCAGGCTCCTAACGTTTAGGGGTCCTAGCTACATCCGAGGGTCTTACTTTTAGGGGTCTTACGTTCAAGGGTCTTACGGTTAGGGGTCCTACATCCAAGGGTCTTACGTTTAGGGGTCTTACGTACAAGGGTCTTACGTTTAGGGGTCTTACGTACAAGGGTCCTACGTTTAGGGGTCTTACATTCAGTTGTCTTACGTCTAGGGCTCTTACATCCAGGATGGTTTTGTCCAAGGGTCTTACGTTCAAGCGTCTTACTTCCAGTTGTCTTACATCCAGGGGTGTTACATTGAGGGAGGACATATTCGGGGTTTTTACATCCAGGTTTTAAATCAGCATTTGCTATAATAGTGACGATTTATATAAGTTTTTTTTCCATTTGTTTTCTAATGCATTTTATATGTGTGCCCGCTTTTCCCAGCCACTGATAATGATCCCTACATTCAGGTTCGTAAATCTTTACCTCCAGGGGTTGTGTAATTTGAATAAACAGGGGCACCCAACGGGAAATTTTGAGAAAAAGACCTAAAAACAACAACAAAGCGTGAATAAAGTTTTCTGAGACTATTTTAAGCATTTTGGGAGATTGCTGGAAAAAAATTATCTGTTCTTCACTCCCAGCAAGATTGATGGGAGAGTTCCCAGCCAGCAACCTGACTTACTGGGAAGTTTCATAGGGCACAATTCAGATCTTGAGTGGTAAGTAACCCATACAAGTAACCCGTAGCAGCTATTCTAGACTTCAAATCCCCTCTGACACCCTGAATTATCTTTTTCCTAGCAACACTTTCCTTCCAAGGACTATTATTTCTTTCACATCTCCCAGCCAGCAAAAATGTGCCTGAAGAACAGATAGTTTGAGGAACAGATCCATTGGGTGCCCCTGAATAAAGGTGTTGTAAAATCTTACTTCCAAGGGTTTTGAATACGTTCACGGGTTGTACAGTAGAACGTCTCCACAACGGCCACCTTAGGGACAGAAGAAATTGGCCGTTGTGGAGAGATGGCCGTTATGGGGAGGTAGGGGTGTAATATGTCAAATTGGGAGTACAGTATGCCACAATGGTAAGCCAATCATATCGTATAATGTATAGAGATAAAATAAAATTTTTAGAATCTTGAGTAATTTTTTGAATCAAAATGTTAACGTAACAAAACTAGCAAGGTTCACAACATTCAGGGGCACCCAACGTCACTTTTCGGAAAATATCTGTTCGGAAGACGATTTGAGATCTAAAATTTTCGGAACATTTTTTGTAAAATTTCTTACTTCCCTGCCTCTCTTAGGATTTTCGAACATCTAAAAAATGGTATAATCGCCCATTTTTAACGGATTTTTAGCAATAAAAAGGTCACCTAGAATTTTCGGGAGCCTTTTTTCTGGCTGAAATTTTCGAAAAGGTAAGTTTTGATCCCTATAATTTTCGGATCACTAGACTTTCAGCTAGGATATCCGAACAGATGAAGAATTTTTACGGGACAAAATTATGCCTATATCTACCATTTAACTACTAAAATACGTCTAACAATGCTATGTTTAAGTGGTTTTGAACTATATTCACGTGTGGTGCCCCTGAACATTCGCCATAAGTATCGTAGACAGTTTATGCTTACAGCTGGACTGCGGCAGTATAAATGGAACACAATCAAAATACGATTGCCGTGATTAATCATCAACGCGCCATACGGAACAAATTTCAGTTAGCTGAAAAAACTAGCCGTTTCCGAGAGCCGGTTATTTTGGCAGTTGAGGACATACTTTAGTGGCCGTTGCCGTTGTGGAGAGGTTTAAACAAGAGTCAATGTATGGACTGTTCGCCGGGACAAAAACAAGTGGCCGATGTGGAGAGGTGCCCGTTAGTGGAACTTCGATTGTATTACTTTCATTCAGTTAGGGTGCCTGTTTTCAGCTACTGCTACAGACGATCCTGCGGCTCTTATCTTTTTACGCATATGTAGCTGAGGGGCATCTGGTCTCGGCCCACGAAGCCGTTTTTTCTCGTCACGCAATGCTCCTCGGGAGGAGAAGACTGTTGCGTGACGGACTAATGGCCCGGGAAAGGAGAATCAGGCTCCCTCATCAATTTAGTTGTTTTCCAGAAGACAAGAATACTGAATAAAATATACATTAACAAAATAAATAACATAAAGAAAACAGAACCATTTTCAAGTACCGTTTTTGTGCGCGTTTATTTCTTTTTCTGTCTAACAACAGTTATTATCTCTCAACGGATGATCTCAGTAAAACACTCTTTACTTGAGAAATATCTGAAACAACGATTTAGAGCTTAAACTAGTTTTCATCGGCAGCACAACTAGTTCTGAGTCTGTGAAAACGATTTCGCACACTACATCAGAGCTGATAAGGCAATGGATTACGTGAACGTTTGAAACTAGCTGAATTTAACGTCGCCGGCAGATCTTATCTCTATCCTCATACCTATCGTCTATCGATAAACTAAGGTTCCCTGTGTTCAACGCGGGGCGGTGGTGCTTCATGGTGCTTCTCGTCTTCATTCGTGTTCAGCTTGGAAGAGATTCCCTGCCACAGGATTACCAAGATTGTACTTTGAGGATAGATCACGAGCTTTCCGCGATCCCCGCTCAAAGCCAGGCCTAAAAAGAAAGTACGTTTTTTCTGTCAAAAACAACGTGTTGAGGAGAAAAATTAATGGAAAGTAAGGAATAATTTCAGTGTTTTGTTAAAAAAGACTACTGAGTGTTCTCAAACCAAACCATATACCGCCTAAATCCTCTATTAATTCCCCTTTCCTAAATATTCTTCACTAATAAATGACAACGGTAAACTTCGTGTGGACTGATCCGGGATGGTTTATTTACCAACTGGAAGTTCGGATTTGATTCTGATCCTCGGCTGCATGACCTCCAACCTTCATGTTCTTGAACTTCTCCACATTGTATTCTAGTTCTTTATGGAGAACTGATACCATCGTCTTTTCTAAATTAAATAAGCCCCCCTCTCAAATAAGCCCCGCTCAAATGGGCTTGAAATAAATAAGGCCCCTGGGGGCTTAATAGAGGATTTACAAACATTAACCACAAAGGAAGATAATACGAAAGGGAACAGATACCAGAAAAGGTTTGATCTTGGATAAAAAGCTCGCTGTAGGTACTAATAGTATCCTTCATTCGAAAGGGAGGGGGGAAATCGGGCGCACAAGAATCACGATGGGAGCACCGGGACAGGAGAAGGCTAGGGCACTATAGAATCATACGAACTCTGCTTTACGTGCCGTGATTTTCCCGGCGAAGGAACTGGAAGTTTTGATTAAACTTCATTTGACAACTGGGTGTTAAAGAAATATATTAGGATTTGTAGATTTAATGAGGGGAGGAATAAAAAAAAAACTAATTAGCCTGCTTGGGGGCCCCGGTTAATTTTTTTGGTTAGTTTTTATAGAGCACACGCTTGTCCTCGACATTTCTCCCTTCGCTCTAACAAAACCGGCAATTGCTACTCAGGGTAAAAAGACTAATGTTTGAAACCTTTTATACAAAATGACGACATCAAAATCCTGCTGTTTTATCCAAGACAAGTTTACAAACATTTGTAAACAATATCAACGACAGGGGCGGATCCAGGATTTTTTTTAGGAGGGGGTGCACTCGTCTCTTGCTCTACTTCGACACCAATAAACCACATAGTTTTTTTTTTGCAGAATACCAGTTGTATTAGAAAACCGCAGGTCATCTGGGGGGGGGGTGCGCACCCCCTACACCCTCCCCCTAGATCTGCCCTTGAACGACTAGAGGTTTCCCGGTTTCCCGAGCTGTCCTTCTTCAGAGGAACGTAGAGGATTTGGAAGAAATTTGTGCGAAACAACGGCGCCCGCGTGCGCCCCCTTTTTTGGCACCTTTTACTTCTAAAGCGAGCTTAAAGTAAGCTACTTGCACACTAATTACTGTATGGATTTTAAATTGTAATACATAACGAAGAACGTAAAAGGGGTCAAGCACTGATAATAAGGTCTAGTGTTTCTACTGTTCTATAAAATCGAGTGGATACTTTTTGAAAGTTACTTTATACCGTTACGTAGATCATGTACTCATTGAGTAAATTATCCTTCACAGATAGTTTAAAAAACTGGCCTTTAGTACCCGCTCTAGTCAATTAAACGATTTGCATTGTATCACATGATATGCAACGCTGTAGTTGGACATAGGGTGCTTAAACTAGCATCTACATGTACGACGGCAATGGCAGCCAAAACTTCACAATCAAAAAGAAGAATTCGCACTGCTTCAAACTTCTGGCTCTTACTCCATCTCGTTTAATTTGTTAGATGTTTCGAATTTTTGTGGAGCTGAATACCAAAGGACCACTGTACCAAGTTTAGAAAAAGAAAATTTAAATCGTTTTCCCACGTTCACTTCCCTTTATAAGACTCCGTGAAATGAGGAAGTTTCACGTCGTAGTCGTGCAACAACGGCAAAAAATGTACAAAAAAGTGTGATGCACGTGCAAAGCTGTTGTTTCGCTGATCCAAAACTTATCGGCTTTTTTGCCGTACTTGCTGCTGTCGCCGTAGTAGTTGCTTAAGCACCCTTTTTATACTCACTTGCTGCACACAACAACATCAGTGTAGGTAATTTTGCCGGGCTGTTTGTATGCCAAAAATATGTAGCGATGAAGCTTAGTTCCTTTGGGTGGACCGCTCCCAACATAGTCAAGCTTCACCTCTCCTTTGCTTACATCACAGCCTGGGATATTTACCACAAGCCAATGGTGCCATTCACGGAACTTAGGATGGTGACGGCTTGGAGCGTCAGGGTCTGTCAACACAGAGAAGAGTTACTCAGTCAAGTTACCCCAAGTCATCTTGCCTTAAGTTATGTTGCCCAAACCTTCATGGTAAACGTATGTCACCCAAAATGTAAGCATAGCCACACAGCCATGAACACACTTAACATGAATTCTTTGAAATAAGTCTGTCTCTCATAAACTACATATCACAGTACTACACAACATAAAGGACAATCGGTGATAGGTTGGAGCCCATGAGTAATTTTGAACACAAGTAGGTTGAGTATGATTGTCCGGGTGAACTTCTGTTGTTGTTGACAGTGACTGACGTTTTGACAACCTTTGCAGTAGTACCCTTTTGACACTGAAGATGACCACTGCACAGGTTGTTGAAACCTCAGTCAGTGTCAACAACAACAGTCCTATTCAGGACTATGATCACCCGGATGATCACACTCACCCTACAAAGGACAACAGAAAACAATGGAAATGAATCTACACCTAGTACTTATATACCAGTTGCCCATGCACAAAATCAGGACCCACTCTCTAGGTTGTTTATGCCTGATCATGTAGGAGGTCAGTCCCCATAATAGACACCACTCGCCCACTCACCAAAAAAATATAAATTATTATTTTATTTCACATAAATTTGCATGTCCTTTCTTAACCTCTTTCAAAGAACCGGCCTTACCTGTCATCAAAAGAGTGTAAAATGCACCTTCTTCAACAGGCCAGGAGATGGATGTGGGAGCATTTTTCACCTACAACAAAATTTGACCCAAGATGACCATGAACTGTCAAATAAATTAAGCAGTCTGCTTTAAAAACTCCAAAAAGCATATAACAATAATTGTTATATGCTTTTTTAATTATTAAAGGATTGGACAATTTATGCACACAACTGAGGACACAATATTTATAAAATATTTGGTGTTTAAGGTCCATAAAAAGAAAATGGGAACTGGTGCATCGATCTGTTTGTAGTTTTAAAGATATTTGTTGTTTTCTCCTTAAAGCCATTTAAAGAATTAAAATTTATCACCTGAGGGCTGTCATTGACACTACGTTCAAAAGGTACCGGTCAAATTTTTGACTGGTCAATAATTCCTACCTTTAGGTGTTCCATTCACACAAAACCAAGTTCACCATATAAAAATTTGAATGCCTAGCAATTCAAAAATTTGAACACTAAAACTGTGGTCAGTACGGTCAAAAATTTGAATAGCAAGGTGTGAACACTGTGCCCAGTTAAATTTTTGTACAGTATGGCAAAGGCGTGGTTGCATGGATGCATGGTTACACCGCCGAATTGCAAACAAATATCGCTAGCATGGGATTTATGAGTTGTGTTATTACTCACTTTGCTTGGAAAATAATATTACGGTTCAACAGTCCCGTGTGAACAGTGGAAAGACACTGAATTGTTCTGTGTAAACAAAGTGTCCTGTTAAATTTTTCAGTCGGTCAAAAACTTGACCGGTAGCGTGTGAGTGTAGCCTAAGATTTCAAGTTGCCGGGTATAGTTATGTAATTAGTAGGTGGGTAGGTGCGCAAATGAATTATTAGCTTGGTAGTTCTTTAGGTTATATTTCCCTTTTTGTTTCATTCATATATTTACCTGAGATGGCTTCAGTACATTCCCCATGTTGACTTCCAGGTCTCCATACTTCACCTATAAGCACATGAAAGACAGAACAAGATCTATTAAGATTGCTACATGACTACCTGAAGGCTAACACACAAACCTGTTGTCAACATTATTGTTTTGCTGTCTTTGATGATTTGTTCAACTACACTATATGTTTCTGATAGCTTGCAGAAAGCTTCATGACAACATTACGAGACTCCGGCAGGAGTGGCTGTGAAGGAGACTATAAATTTTAGTGATGAGCATATAGTAACAACACCCCCAAGTGGTCCAAAAAATGCTTCACATGAGATGCCCCCCCCCCCCCCTTGCCCCCCGGGTGCGGTTGGAAGTGAACGTGCACTAATTGTGTCCCTTCCTACACTCAACCCTTTACACGTAATACTCAACACTATCGTAAATCTGTTGTCTCAAAACAGCATTTGAACGTCAGCCTACGCATATTTTACATCTTAAGACCCCAATGAAATACAACAATATAGCGTGGACTATAAAACGTCTTTTATTCTTCTGCGTCTTCTGCAGGCGAAGCTTTGCAGCTGAATTCTGCCGTTCAGAAGCTGATAACCAATTCAAGTTCTTACCTCCCTGTACAACTTGAGTGAAACTTACCTTAATAACGTCAGCAGGAGCTACATCTACGACATCAGGAGCAACTTCGTGAGCTTCCATTCTAGAGCTGTTTTCCCTGTTTTCCTTTCTTGTCTTTCTTGACTTTCTTCACGGACGGACAACAGTTGTCACGCACTCGTCACGCACAAGTGTTTCCTTCCCCATACCTACCCCCTTAAGATCCCACGAACTACCCAGAGGTGGCAAAAACAAGCTCTCCTTCTTTTTGACAGGGAGGATCGCTCCTTCCTTTTCTCCCTTTCTCATTTTCAATAAATAAATAAATAACAAATAAATAAAAAAAGGAAGTGAATAACGAACACTGCGAGAACGGCGCAACACTTTATTCGAACAAGCATTCCATCTAGGGGACCCCTGTGATTTTTCTCATCCGGTAACCTAAGAGCAGGAACTGGTGCAAAACCGAAACTGGAGCAAAAGTAAACAATATGGCTGCCGCGGCCGTGCCAATGCTGGACGATATAATCAAGGAATACCTCGTATTTCGTGGGTTTTCAAGCACTTTAAAAAGCTTTGAATCAGATCTAAAAGCAGACAAGGACAAGAGCTTTAGGGTAGGTTGTTTTTCTTTAGTATTATAGAGCAAATATTCTTAACTCTGTGTGTCATGTGAGCGCTGTCAGCTGATCTGATCTAAGCAGCTGTCAGTTGTTCAGGAATACAAAAAAGCCTAGTACATGCGAAGGTTTTCATGCAGTAAGTTAAAAAATGGATAATAGACTTAAAACATTTGTATGGTAAGTTTCTGTACAGACCATAAATATGGTATACGATTGCTGCATGCATAATCAATATTAAATGTATGGGCCTGTAAGGAACCTCAAATACATGTACCTCATATTATCCGAGTTTGAGATCCATATATACCGTAAATTACGGACCGAGTTTTTTCCCATCGATTTGTGTCCCAATTCCAAAGGGTGTGGGGCATTAATGACCATTAATCAACGGAAAAAAATCTAGGATCCATAATTTACAGAGTCTTCCGGTTCGGGAGAACAGGAAACAAGGGCAGGAGTTGAGAGATTTGACAGTCATTTGACAGGAATTACAAAAAGAAAGTATTTCTTGGCTTACAAAGAGACAGGACATTACCACTGAGAATGAAATCAAAATGTAAATGCTCCATGTCGAAATGGTTCATTCGCAGGGATGTCACTAAGATTTCAAGTTGCCGGGTAAATACAACAAGTAGGCAGGGAATCAAACAGCTAGGGATTTCTTTTGGTTTTGTTTTTATTCTATTTTCCTATGAAAGTAGCCCGGGGGACCGCGTTCATAATAGCTGGGGGAAGTCCCCGGCTCTCAATAACAGCCCTGATTCGATTGTCCAACGAAGAGCACTGTAAGTTTTAGCTCACCAATGCAACATTGGAGTACTTTGAAAACTGAATACTGTGTCTAGATTAAAATTAATTCACTTCCTTCTTTCTTTCATTGGTCTTTGATTAAACACTGTAAATGGCAACAAAGCTTGTCAAAATGAGCAAGTGCCAGTATGTGTGTTAATTTCATTTGTCAAAGGAATTGTTCATTTTTCTTTCGCCAAATGTCTTGAATCTCTGTCAGTCCATTCTAGTCTGCTTTAATAACTGTAACCTGTAATAAAATTTCTGATCACCGATTAGAATCCTCTTCTTTGGTTCTTTGGTGAGATTATGATTCAATTTCTTCATCAGCTTTTGTTCTCAAGTCAATATCAAAGTCCTTGCATTTGGGGTCTTACAGATGTACATGTATGGGCACTTTCTTAAATCCTTTTCTAGCCTTAAGATTTAGAACTGCAAAATGGGCATTTGCTTTTGAAATTATCCTTTTTGGTCTGCACAGTAAGTTATGGCCTGCAAATTGAACAAAAATCTGATTTTTTTTGTAGTTTACTTAGACAGTGAGTATGAAAATGATGTTATTTTGTAGTACAGTAATATTATAGACATCCTGCTAATATGTTTTTTATGTTTAATAACTTTCAGGTGGACAAAATAGTGGATCAGTTGTATCAGTATATTTTAGCCTATGACATTTTGGGTCTTAGAGACTATTGGGACTATTTAAATGACAGATTCTTCAAAAGACTGGACTATCAACATTATTCAAATGTCAAAAAGCTGGAAATGTGTCTTCTGAGACTCTACATTGTTCATGCTCTACAAAACTCCAAAAATGATAAAGTTGTAGAGTTTTTTGAGAAGTATACTGCAGAGTTACAGACACAAACAGAGTGGAGAGAATGGTTTGGTATGTTGTTTTCCTGGTGTTTAAATTATTTTTTCTGATAAATTTGCAAGTTTTTTAACAATATACTCAAGAGGAAATTATAGTACTGTGTTTACATTTGTATAGTAGATATAACCAAATTATTAGGTGTTTTCCTTAGTATTCTGGTAGCAGTTTTTTTCAGGGGTACAATTTTGTGATAATGCACACATGTAGACACAATCAGACTGACGGAATATTTTAAATGCACCTATCCAGTTGTTCATTTCAGGCAGCCATGTAAGTACAAACATACACGTACACTCGTTTCAGCTAGCCATAACGACGCCTAAGGTTATCTTTATATTAAGAACTCTCCTTACAGATAACCCACCCAGCCAAGAAAGGTTGGCCACACCACGTACCAGTGTCTATGTGACCCCGACTCTTTTCCAACAGTGCTGTGGGTTCTTTTACATCCCATAAGAACCAGATAAGTGAAAGTGCTGTGAGACAGGACCTCCGCTTTTTTGTCCTTATATGAGAAGACTAGAAAAAATAACCATTTGCAACACTTTCTTCTCAGTTATTTAAAGACCCTGAGTGTTGGTCCAGCCTGGGTTTGAACCCCGTGACAATCCCGCCTCAGTGGACGGGCACTCTCCCAACCGAGCTAACCAGGCAGCGGTTTCTTATTGGTTTGCTGTTTGAATTGAAAAGGTTTTTTTTTTGTTTTCAGCAATTCCTTTCATCAAGAATCCAGAGCAGAATGTTGCATTTGAGATGTACTTTCAGAGAGCCTGGCAAGATACATTTTTTCTTTCTCTCTACAACTTTTTGATAACATTGTTCCATCACATGCATATCCTTTATCAATTATGAGGAATTTGTAACCAGACAGTTGTCTGGTATATACTGAATCAGAATCCTGATCTTAATCCCTCACAAAAGCGCGGTTCTTTCTCCATACGAGTTACCAGCACGAGAAATTAGTGGTTCTCAATTCAGGCTACACAAATATGAGCCTACACGGGCATGTACACGTACTGCATATTGACAAAATCATTATTATCAAGTAATAATGTAATAATGATTAAAAAATTAGAAGGAACTGAAACTGTCCTTACAACCAACTTTTCCTTTCTCATCAAAAATTTCCTTTACCGTTGGTATTTCAGAGGGAAGGGAAGAACAGGAGCTTGAATGATGCTGGAACCAAACCTTATTATGATAGTCCATTAATTTTTGTTAAGATTGTCTTATTGGCATTAGCCACACCACCTCCTGACAGAGTAGAACTCTTTAGCTTGTATGTTTTGTTTTCAAACTTTGTTTTATTCACGTGCATATCCACCCATAATATTTTGAAAGGACAAAGGGTTAAGTTCTCCTGGGACCTGTGCTGGAAAACAAAACATACAAACTGTACAAGCTAAAGAGGTCTTTTGGCCTCCTGTAATGTTATGTAACAGTGACAACTTCTATTTTTTAAGTTTTTAAAGTAATATTAAGTTGCCCCTAAATTGTTTTACATTGTTTTTAACACAATATTGTGGTTTGCAAGCTTAAAATGAAGCTTCAAAACTTTCAGAATATACTTCAGATATACAATGTACAATGTATATTGTACCTGAATTAATTCTTGATTAAAAATATGTCACCTCTACCACTAGTTTTGAATGGGAAAGTATGATCTATTTTTGGTTGTGTATTCTTAACAACTATCACCCATGCCAACAATTCTTAAGTATGACGAGGAGCGTGGGAAGCTGCAACGATTACAACAGGAGGTTTTGAAGCTCAAGGAACAGGTTGTAGCCCTGGCAGAAGAGGCAGCGCAACTGCAACGTCAGAAGGCTAAGCTTGAGCAGGAGCTAACTGAGACGCAGAGAAACAGAACTGATACTGTTGAAGAGGAGGATTTGGATGAGTTCTATGTTGTTAACAGGTAATTACTGGTAATTGAAGGGTTTTGTGCAAAGAGGATGAGTTATGTTTTGTCAATTTTCACTTTTTTTGCCGGATCGAGGTGATTTTTGGATTTTTGACGGGCTGACTTGTTTTGACATGACAAACATTGTTCTGTATCTTTTATTCTACTTTGTTTTTGAGAAATAACGTATGCAAAAAAAATGCTGTTTCATACAATGGTGTCTTGAAAAGTCAATGAAAAGAAGTGAAGCATGAGGCTTATATCATTATAATGATTATTACTGGTCAAGTTTCCTGTGCAGTTAAATTTGGAATTTCAGCTAGTTTTAAGTTGAGCCTTGGAGGTCATTTTTATCCAAAGCATGAAATCAGCTTAAGTCTTAAAGTGGTGCCTTTGTGCATGGAAATGCAAGAGCAGTTTATTGAATGGAATGTAATGTTGCTTTCTACCTTTCACAGGCCACAAAAATTTCTGCCTACCATGCAAAAGAGGCTTTCAAAGATGATCTTTAAAGACAAGCAGGACAAGAACAAGAAAGGAAAAGATCCAAAACAACAACAGCAACAGCCACAACAGCAGGTCCAGGGGGAAAATACACAGTCTAAAATAAACAAACAGCAGCTTCTCAGGCAACAACAACAACAGATACAGGTAAGAACCTTTTATCAGAAAGAAAGAATCTGGAGTTGCTGAGGGAACACTCCATTCAGTTTTGTTTGTCTGTGTACGGGTAAGGTTCTCTAACCCTAGTGGCTTTTTTAAGTGAATAATGCTTGGCAGCCTTTTCAAGTTCAAAAACCAAAACATGACACCCTATTGAAAGTAGAGAAAAATATGCAATCCAACAAGACTTTTTTATGAGTATAATGAATGATGGTGCAGTTAATGATAATGATAATTTTTATAGAGGAAGCTCCCCTCACAGACATCACATGAGAGGTTCTTAACGTCGAAAAAGATGAAATAATTTAAAAAATACAAAATGATGTTTGGATACATCTTTCAGATACCCTAGAGGGGAGGGGAGGGGACAGGGTTTGCACAGTCTTGAAAAGTCCTTGAATTTTTGGGGAAGTCCTTGAAAAGTCTTTGAATCCCATTTTCCATTGAAAATTCCTCAAATTTCTGTGCAAGTCCGTGAATTTTCTTCAACATTGACTGAAGTATGCTGAAAAGTGATTTTTAATGCTTTTTGGTTGTCCGAGGTAGAATATAAATCATAGCTCAGAGAACTTAAAGGCGATTTACGTAAAGCGTTTTTTGTTTTATGCAATAATTAACTATCAATAAGTGTACTGAATAAATAATGTAGAGGAGTTGGTGGAGTAAGCACTTCAAGCCTTAAAATCCTGTTAGATTGAACTGGGAAAAATGTGCATTTCTGTAAAATTTGTAATATTACATTCCTGATGCATTGTACATGTAGCTGGTCCTTGAAAAGCCCTTGAAAAATGGCCGGCCATTTGGAGAAAGCTCAGAAGATTTTCAAATCAACCCCCCAATTCATCGTAGCCTTTCAGAGATGACCCCTCATAAATTGTACACATTGTGAAAGTGATCCCCTCCTGATTGCTGTGGAAAGTACTAATATTCTACAATACGACTACAAATCATGCCGAAGTTCACCACGTACTTTATCTACAGACGGTGTTTACTATTAACGGCTGTTACGTTCAATTCCTGATGGATGCTCATTAATACTGCTTTGTACCACTTTCATGAAATTTGTTAAAATGACCCCCCCCCCCCTTAGGTACATGTAATGCTCCCTTATCTGAAAATGACCCCACAAACCAATCCAGATTTTGAACATGACCCCCCAACAAAATGGCCTCCCCCCATCACAGCCCCTTGATCTCACTCATCTGTGTTATAATCTGATCATTGAATTTGACAGCTGTTACAGGAACAACAGAAACAGCTAACCTTGCTGGAGGAGGAGCAATTAAATTCAAGTGTACTTTCTGACAAACCCCCAGAAACTGAAAAGCAGACCAGCTCTCTTCAGGAAGAGGAAGATACTAAGACCTCAAAGTCTGTGCTTGCAAAATCCCAAAGCTTAGAGCGCTGTGACGTTAGCCAAGAAGACGGAGAGAAGTCTGTTTCTTCCATTCGTAGGAGCAAAACTTTACCAGCAAGAATTAAGATGTCTCCTGCTGATCAGGCAGATGATAAAACAGGTGGTTAGAGCATAGATAAGCTCAATTTCCTTATCCTTACTAATTTTTGCATATTCATGATTCTAGGGAAAAAAAACTGAACAAATTTTGCAGATTGGTTTAATATCCCCAACCGTACCCTATTTTACAAAGAGCTGGAATTAATACAAATTTTAAACAAGGAAAAAAAAGAAAACATATATAGCTCCAACAAATTCCCCCCAAAATTAAAACAACATGATCTAGTAATAACATCATGAAAATTGGCTAAGATTTTGAGAACTGTGTTAAGCTTCCAACACTTTTTGAAAATGTAACCTGAAATACATTATAATGTTAATTTTTTTGAAAAACATTCCGACATCTATGTATAATTGTTCTGTATTTTTTTCCAAATGTGAAAATCCAACAACAACACTAACAACAATAATTTTATTTACCCATTCTTGATGAAATTGGGAGAGGGAAAATTGGAGTATGTGGAGAAAAACCAGTCAGAGCAAGGCGTGGCCTGCCAGTTGTGTACCCAGTCCACCTTGGTGGGAGGCTATTTCTCACACCACTGCATTGTCCTTGCTATGTATAGTGAACAAAACATTATAAGGTACACTTGAGTACATCCACAGATTATAGCTCACCCAGCCTGTTGATGCATCTGAAATTGTGTACATTTATAGCCTTATGAATGTCACAAAATTTATCGTTATCTTTTGCTCCATTTTTAGATGATTTGAACCCCAAAATGGCTCATTTTGAAGGTATTTGCCATGATTGATGAACTGATTTACGTTGTTTTCCCTATTAGGTGTTTAAATATATATGCAGGTACTGTGATCAGACTGCACTTTGCTATAATTGGAACCATTATACAGGGACATTGATCAGCACTTGAATAATAAAAATGTACTGAGAAGAATAATAACAGTTTGTTAAACTCTTGTGGAGTAACTTAATGAATTAATGAGTTATAATACAATGAAAACTTAATAAAGTTACCCATGTCTATTTCTGTATACATTAAGTAAAAATTATATACACCACATCAGAATATGCATCTTATTTTTTAAAAATACTTAAAAGTGAAAAAGTCTTCAGTGCGCTTCGTTCTACAGGTGGTAACATTTTTGTAAAAGTACAGCTGGTCCGATTTGTGCCTTAGGGTGTAGGGGCAGGTATCATCTAGGGGTGTTGGTAGAAGAGGGTGAGGAGGGTAGTTTAAGTCCTTCATTTTGCACATATACTCCTTGCATATAAAACAACATGTAGGACAATCCCTCATTTGTGAAAATTTCAACTGAAAAGCGTGTTTGTTCATTCTCTATTTTAACTTTATTAGTCAAAATTTTAATTTGTGGGGAACAGGTTTTCAATTGAGTGATTCATATTAGAAAGGTTTTGAACTAACCTGTCAACACTCTCCATTTTCAGGTTCTAATGAACACAAGTCCAAGCCTTTTATTTTTCTCAGTCAGGTATGTTTCTTGTAAGAATTTTGGTCTGGTTTTACGAACACACGTTAATATCTTTTTGTTGTAACAACAGACTGTGAGCATTCCCCTGTTCCTTGTCATACCAGTAAGCATGAAAGGTGGTGATAATTATGCGATTTCACAGCAGACGTGTTTGCTAATGCTCACCACTTGCTTGATTCAACTACGGTCAACTCCTTTTACAGCAGACACTGTAGGGACCTTGAGTTAGTGTCCTCATCAGGAAGAGTCTGTAATAGAATAGGGCTGATGTGATAATTTCAGCGAACGTCTGTATGATTTGTTTGGGCCCGGGATTTAGCTGCTGTTTGTATTATTGGGGTGTCTGTTATAGCAAGGTGTCCTCAAGGCGAGAGTTAACTGTACTCCTGATTTGGAAGAAAGCTTGAAGTGATTTCTGAAAACTGCTAACTGCTCCTTGTGCTTAGTTTTATGTGCTGTATTTTTTGCTCATGAGACGCAGCATTTTTTCTAAATCTGTTGTCTCTCGGTTTATAGGATTGTAAAGCAAAGGGACAATTTGACATTAGATCAGTTGTCACTGAGAATTCTGTTCCACATTTTTTCATTTTCTCCCCATTAGAGAAATATATAAGAATAGAAACCTCGAGATTGCTCACAGTCTGTAGCAACAATAATGCATTCAAGAGTTTAGACACCAATCTTAAAACAGTGGTAAATTGGATGCTAAAGGTTCAGATTAGTTTTTGTCTTTTAATGTTGTAATTTATTGTTTTAACAGGATGAATACAGAGAGCACCATTCACCTATTGTTCATTGTCGGTTTTCTTCAAGTGGAAGAATGATCGGAAGTGCTGATGCAGATGGAATTGTAAAGTAAGAGGAGAAATTCATTTTCCATTGTCATAATCTCAGTTTCAACATGAGATAGTGAAAACTAAGAGACAAAGCATCTGGTCCCAGTTGTTCAAAAGGTGGATAACACCATATCCATTGGAAAATGCATTTGTGTCACTAATGCTTATCCTCTGGATAGTTTTTTATCCAGTATATAAGGTTTGATCCCGGGGGCACTTGGGTATTTCTTGGGTGGGTATGTGCCACCTGGGACTCCAAATTGGCACCCCGTTCTAAAACAATTTCCCCAAAAATTGATACCCCGTTTTAGAAATGGGCCAATTTTTTATACCCCGTTCTAGAATTCGCCCTAAAACTGATACCCCGTTCTAGAAATGGGCCAATCTTTTATACCCCGTTCTAGGGTGCAACAAGAGTACAACAGTTTGATTGTTAACGCATTGAACCGTATTTTTAAAAGCAATCTGTCCTTGAATAAGAAAAGTCAAATGGCTGCTTACAAAACTGGAGCTTTCTCACGTTCGAAATATTATACCCCGTTCTAGAAAACGCCTCTGAAATGGATACCCCGTTCTAAATCAGGAGCTTCAAAATCACGACCCCGTTAGGCGGCACATACCCGTATAGGTAATGTATGGGAGTTCACTCTCCGGGGGTTTGATCCAATATTTGAACAACCAGATCCTAAAAGAATAATCCCATTGTTGGGAGAGCCAAAATCACTGATACTGCATTATTTGCCAAGCATAAGCTCCGGATGGCTATATTTTCCCCGAGCTCTATTTATGCTATTGGTATGGTCCGAGACAAAGTTTTATTATATCCATTTTGAAATCACTGGTGATCCCTGCAATGTGATTGGCTCTCAGCAGTGTGATTTATTCACGAATCACACTATTTTTTGCTCTTCTAAAGTTACATTTGTTCTAAATTGCACCATTATTCATGTTCTAACTCATGTCATTTCTGTTTTAAATCGCGCCATTTTCGCTCTATATTGCATTATTTCTGTTTCGGGTACAAAATGAGATGTAGAAGCCTTTTTGTTTCTGCTTTTCAACAAACCGGCTACTTGATCAATAAAATATTGCTACTGATTGAATTCTGCGTTTCCAAAATGGCTGTAATAAAGTGGTAACTGAACTTCATGTCGTGCAATTTTGGACTGAAATCATACTTGTGATTTCAAATTGAACCCAGGCTGGGCGCTTGTCTGATTTTCAAATTACACGTATGATTTCAGACCAAACTGCCCTCCACTCAGTTCAATTACCATTATTTATGGGCAATAAAAGCTAGCAATGAATTTGTCCAGCTAAGGTGACACTGAGCTACTTGAACAACATTTGAGCAATGTTTATAATGTCAAGTTTAATGAATGTATTCAGGTTTTCCCTTGTAAAGAATTTTTGGAGACCACTACCTATAATTTGGACAGATAGGTGGAGTTTGATTTCCTTATTGTTACATGGATGTTGTTTTCAGAGTTTGGACACATCATCCTGATATTCAGACACATTCAACTATAATGTCAAAATCTCCTCTGCTATCCCTGGAGTGGGCTCCTAAACCAGACAGACTGGTAAGATAATTAATTGTACATCATTGTAATTGTTATCATTGTTTTCGTCATCATCATGCAATGTGGTGTTTCTAAAGAATTCATGAATAATTATCCTTCCATGATATCCTAAAGCTTAAAATCTCTGACTTTTACTCACTAAAAACTGTTTAAACATTTCCCAGGGGCACCCAACCAGAATATAGTTCAAAACCACTTAAACATAGCATTGTTAAACGTATTTTAGTATTTAAACTGTAGATATAGGCATATTTTTATCCCCTAAAAATTTTTTTATCTGTTCGGATTTCCTAGTTGAAAGTCTAGTGATCCGAAAATTATAGGGATGAAAACTTACCTTTTCGAAAATTTCAGCCACAAAAGAGGCTCCCGAAAATTCTAGGTGACCTTTTTAGGGTAAAAATCCGTTAAAAATGGGCAATTATACCATTTTTTAGATGTTCGGCAGACAAGCAAGAAATTTTACAACAAATGTTCCGAAAATTCTAGATCTCAAATCGTCTTCCGAACAGATATTTTCCGAAAATTGACGTTGGGTGCCCCCTACTTTTTAAAAGCTTTTTAAAAGAAAACCAGGCAGTCCAAACAATCCTCAATTTTCTTTCTTACTTCAGATTCAGCAATAACTTTGTTTGAAGGTGTTTGAATTAACATTTACCAGCATTAATCTCTCTCAGGAGACAGACTTGAGTGTTTTTCTTTTATCATGGTCACAATTTGTCAACTCAAATCTTCTGTTTTTGTTACCAGCTTCTTTTAGGAACTGGAAATGGTAAAGTTCGATTCTATGACACAGAAAACAAAAAGGTCATATGCGATGTTTCAACAGACTCCCAATATCCCAGGTGAGGGTTACTTTCGAAACTCTTTAGTTGACCAACGCAAAAGTGTCAAATTTGTGTATCTTACGAAGTCTTAGTAGTTTGTAAATTGATGTATTTATATTGTAAACCGTCCTTTACTGTATTTCTGTAAATAGTGTGCAATAAACTTGGCATGACTTGATTTGACTTTATGACAATCATTATAATAATTATACAGGGAAAAGGTAAATTCTTTCCAAATTATTGGTGTATTTGTTCTTCTAGTCTAAATATTATTTTACTTTCCCGCATATCATACCGAAGAACAAAGAAAAATTTGAAGTTTAAACCAATGGTACGATAATTATTGAACCTCAACAAACACTTAGTCTTTGAGATTTGGCACCAAGTTGACTTAATAACTTTAATAGTAACATCCTCGTGAGGTTTTTCAGGAACTATTTACAAACTATTCACAATTTATAAAAGCAAAAATGACAATAAAAACTCGAAATCACAATTTATGATGGTATTCTACTAAATTCTAGAGCTTATGAAGGAAATGTCTGCCTCAATAGTATGTCTTTCAGGGCACGCTTGAAAGATGCCAATGAGGCACTTTGCCTAAGTTCATTATGCGAGTTATTCCATGTGTAGGCCCCTCTGTAGGAAAATGTGCGCTGGCCTATAGCCGTTCTGTATAGCGGAATCTGCAAAGGTTTATAATACAAGGTAAAAGTTTGTCAGTAACCCTAACGTGAGAGAAACAGGGTAGACACAAAACCGTGCGACTGCTAGGGACTTTGTAAAGCCTGGTACGAGGCTCCGCTGCAGGAAAAATGGAAAAAACCCGAGTGAACAGACATAAAGGTTACCGCTCGGCTCGCTTCGCTCGCCAATTTTTTTTCGCCTTTTTACCCAACTGCGGAGCCTCGTTCCGGCTAGCTTTGTAAACTTCTAAGAAAGTGTGTGCCAAAGAGGGAAATGTCATTGGTCTTTGCATGATCTTTCATGATTATTGGTCGTGTCGTTTGTAGTACATACTGACTATAACTCCCATTATTGTGATTCAAATGGAAAAAAGTCTGTACAACACTCCTTTACCAGTAAGAAATTCTATTTTGATTATCATCGGTAACAGAGATATTTGTTACTCTGTCAAGAAGAATGGTTGAGTCACAATGCAAGCTAAATTCAGTTTTTATAGGGAACACTGCTTTGTAATGAAGGCATAAGGAGAAAATATATTAATTCCCGTACTGGAGAGAGTGGCTGATTCAACTGGCTGTTATTATAAAGCCATAATGCCATCTCAAATTCAGATTAAGTTTATATCAGAGAATTCTGCTATCAAGGGGCTAAGTGAAATTCCACTGTTTTCCAGAGTTGTGTCGGCCAAAATTTGTAGTCAAGTCGCCCGAAATTTTATCATGTTCAACAACATCCAAACGTCTTAATCGCGCCTGCTTCGTTTCATCAAATCTTTAAGAACAAGATGTATTTACCAATTATTCCTCGAGCCCGAATGGGCTCTGAGTCAATAGCCCATGAGGCCGAAGGCTGAATGGGCTATTGACTCAGAGGCCATGAGGGCGAGAGGAATAATTGTTTCAGTAAAATCCAACTAGTTGGTCAACAATATCGAGACAAAACAACCTTAGCTAGTTCAAGCTAGAGTTTAATCCCTTTTTGCGGCCAAAAAGCCGGCGCTTTTCGCTACTAGTGGGCTATAACATATAGCCTAGTAGTAGCTCAACCAATGAGAACGCAGCGTTGATAATAGACCACTAGTTGGGTTTTACTAATACTCATTTATCCCGCTTGTTTCGTCTCATCATAGCATTATTGCTTAAAGAACGAGACCATAGTAATTATGATTTAATAATATTCATGAACTTATTGTGCGCAACTTAACACGAGAATGATCAGTTGCGCATTACAACCGCATTACTTTACCAGAAACAAACAAAAGATAATGCATTTAAAAAATAACAATGAAAAGAATATATATGCATGCAAATAAGTAAATGAATATAAAATTGATCACTAATATACTTTTCTAAAATTGCATAATTATCCTGCTTGTTTCGTTTCACTATGGCTTAAAGAACGAGATTTATTATATAAACACCAATGAAATACCAGGTGAGCTTTCGCGCGTTAACACGTGAAAATAACCTGTTGTTTTCATATGTGAAAATATCACCGTTGCTATGGCTACATAATAAATCGCGCCTTTCGCAGGAAAAAAACTGTTTCAATGAAATGGTTTGGTATTTCATTGGTGTTTATATTATAAATAGAATATTAGATGGCCGCTTGGAGATACGGAATTTCTCTTCTCGTGTTGAAAATATTTCACTCGTTCACTGCGCTCACTCGTGAAATATTTTTCAACACTCGAAGAGAAGTTTTGTATCTCCGCGCAACCATGTAATATCCTCTATATATTGCATGCACTGACTCTTTACTAAAATTTCGGGCGACGTAACTGAAAACTTCGGCCGACATAACTCTGGTTTCGGGCTACATGACTTCGGGCGAGATGATTTTTGGGCGACTTGACCAGGTATTTACCGTTTTTCAGGGTAGTGTCACTGACGTGCAGCCCTACTGGAGCTGCCTTCGTATGCTCAGCGGCAGCAAGTAAGAAGTCTACCATATCACCACTGAGGTTATCGCAGACCAAGCTCAGTGACATGTCCAGTATTTTGACATCTAACAGCGCTAGCTCAAACAGCATCACTGGTGTTCTACAGTGTTGGGATATGAAAAACATGAAAGTTGAGGTATCTTCTCCTTTGTCCTACCAGATTTTCAATCCTGAAATCTAATACTACTTGGAATCCTGACTATCCTCTCCCACCAGCAATCCCAACTCCACCACAACTGGTTTTCAACACACCCAACAGGGATCCCATCTGCCTTCCTTGGGGTCCAAACTTTCCCTAGCCTGTTCCAAGTTCTCAGATAGTGGGGAAGACGCGATAGTGAAAGGAACGCGAAAATTTGGCGGGGCAGGTTCACAATCAGTGAACTGAAAAATTAGTTGACACACTTGTCTTCAACACGTTCTTTTTTCAAGAATTTCATTTGTGTTACATTTTTCCAAATCCATCATTGATGCCAGTTTTCGGGCGTTCTTGGCCGTAAAAGGGACTGATTTATGGATTTTCCGAGATGGAATTTAGCAGTCCTGTATTTTGCTTCCGTACCGTTTACTCACAACGTAAATCAATCGCCAACCTTCTATAAATCAATGATAAACAACCAAGGTCCCTCTTACGTTATGTCCCGGGCGATGCTAGGATCCGCGAAAACTGGAGAGAGTTTTTATCGTTTTTGTATGTGTATTTCAGCGTCAGCTTCCTCTAGAGCCAGTAGCCACATGTATAAACTGCACAGCATTTAACCACAATGGAACACTGTGCATATCAGGTGGAGCTGATGGCATGATACGCCTCTTTGGTGAGTTAAATATCCATTCAAACTCAGTAGTTCAATTCACGATAAAATTCAAATTTCTCATCGTAAAATCCGTAGAATAAAATACTACTATGAAGAAGCTCTTCCAAAAAATTTTCATTTAAATGGAAACGCTTTGGGAATTTTTTTTAACCGATTTAAAAGTTACAGTGACGAATAATCTCTCCATTTCAGGTCTTGGAGTGGAAGGGTTAAGCCGTTTGGTTTGATATTTAAACAGGGCCGGGTTGCTGAAAGCTGGGTCAAGATAACCCAGGGTTAGTACGAAATTTGAATTCAGATATGAAAGCTTTAAAAGAATTAAACTGAAGTTCAGTTTAATTCTTTGTATCAACAAGTTGATGAATGAATGCTCTTAAAAATAACAGAGAAAACTATCCGAGAAAATACTTTTGAACAAAAGAAAAAGAAACCGGGTTAAATTTAACCCTGGGTTAACCGCTAATCCGCCTTCGAACAACTGGGCTCAGGTCTATTTTGTGTATTTTTTGATAGATATGAGATCGTTTGATTGTTTAATTGGTTGGCAAGCTCATGAGGGCGAGGTCTGTTCGATGCAATTCAGTGCAGATGAGACTACAACTTACAGTATGGGCACAGATGGCAAGGTATATCCTTGAGTGTACTTATCTTCTTGATTCTGATACTTAGGCCTGCCCTGTCCATACCACTGCGTTCTCGTTTGAAAAGTATACCGTAAAATTCCGAAAATAAGCGCCGGGGCTTATATTTTTCGAAGGCCCTTTTTGAGGGGCTTCTTTTTGGAGGGGTTTCCAAATCGATTGGGCTAGCCTTATAGTTGGAAGGAAATTTATCGTTTTTGCTTTGTTTTACTTTGTATTTGAGGGCAATTTTCCAAGTACAAGGCCCCCGGGGGGCTTATATTTGGAGGAACGATCTAACGGAGGGTTTTTTCCGTTACCGGTTTGGGGGGCTTATATTTGGAGGGGCTTATTTTCGGAATTAATTTACGGTATATTTCGATGCGTTTAAACCTTCTGTCCACACTTATTCGCTGAGCGTTTAAAAAAAAAACGCCCTTGAAATTTGATGGAAATAAAACGCATACACATCGTATTAGAGTAGATGGTCGAAAACGGTTGAAAAAGCATCAAAATGAAAACGATGAACGAAAATATCGCAGGTGCGCGTGTTTGTAGCATGCACATAGCGTTCCACTTACGTCACAACGTGAAATTCTATCGTTTTCGAACCTTTTTCTCTGTGGACAGTCGAAAACGCGTCAAAGCTGTAGTGTGGACGCGAATCGATCGATGCGTTTTCGATAACGACGATAACGCATACTTTTGAAGAAAGGGCCTTATTGTAAGTTTGTGTTGGTTTCCGCCAATTGTTGTATCCTTAAAGAAAACGCACTGATCATGATCCAAGTGATAACGTGTTTTCACGTAGTTTTCCTCTTTGTTTTTATGGCTCAACGTATAAAGTTTCTTTTCTGCACTGACAGACAATACTGTTTAAATGTAATTTTTTACTCGAAGGGGTCTTAGAAGTTGGGAATTGGATTTTGAAAGTGTTGGTTTAGAGCAACATCACCATACATCAGCAAATTGCAAACTCCTAGGGGACGTGTAGCAGGTTTCAAACGTCGCTAGCGGTTCGCGTCTTGTTCACGTTCGCGTCTCATGTGCGACGCGAAGTTCATTTATACGAGGTCTTCGTCTTACCTAAGGCGTGTTTTATCTCAGAACAGGTGTTACGGGCCGTTCTAACATAAGAAGCGTCTATGCCATAATTATATGGAGGTTTGCGTATTACTTAAGACGCGTCTTATTTTACCCCGTTATTGTTAGTGGCAGGCCTTTCGTATTATTTTTTGTAGTTCTGTCAGTGGAGTCTGCACCGTATGGGACAGAAGATAGCTGACCTCGTTATTCACGAAGGAGCCGTTTGGTGTGAGGCTGAGGGAGCCAGTCTCTTGCATAGTAAATACAAATACATGTCGTCCCCAGCCTCCTATGGTAGAATGTTTGCTTTTGATGCAGAAGGTCAATATCTTCTTACCTGTGGCTCTGAAAGAGGATTTGTATACAAAGTAAGAATTGCATACGTTGATAGAAATGTGCTGGTGAATTTTGAGCCTGGTGAATAGACGAGAAAGATGTTTTTTTTTCAGTCAGTGAGTCAGGCGGCTCGGAAGAATAAATCCAATTGTTTATAGCCGGAAATTTTTTCCCAACAGCGCGCGCTCTCATTGGTTTCTTCGAGGTCACATGACATCTAACAATGAAACTGTTTCCCGCCAAAATCTCTGAGCGGAAAACATTGCAAAATCTTTGACGTCAGAGGGTAACATTGCACTGTTGCCCGCGAATGTTGACTAACGACCGCCGTTGCAGCGAGGTTAAATGAATTTCCAGCTTCAAAATTTCCAGCCATATCACTAATCACTTAATGACTGTTCCCTCGGGAAATGACTGGTCTCTAGGGAAACAGTTAATTTTGTTTCCCTCTGGACCAGTCATAAATTGTTTGGTACGCCAACAGGAGTCGAACCTATGACCCTCAGGCCCCAGTTGTTCAAAACGTTGATAACGCTAGCTATCCCCTTGACGGCGCTATTGGTTTCCCTAATACTAATCAGCTGGATCCAAGGTTTGAAAAACCGGCGCGTGGTTAATAGTCCAGATCCTCTACCACTATGTTACAGGAGACTTGTGGGAGCTAAGGCTACCAACCTACAATCTCAGACAAAAACCTTAAAACACTTTGGAAAATTTTGCTCCCTTTCAGTCCCCCCCCCTTTGGCAATGTTGCTGCAGATGTAAAGGGTCGTGCATAGGTGTTTCAAGGATTTTTGGCGAGGATTGTAGGTTCATGAGACAAACATCCTTCATATTGCCTGTCAAAAAATTGAAATAGCAAGTGCACATCTTGGATTTTTCGTTATCACACACTTATATCGCTCTTGAATCCGTCTTTGATTCGCTACAAAAAGTAAATTACGGAATGTGATGAAACATAATTTTGCCGTAAGTTATGATACCTGTACTTCTTAATTTGTCAGATGCAGTGAGGGTCAAGCATGATACGACATAACCTATGTGCAACGAAACCAATACTTGAGGGATTAATGCATATTAATAAGCAAACGTTTAAGCGTACTCCTGAACCGGTTAAATCTTCCGACCGCCGCCGCACCCCGACAATAGACAATAGACCCAGGTAGATTATTCCTCTCACAAACGATTCACTTATTTCGGAGCTTGGGGCTAGGGGACACTTGGTGATGTCTTTCATGAAACATGACTCTCATTAGCGTGGATTTTAGGATATTTCGAATGGCCTAACGTGATGCTATTCGCTCGTTACAGGTGGAGAAGAATCAAGGCCCTTATCAAGTGTTGTCATTACCAGAACACAAGTCACCAGTCGTGAGTGTGGACTGGAGCTCTTCCATGAGTTGTTATACGTGTCTCACTGGATCTGTAGATGGATCTGTACAAGTTACATCCTTACTGAAGCACTGATAATTTAATTCCAAAATAATCTTTTAATTTCATTCCGTAGAACGCGATTTATGTCTAGTTTTAACTATCCTTAAATTCCATTTACCGACATTAGTGTTTCATACATCCATACATACATCCTTTATTATCTTTCCTTTAACAAGGCTTTTCAAAGATAATTACAAAAAGTATAGTTACAAACAAAATGGAGTACAGAAAATATATAAAAAGTTGATTGGCAAAATTATCTAAGTGCTGAAAATTAATCACTATATAAGATCATACATGAAATACAAGAAACATCGTTTATAAAGTTCTATGCCGAGCACGTTACAGGTGGAGAAGAATCAAGGCCCTTATCAAGTGTTGTCATTACCAGAACACATCTTTCCTTAGTTTTAATTCATTGTCCAATGAGTTCCATATCTTCACTGTTCTGTGATAGAAGCTTCTCTGGCCACTCGCCAATTTAAATAAGGGAATATCTAGCGATTGTGAGTTTCTAGTTTCTCGCCCGCTGATGTTAAATCGTTGAGTAAATTTAGACGTAAGATAATCCGGTGCTGAGCCCGACATACATTTAAATACCAGAGTGGTACTTCTAAGATAGATTAATTTTTCTACTGGGGGTCAATTTAATTCTTCTTCAACGTAGTGCGTTGCTTCAAGAAGCCGAGCTTGACGTTAATCAGCGGGTCAGTAACCCCTTAACCCGCAATATCCACATACAAATTCTCGAGACTGGTATTAATAGCCTAGTCCCTAGGCGTTCTCGGCTCGGTCATTCCTGGACTCTACCGTGGGCTGTGACGTTACAAATAGATACTCCCAGACTTTGCGCGGACAACGGGGCAAGAGAGAACGTCTAGGGACTAGGCTGCGTTCAGAGAATTTGATAAGAAATCTAAACATTTTCACTTTGGTGATCATTTTATTAATTCTCATAACGTTTCCTCTTGATGGTGTACGGATCTCAGTTAGGAGAAAATTGATGTTGGTCACCCCTGGGACTTTAAGGGGTAGGGTGTACGGCACTTTGATCTTTTAGCAGTTGATCCCTTTTTCAGTTGTCAGTGGAGTGGTGAAGCCTCACTGACAGGCGCCATTAGGGAGCTTAAGCAACGATGACGGCAACGACTACGAGAACGTCACTCTGCCTCAAACTTTTTCGCGCTTATTCCATCTCGTTTAATTCGTCAAATGTTGGCAAATTTTTTTGGAGTTGAATTCTAAAGGACGGTATCAAAGTTCAGGAAAAGAAAAATAAATTTGTTGTCTTGTGTTACCGTCCTCGACAAAACGCATTTAGGAAGTTTCACGTTGCATGTAGCCGTGTAACGACGGCTGAGAAATGTACAAAAAACGTGATGCACGTGCAAAGTTGTTGTTTTAAACCAATTGCTTTTTTGCCGTTCTCGTTGCCGTCACCGTCGTCGTTGCTTAAGCTCTCTAATTGACAAAACTGAACGGAGAATCTCGTTCTCTCGCTTGATGTATGAACTGGTTCTATCGTTCAGTTCTGCGTTGAGTCTGTTGTGTTGTGACCACTCAAAGGAAACCTCTTTAATAGCACTTTCACCATGGCACTGTTTGTTACGGTTTTGTTCACAGCACCAAATTTGGAAATTTTCTTTATTTTGACAATTTTTAGATTCGGTCTTTGTGATATCCGGAATAATGAAGGTCTCGGTAAGTGTTATCTGCCTGGGCCTTAGGCCCGGTTCAGACGCCGCTCCACTGATGTGCCGAACCTAACTCGGATGAATTACGTGCGGCAAAAGAGAGGCGTCTGAATCAATTTGGTACGGCAGTTTTAGTTTGGTGCGGCAAAAACGTCAAGTTCGACAGAGTCTGTCGAACTTTTGTCGAACTTAACTTAGGTTCGACACACGATACATCATCTGAATCAGATGTTGCGCCAGTGTCGCTCCAAAGTCGAACTTATTCAGTTAGGTTCGGCACATGAAAAGTACCGTGTCTGAACTAGGCCTTAGGCTCGGCTGATAACACTTACCGAGACCTTGATTATTCCGGATATCAAAAAACGTCATGCAATAACTGTTTACTGTTTTGCTGTTTACAGCTTATTTCGTTGGCTAAACCGTTGTGCTCGACATGATTGCGATTAGAGCCCTATTTGCTTAAGTTATGATATAAAACTAGGCCACAGCGATTTAAATAAATCATTTGTAATAGCTTAGTAATATTTCCAGTATTAATAGTCCTGGAGTAAATATCTATTATATTATAATTTTATAAAATTCAAATGTAGGTATAATAACGCAAAAAAGTATTATATTTTCTGTAATTTTTTAGAAATAAAATATTGTTAAGTTAACTTGCTTCTGACTTGTTGAGCTAGAAACTAGACTGCCAAGCAGCCCCTATTTTGGCCTAGGTTAAGAAAGCGCGCACGCGAGCGGTAAAAGAAAAGATCTGATATGGAGTGAGGGTGAAACGCAGAGCAAGACTGGGGGAGATACGTTTGTCTTTTTTTGAACCACCGAAAATATCAGGCAGACGCTACGCGCCTGGAAAACCCAATTTTAAGAGAAAAACACCGACTGTTTTGTAGTCTCTAGCTAGAACGACTTTGGCCGTGATCCGTCAATGCGGAAACAGGTCTTTGATTTGTAGATCGAGATTTAAATAATAAATAGCTATTAATATCAGTGGCATAGGTTAGATCGTGATTTGCTCCTAAAATGCTTAGCGGAGGTCTAGTTGCTGCAAGAGGATTTGTTTAAAACAAAGTGTATTATGGGTGATTTGACTGGAATATTCCAGTTGTCAATTAGAGTAAAAAAGGTTCTTTTTTATCAGTCTGGATTGCTCTGTTATAGTTTATGCTTTGAAAGACTGCTTGCTTGATTGCTTTTTGACGTCTTGACCTCACGCTTTATGAACAACGTATTGTATGTCCGTGCGAGCTGCTTAACAATACCGTTTTCAAAAAGAACCCATGATTATTGCAAAGTAAAGTGACGTCCAAGAGACGATTAGAGGCTATAAAAATCCCGGGGAGGACTCCGCATATGAAAAGGGTGGGGATGCTCGTCGGAAATTTTGAATTAAACCCCTAAAGGAGACCGATCTGGGCGTGGCCCAAGCTTTTTTTGACCCCTAAAAGAGACCGTGTTAAAACACAGACAAATGAAAAATACAGTGACTTTTAATGATGGCAAAGACATTATCATCGAATACTTGGATTATATGAATGGAGTAAATAAAACAAATAAAAAAATACATATCAAATTTATATTTTTATATTTTTTCGCGTGCAACCCAAAACGAGACCTTCTCGGCAAAATATGATCGCGAGTGTTTTGCCCAGAACACCCTAAGTGAGACCAAAATCCAAAATTTACACCCCTAAACGAGACGACGAGCATCTCCACCCCTTTCATAAGCGGAGTCCCCCCTCCCGCCCCCGTCCGGGATGAAAATGTACTCGTGATTGTCCGGCCTTTTTAAAATGGATTGTGACCATGCCCAAAGTGTCAGCCCAACGCCTGTTCAACTTCAAGGTCACGCGCTGTTTACATGCTAAATCACGTGATGAATAACGAACTCCATCACAAACTTCTGGTCCATGGAGTGGAAACAGAAAAAAAAGTAATCCTTGGAAAGCAACTTGATTGATTTGTTCTGATGTAATTTTTTTGGATCAGGGACCAATATTAAACCCGTAACAGGAAGAAAGAAAGAGCGTTGCGTGACGGGGAAGTCTTCTTCCGGGAATTTGGGGAACTGGGTATCATTGGTTACCAATCCTTCACGGCAGTCTCATTTGCAAAGTGAAACGAAATGATGACTGTTTCTTGGATTTCTCCAGAAAGAAAATCTGAAATCTAGTGAACTATGAAGACCTGAATGGTGGACACTTGTGCTTGGAAGTCTGAAAAAGATCTGGTTCCCCAAGACCAGATCGAATTGCTGCTGTCTTTGCTTCTAGAGGCGGAGAAGAGAAGATGGTTGGCGAGCATCTCTCCAGTAAACTCAGCGGAGCACGACCAGAATCTGGGTTCAGATGGGGACGGAAGACAGCAACTTTTCTCTGGTGATTCTGGCTCCGATTTATTGAGGTAATGGCATATCTTATTTTCCCTTGTTAAGTCTTTTTGCGCCCTGATCCTTCAAGCCTCATTTGGTTGCATACTACTCTACTTGTGTTGCTGCTTGCATGCTTTTAAATTGTGTTATATCTCTGCGTGATCTTGTTTCGATTTAGATTTCAGCAGTTTTATTTTGGTTTATAGGCTGACGGGTGTTTTTTGGAAAGCCAGTAATAAATACAAGTTTCTTTAGCTGTTATTGGTCGGTTTAGTCGGCTACATTTTCTAGAAAGTCGCACCTTCTGGCAACCATTCCGGAAGTAGTAAACTCATCATTGGTTAATAACTTTTTCAACAGGTTAAATAGCTCTGCGCGTATGATCTAGCTGTACATATATGCAAGTGGTTCCTACTCACTGCCAAAACTAAAGGTGGCTAATACCTATTCAATGGAGGTTGTCTCCTTAAAGAGAGTCAAAGTATTACTATTCAACAGCAGGGACCAACTCAGATTAGGAGTCCATTTTTAAGTTGCTTCCTTTATGATAGACAGTTCACCATGAAGAGTGTTTTCACTCACGTGGCCAGCATCTATGCAAATTTGTTGGCGCAAAAGAATACGTTTGCATAAGAAAAGAATTTTATCTCCCACAGGACTTGTTTGGGATACTAACATGGCCACCATTTCATTGTTTTGGCACACCAACATGGCCGCCGTGATGTCATGTGAAAACACTCTATAGTGACACCCTGGAAAGCGGACACCAAGGATACTGTACATGCCATAGTGTCCATTTTAAGGAGGATCTCAGAAAAAAATAGTCACAAATGCATCTTTCATAATTATTATTGATATACCCGGTAACCCCATTGAGACCCTCTGACAAGGGCTCTCATTTGGCTCATAAAACGACCAAACTCTTGTGACTCAGGACACAGAAAAGTGTCTGGTGTCTGTATTATATTAAGTGAGATGATTTTAGAGCAAAAGTTATGACCTTCTTTATCATTGGGAAAGATGAAACTTTTAATAAGGTGTCCAATTATTTAGTGATTATCTGTAGAGCTCTAGGGTTCCACTGTGTCTTGCATCAAGGTTGTTAATGGAGATTGCCACTATGTAAGGACAATAAAGCAACTTACCATTATGCAGTAATTTAGCAGTTATTCTTGTATGTTTGTTTCAGACATGGATGTTGTATTGACGAAATTCAAAGCAGATTCCTTGATTTTGAGTAAGTACACATACTGTAGATTTAATTTTATCCTGAGCTTACTTGTTCCTTTTTTTGGGAATGTTAGTGTATGATAATCAGGGCATAGCGTGAGATTGTGTCAGTGAACTCACAGGAAGAAAAAGGACTTCATGTTCCCTTGGAAAATTTCTCACCTTAGGGTCTTGGAAATGCCATTTCCAAGACGTTGGCAAGACATTTTCAGTTAATAAATGTGGAAGAAAAAAAATGAAATACCTGGTTTTATATTTTACCCTTCTCTAGTGTTATAATTACAGAGGGAAAAGGGTAAAAAAATGACTCCATCAAGGATATTACATTATTGATACATGTACATTCTCTAACAGTTTCTTTAAATGATCGGACCTCTTGGGCTTCACTGACATACAGTTATTAGCTGCATTTTGCATACGTATATTCCCAATCTCAGTTACTCAGTTAAGTGCAAATATTGTTCTGAAGCCACATGGCAATGATATGGTAACCTTACACCGTGAGGAGGCAGGCATTTCTTGCTGTCCATTTATGAAATAATCAAAGGATAAAGAAAATATACTAACACAAAGTCGACCTAATGATAAGAATGCTCTCAAGGAATTAATTATTTAACATTTTGATCACTGTAGCTACATGTATGACACTTTTTATTGTGCAATAATCGTGACTGCTGCCATTCCTTGGAGGATACCCTTTGAGTGGATGCAATGGAACTTCATTAGTACTCTTTCTTACTAATGGAGTGCTTGTATGTGAAAGACATGGTAATCAGCATCATGTCACTTGTGAAGCATTAAAAGAAAATCTTCCGTGGGCATGATAATAATTATTATATGAACCTCTCAAACAATGCCCAAGCACTCTCACTGGTGGAACTAAGGAAGAAGCCTGGAATCCCGGACCTCACTTTTTTATGCCGGGCCAGACTAATGAGGATCGCGGGACAAAGAAAAATGTTATTTACGAGGAAAAATCTTCAGTGAGCATGACTATAATAATATTGTTTCAACCTCTCAAGCATTGTCCATAGGCAATTACATAGTGGTTGATGTAGTAAAGGGGCCTGGACACGCGGGGACCCTGGGGCCCCACTTTATTTATGGGCCAAACCAGGGATCGCTGGGGAAAGAAATAGTATTTTTAAGGAAAAATCTTCAGTCAGCATGACAATGATATTATTATTTGAACCTCTCAAACCGTGCCCAGGCAGTGACATGGTGGTGGATCTAGGGAAAGGGCCTGAATGCCTGGGGCTCTGAGCCTCACTTTATTTAAGGGCCAAATTGAGGATCCCAGGGCGAAGAAATACTATTTTCAAGGCCAGACCTCCATTTGACTTGGGATTTGAATGATCAGGCCCCTCTGAAATGTATTAAATTTGTCTTATTTTAGACCAAGTCACTACTGCCTCAAGGCCACAACAAACAAACCAACTACTGACAGGCCATCCTCACAGATGAAAGTGGTGAGAGTTATATTTATTCTTTTATTACCAGTATATTATTAAGTAGTGGTGTGCCAATCATTGCATCAGTTTTTGCAGGGAGGTGATTAATTTTTATGTTGTGGAAGTGTAAGTGTCAATTAGAACAAGCTGGTATTCAAGTTTTTGCAAGCCCTGCATAACTTTTTTTGTTGTGGTTCAATTTTATCTTTGGTATAAATTGTATTTCCTTTTGTAGTTTCAGGCATGGTAATGTATGGTAATGAGTTTTTAATATGTGTTTGAAACGAAAGAAACAAAATTTAAACCAAGGATAAAATCAAACTGCAACAGATACGCTGCAGTACAGATGTAATTATAATGTTGCAAAATTTGTCTTGCAGCTATTATCTTTAAATTTGTTGGCATTCTTTTTTGTCTTGTAGGTTTCTAGTGAAGAACGTTTTGACCCAAGAGGATTATCAGATTCAATAATTAGTTCCCCTGGTATGAATTATGAATGACTAATGCTTTTCAAAATTAACACATACAGGGTGTATACATATGCATGCATTCAAATGACCTTAATTTTTGGATTCACCATCTTCACATAGACCATAATGCACCTTGTTTACCCCCCCCCCCCCCTCAAAAAAAAAAAATATTGGCATAACCATTGTTGCCAATTTCTCCTGGGTATCACAGTTGTCTCAAGAAGTCAAAAACAATACTAATGTGAATTTTTTTTTTTTTTTTTTGGGGGGGGGGGGTTAAAACAAGGTACATTATGGTCTCTGTGAGAATGGTGAATTGCATTTTAAGCTAATTCTTGTATGTATCCTAATACTTTCGATACACCTTTGTTTGTGACCTTCTCCATGACTTCGTACTTTAACCATTTCCTGTCAAATGGATAATCTGTTAATTTACAAAACTGTTTTAATGGCTGTCTAATGGTTTGCTACCCTGCGAGCAGCTGAGTCCCCTTTGATCTCCTTCGTTTTTAAATCCTTTTGTGAATAACTTCATTCTTTGTTTCTCAAAGTGTCAATCTGTAAATGCTTTCAGCCATTAAACAGAAGAGTGTTAGGATGCGAAAAACTGAAGAAGCTAACATACAATTCATATTTCAGAACCTTTACTAAAAAAGAATAGAAAACTTAACGTGAAGTTTTTACTTTTTGTAACTTTCATCCTGGTTCTTCAGGTAACAATGCTATTTGTATCATTGGCAAAAAAAGATTATTTAGGGTCTATGAAGGTAACGAAATTGGTGCATTCATTTGTAACTGTCTCAAAAAACCATTGCTGTGCATCATGTCTACAAGTCACTTGGAAATAGTGATTCTTTTTCTGACCAATCATAGCATGCCAATTCTTCAAACAATGATTAATTTTTGAATATTAGTTATGTGATTGTTATAGGAACATCTTCTGAAAGCAGTTCCTATACAAGCGGAAGTCTATTGTCTGAAAAGGTATGTACATTTACCGGCCATTAAAACCACTGAAATACACTAAACACTCTCATATAAAAACAACTGCATTTGTTCTATATTAGCAACTAGAAGATTTTAACTTAATTTCCATTATTCTGGATTAATGTCCTTACAGGATGCTTCATTTGAAGTGTATAAGAATGCTTTGCTATGTGCCAAGTATCCATGTCTGAGTGAGTTTCAGCAGCTGTCTCCCAGCACGCCATATTCACCAGTTCTTTCACCAATGATGCAGCGAAGGAGATTCTCATTTTCAAAACCGCCTCATTCTGCAAGGTTTGCCAGTAAACAAATGCTTTTGCTACTGGTCAAAATTAAATTGAGGTTTAAAATTTTAAAGCTACAATCGGTGACAAAATAACATTTTGCCAACTTAAAAAGGGAAAATAAAGCTTTTCCTCCCCCACCCCTCCATGCAATGTTGGACCACTGTTCAAGGTACTGTGCCTGTAGAAGACAGCAAACATCCCAACTTTGAATGGAGGGGAGGGGGAGGGGTGAGGATTGTTTTGTTCTCCAAAGCTACCCCATTTGAGGACATGTCTCAACAATCTACCGTTGTAGTTTGAATCTCAATTTCTTTGACCCTAGCCCTAATAATTCATGAATTTTAAGGGCTAGGAGACAGAGGAGGTTAAGAAAATTTAACCTGAATATAATTTTGACCTGTAACACTTTATGATGGAGGAGTGTAAGCTGGACTTTTTGTTCAGGATTAAGTCCTATATGCCAAACCTTCATATTGAGATATGGAAGCAGTTCACTCTCCCAGCTTTTAGGTAGGAGATACCATTTCACAGCTGGTTGTTAACTAATATGCAACACTGTCAAAAGTGTAAATTTGTTTGTTTTTCACATACATTTATTTTTCACAGTTATAGCCATTAACACATTTCAATGATATTTGAAGTAGATATTTAGCTTCCAGGCCTCAGTTTTTTAAAGGGGGGAAAATGCTATTCACTGCATTTAATTTCTATCCACTAGATAATGCTTAGCCTATTGGTTTTGCTAATACTGTAGTTATCCACTGGATAGTGATTTATCCAGTGAATAGCTCTAACCATTGTTTACAGTAAACAACTGGGGCCAATATTTCACACAGAGGCAATTTTTGAATGATAATATCAAAGTATATATCAAAGTTTATAAAGTGAGGTGAATTGTCACAAACACCCTTAGTTTGCATTGGAATCAGATATTCTACCAGTTAATTGCACACTCTATAAGTATTTGCTACTTAAGAATCCTTGTTAACAGTGGACTCTTTTGGATGACATTAGGGCCATTTATACGAAGAAATCGTCATATAGATGGCCCTATTGTGAAGCTGCCCGTTAGTTACATTGTAAAAGACAATTGTAAGCAGTTGGTTTCCTTAAAAACAATGTAAGTAATCATTTCTTTTAAATTAAAAAAATGTGCATATTCAATGATTCTAATGTTGAAATGAAATTTGTTGCGAATGACTTGTTTGTGTGCTTCTTAATGGTTGTGTTTGAGATTAATATGTGTGGTGCATATTGAATTTTCAGCTCAGCTGCTACCTCTGATGCAAAAATCAAAGATGTGCCATCATCCTCTGATGGCCCTGTTTCTCCAGATGTGTTTTTGCCAAACTTATCAGACGAGCTTCAAGAGTTGGTCAGGAATGTGTTTTCACTAAAGAAGATAAAACAGAAGTATTTTAGTGAAACCATCATACCGCGGTTTGTTCCTTTGGCAAAGGAGCCTCAATTGGTAAATACAGTGCATTGATTTGAATTTCCATGATTCACCTCAGATGAAAACTGAAGTGAAAGATGAAAACCACAGTTAAACATTTTAACTGGAATAGCCAACCTCCAAGACAAGTGCCCTCGAACACCCCTTGGCTAACTAGCAAATAACTCCCACACCTCCTTAGGGCTCGAAAATATTCCATTTGGGTAATCCTTTAAGGGTAATTCGGGACTTACAGATTTTCTTGCTGGGAAGTAACTTTTTAAGCTCAATTGCCCAATGGGCACTGAAGGGAACAGGCAAGTCACCTTACCATTCGTCGGAACGAGCCGGCCATTTGCATGTAGCTTCGCAGCAGTCATTTTTAGGGGAGCTCGTATTTCTTCCCTCCCCACAAACGCCTGCTCAACCAAGAACAACATTTTGCGTGCTCTACTGTGGGGGGGGGGGGGTACTTTAGGAATGTTTGGGTGGGGATGTGCCACTGGGACCCTGCAACCCTTAGCCTATACCAGAGCTAGTGCATCTGAATTTTGCTACCCCCAAGTCCCACCCTCCCCCTATCCTGAGGTCACTAGCATTCCCTGCTAGCAGAGGTCTCTCACGATGAGGCATTTTTGCCTCGTCGTGAGAGACCTCTGCTAGCAGGGAATCACTAGCACAGTCTAGCCAAAACAAAACCGATTTGATTTTTTATAAATTTGGGAGTGGCAGTTCCTGGTTTCCTTAGTCTAGACTAAAATCTTCAACCAATTGATCAGTTTCCTGGCAAATGATACCCATTCTGGACCCAAACTCTCGGATTTATATACCCTTTCCCAGAGTAAACTGCTTGAAAACCATACCCTTCATAGCAGCACACACCTAAGTAGCCCATATATGGCAATTCCCCCCCCCCCCCCGGACCAGGGGCCGGTCTGTATCATTAGTATCTGATTGCAGATTTGTCAAAATGTGAATTATGTAACTGTTCGTTTTGAAATCTCATTACAATAGCTACTGGTTAGAGAGTTGGAGAATCAGAAGTTAGTGCTGAAGCGTAACCATCATCCATATTACAGTGTTCAGGCGTTCATGAACAAGGATGCATATGGTGAATGGGTCAGGTTGGAGGAAGAGAAGATCAACAGTCTGATCAAAAGTTTCTGGCACAATTCGTATCCATCTGTGACTGAACTGCCACTAAGCAGTGAGTACCATGAGCAATACGTCGATTTGATGAAGAGACTTATTAGGTAAGGATTGCTTTAAAGGCTTGTACTGCAAAAGAGAAAGTTGTTTCTTTTTGTTTCTTTTTATTTAAGGCTGGTTTTCACTAGCAAAGGTTGAAGTCAGAGTTGAGTCGTAATTGCACTGAGGAATATTTAGACACATCCTGCTTTCCATGGAATCGTAAATGAACTTTGTAGCGTTTTCCCTTTGAATCCAATCATTCTTGATTGAGCGTTACACTGTTTTAGGAATAAGGCTGATAATTATTAACATTGAAAGCAAAGTAAAAGGAGTCACATAGAGTGAAAATCAGTTGAACTCTTTCTTAGACTTTTTTGTTTCCCCTTTATACACTCTAACTTCCTCACATGTTGAATGTCACCACCAAGATTTGCGTGCTTAGTTAGCCTAGTTACCATAGCATTGTGGCCGAGGAGGCGCTCCAAGAGCAATCTTGTTTTAAGTGGTGGAAGAGTCATATAATATGTGACTTATTTGTTTCATGACAGGTTTGAAAGTAAACACAAGGAACCTCATCCAGTACACGGTGGGGTAACGCCCACAGCACCTTTATCATCTACAGCTTGCAAACTGTTGAAAGAGTTTGAACTCAGATATGGAATTGGATTGTTGTTCTGCAAAATTTGTTACCTTGAGTACCTAGTTAAGTAAGTAGCAAACTCGTGATTTAAACTCAGATCATGTAACGCACAATTATATATTTGGCGACGCCATCACTGGTTTTCCCGCCAAATGACGTCTGAGAAACGAGCGCAGATATTCCATACTGATGACGCCTCAGTACCCAGATCTGGGTAGTGATGAGTCATCAGTATGAGCTCGTTTCCACCAAAACAGACTATTTGTGGGTTCAAAGTGCAAAACTCCTATCAAGTGAGAATAGGTTTTTGAGAAAATCCCGGATAATAACTTTCATGTGAATTATTTATTTCCCTCATTTAAAAAAAAGAAGCTGACGGCAACTCGAAAATGGTCTATTTTGTCCGCGTATATGCGTTATTGACCAAGGATGAGGTCAAGATGTCTGGATATGGGCCAAGTTCTTGTTGGCGTTTTTATGGACCCAGCTTAGGTCAATAAAAGTACAAACAAAGCCTTGTTAATATCCAGCCATCTTGACCGAACAAGCCTGGTCAATAAAGGATTTATTATACGTCAAAAAGATCAGCCCATCTTGCCCGTTCGGATAGCCAATCAGATTCACTTCTTCTAGTGCGCACGTGGTTTCAGCCATAAACTGTACTATATGTTATGGTTTAATTTTATCCTTGGTTTGAATTTTATTTTCTTTTGTTTTTGGGTATGGTAATTAGGGAAAATAAAATTTAAACCAAGGATAAAATTGAACCACAACATATATATAATGGTTAAAATTGTAAGTGAACATAATTGTCGCGAATAGATACTGCGTAGTGGTTGGTACTGTGTTTTCATAACATGTGAGTGTATACATGGCTATGCGGTGGCGTGGCCTCGCTGCGACGTGGCTACATGGCGACGTGGATGCGCGGCCATGTGGCGGCGAGGGTCCCTGGCTACGTGCCTGGGTAGTATTAGGAATCTTAAGCAACGGGGTGGCTACAAAAATGTCACTTAAAACGAGAATTCGCGCTGCTTCAAATTTCGTTCCGTTAATTCAATGTTGTTCAATTCGACAAATAATCGCGAATTTTTCTAGAATTGAATTCTAAAGGATTGTATCAAAGTTCAGGAAAAGAAAAAGAAAATTGTTGTTTTGTGTTCACGCCCACCGCAAAACGTGAAAATAGGAAGTTTCACGTAGTAGGCTACCCTGGGTGCCAGAGGCTTTTCATACGCGCTTTCCGGTGTCGGTCAAGTCTTAAAAAGTGACCCGTGGAAAAGCTTTATTCTCGCCGCTTCGCCGCTCGTGTCCTCGGCCTTCGGCGGAACTCGCATCGGCCTGCGGCCGACGAAACGAAGCTCCCCGTCGCACGCGAGAAAAAACCTCTGGTACCCAGGGTAGTAGTAGGCGTGCAACGATGGCAAAGAAATGTGCAAAAATACGTGATGCACGTGCAAAATTGTTGTTTCGCCTATTTAAACTTATTGCTTTTTTGCCGTTTTCTTTTTCTTCACCGTCGTCTTTGCTTAAGCTCTCTATTTTCATGTGTTTACGTCCTCCATGAAATGTCGCTTTAAGAAACCTCACGTCCAAGTTGTGCAGTTAAACAAAGTAATGCACTAAGATTGTAAGTTACAATTATTACCCGGTGCGAGTAATGTAAAGAGTTCCACAGGTTTCGTGAACAGGTTATATATTCCAACTATGGGCTGTTTTTTTTCCGAGTTGCCAGTATCTTAATTTTTCTGACTCGTTCATTTTAAATCCACGTCTCATTTTAGCATCGTAAGGCTAACCCACTTCTCTGATTAGATACCTGGAGAATAAACTTTGGTATATCACATACGTGACTGATTGTGTGGAAGACGTAATGGATCACGTGTTTAAATGCCCAGAAATTTACGTTGAGAAAGAGGTAAGTTACACAATTTAGTCAATTATTGAGTACCTATCTATAACCAACTGTATAATAAATGTCTTAATAATAATAATAAATGTCTTTATTGCTCATTAGATAAAAATACATATCCAGTGTTACAGAATAAAAAGATTAAAAGTTCAGCTAAATTACAATAGAAAAAAAAGATTAAAAAATGCGAAAAACTAGTTACACATGTCTGACATAAAATATCATAAAAGATTGTATTTAAAAATTAATCTATTTACAAATGTGTTCTTATAACGTTCGGTGTTTATCTTGGGCCTTTGGAAGCTTTTACGTCTAAGACTGTAGGTTAGATTGTTCTTTTCTAGCGGTAAGCACACCTTCAGAGGGGGGTTATCATGCTGATTAGCTTTTTGAAAAATCGCTTTATCTTGTTTTTGTAGTAATGATCTAATATTTAACTGTGTAGATATGAAGCGTAACTTATAGCATCTGTCTAGAAATTGCTGAAGGACATTAATATCCGCAACGGAGGCACCATAAACAGATAGTCCGTAGGTTATGTCAGGGAGAACAATACTATAGAAGAGATAATCAATTTCTGTATGGCTGTAGCGCTCTTTTCTACATACTCTCAGCACGTGTAGACATTTGTTGGCCTTGCACAGTTTAGCTTTTATGTGTGTATTTATTTTTTTAATTCGTCTTAACTTTCCTTTATTTCATACAACAGTTCAAAATGCTACTGTCCATATTGTCAGATTTGCTTGGAAAAACCAAATACTCCTTAACTAGTATAAGGAAGATCTTCCCTGAAAACAGACCAGAGGACGGTGTGCCAAAACTTGTCGCTTTGTTTAAGTTGTCCCTGGAATCAGCCATACAGCTACAGTCACAATTCCGTGATGTATTTTCGACAAGGCAGATGGCTATGGACTTTACCTCTAACTTGCCTAAAGAGCCCCTTGAAGTTCTCCTGGCGTCTTGCATCGAGGTAACTTGCAGTTCTTATTGCTGGCGGCTATTGAAGGAACTGTATCACGAAAATTATCAACATTCAAACAGTGGCAACTGCCACCCCCTAAATAAGCGAAACCTGAGGATGATTTATAGCTCACAACATTCAACAAAGGTATAAAACACCGCAAGAACAAAGAATGCTTGAACGGACAGACTTGACGAAGATTAGCCTGCATGGCACGTGTTAAAAGGGGAAGGGGAAAATTCCCCCCTCCCCTTCCCCTTTTAACGCCTGCCACTCAGGTTAGACGAAGATTAAAACAGATTGCAATTGTGGTTTTTGAAAACTTGTGGACTTAACAGTTTTTTTTAATTCATCCTTTTTGTGTGTAAAGTTTGATATAATGCTTGGGGAGACATATGTGTTTGACATGACCAGTGCTCTTAAGCCCTAAGAGTGATCAGCATCAAATTTCTCCTTGTAAAATCAATGCTTTGTAAAACAGAGTGGTCATGAGAATTACGGACATGATCACACACGATGAATTTGCTTGATATTTTATCAACTTCTCCGCACTACTTCTCTCGGAAATGAATAGGAATAACAAATCAGAATTGAAATTTTGATCTTAGCTTTTAAAGGGTTAACGGTGATTGGTTTTCTGTAGCGACAGAGTCAGATTTGTTAGCGGTGTCGAAAGAGCTCTTATGATTTTGTGTCTCCATAATTTGTCCTGATTTTCAACATTGCATAGGGTGATGTGGGGGAGGAGGAACCGCAGACGACGTCGTCTGGAGGAACCGCAAAGTATTTAGTAAAAAAAACACTGTTTAAAAGCATCCTGAAATTAGAGTTATTACGAATATTGCATAACTGCCCAAGGACTTTCGCCCGTCATTGTACTTTTAAATAAATGAACTACTTAAACATTTATTTTTTAATCACAAAGCAAAGGTTTTGTTTAACGATGAACGAGGCGCGAAAAATCTCTTTTCTCATTGTTTTTGATTCATTAATGCAAAATGAATCCAGTCTGCTAGCTTTTCAGATTAAATTCCGTCCTTTCAATTCCTTCCAGACTGAGATAGAGGGTCGTTATGAGCGCCGTAAGGTCATTGCCGGAGATGATCTAGGTAGAAACTGCTCTCCACCCCAGCTTCTGCTTAACGTTATCATGGATATTCGCCAAGAGGTCAAAGATTATGAAGATTACAGAATAGCCTTCTGCAGGTTAGTTGGGCTTTGTCGCGGTTCGCACTACTTCTGTAATGACTACTTACTTACTCACTCACTCACTTACCTACTTACTTACGTCTGCGTGGGAGGCTACTGGAAGACCCTTGGAATGATACACCTGTATCGGATATAGGTGGCATAGAATGCGGTTTTACAAGGAATAGGGGGTTATATTTTTTTTACAAACTCTCGTTAGAAGCATTTGACTAACAGTAAATTTCTCGGTTTTAGATCTTGGAATTTGTCATTTTTAACAACAGAAAAGTGCGGAAATTTTGTTCCCTCTTAATGGTGTGAACAATAACTTACGTTTGATTGACTTTGAATTCTGAAACAAGTTGGTTAAGTAAAAACTATCTAACTGTTCATTATTTTGTTTTAGCATCTTTGATATCACGAAGCTTGCAGCGGTCAAGTTTTATTCCTTGCTTATGTCAGACATCGTACATCTTTGTGAAAGTCCGCGTCGAAGATGCAGGCGTGATCTTGTGGATCCTAACATGCTGTGTTTGGCATTTCGATTGTCTGACTTGGATGAGAAGTGGGCAAAGTTTATTCCGTTCAGGTACATTGAGAATTTTCTGGCCAGCAGATATCATAAACGATTGTGTTTCTTCAAGGGCCGGCATTGCCAGGAGCTCCCGGTTGTTTACCACTTACATGGGCAAACTGGTCCACGATTCGATTCAACGGACACAAAATTCAGGACTGGTAAATTTCCTGCGGAAAACGCGTTTACCATTTGCACAAATCAGTCAGTTCCATTTACCGAAAAAACGGCTAGGAAAGCCTGAAACTGATCGGTTCAAGTGGGTGTGAAAAATGGAACACAAATTTCCTTTCGTCCGCGTAAACAAGATTTAACGCTTGTTTACCATTTACAAAAAGTTTCCGGAAAAACCGGTTGGAAAGTAAAAGGTAGGCTTGTTTTTCCGGACGGAATATTCCAAACGAAAACTCGAATCCCATTTCTTCAAAGCCATCTTTGATGCCAGTTTCAGGCCTTCGAGGTTGTTTCCGGTAAATGGAACTTATTTGTACAAATGGTTAACGCGATTCCGGGACGAAATTTACCAGTCCTGAAGTTTGCGTATACCATTTGCCTAAACCGTCGGCCGGTTTGCCCCTGTAACTGGTAAACAACCAACGCTTTCAGTCGTTCTGCCGCTCTGGAATTTTCCATGGGAACCACCCGAAAAGTCGTGTTTCATTTACTTTCCTAGCAGAACTTTTTATAAATGGTAAACCACTTCCGTCTTCTTCTAATAGGCCAATTTGAGGTTGAACCAGAGACTGGCAGTGTTGTGTCGAATTGCACTGTGGGACTCTTTGGAGACGCTGTTACTTCTTACGAAGTTGCATAAGATTTGGGGCCACAATTTGTCCCCCAGAATAGTCTAATTGTGCTGTTCGACGCTACGCTGATGCTGACTCAAGCACAACCTCAGAACAGCCACAACGTGTTAGACATTCCGTCGTTTATAGATTTCTTTATGTTCTTAAACAGCTGCGCGGGGTAATACCCCTGTTTTGCGTTAATTATTGTTGTCCTAACCAAAAGCTACTTTTCCTCACGTTCTATAGTCTGCGAGCACGTTCTGCAACCAGTTAAACTCATAAAACGTGGCAGAGATCTTTTGGCTGGATCTATAAATAGACTGAAAATTTAGACGTCTGGGACCCAAACCAGGACTCTCTGGGGTGATGGGCTCCCAGTTTAAGTTAACTGTTCTTCTGGTATTCCATCACCAAGTGTTTTATTCCTTTTCTCACGGAATGGTCACGCAACGAAAGTAAATTTGAGTACCGTATTTAATCGATTAAACGCGGCAGCTTGAAGCACAGTTACCAATAAACGCTGCACCCAATCAAAAGAATGCTTCGTTTTTATTCAAGGATTATAAGAAAAAAACTTGATGCAAATTGGTAATCTACACCATCTAGACTAATTCTGTGTTTTCACTGTGACGCCATCAAAAATAAATACAGAAAGTCCAGAATCTGGGAAATGAAAGAAGACAAATATACAAAAAGCCTCGCCAACAGTCAGGTCTGTGCGATAATTCATATGCGAGATATTCGGAAAAACGTTTTACCGAAATTTATAAGGCTTTGAATGGAGACGCCATCTTGGTGTCCTTTTGAGGCCAGGGGCACAAATATGGGCGCCGGAAACCAACAGAAACATCTGTTCTTTTAGTTTTCCTACTTATGGGTGAATTTATCGCTTGAGGAACTCATAAAGATTAAAGTAATATTCATTCTAAGACAAGGAACGTATAGATAGCTAAATCTCAAAAAATCAGTAACGTTTTTGACCCACATAAGAGCTTTCCCGAACGCCACCTAAAGTGCGCGTCACTAAAAAGCCTGGAAATTCAAGTGTCTTCTATCGCAAAACGAAGAACCCTTTGGAACCGAAAATGTGTGTAAACCAAGGTTTTTAGGTGACGCAATGCCTCATGAAAGAAGAAACTCAGAAGAATCGATAGTTTCTTAGTTTGAATTTTGGTGACGTCATGTGAAAACCCCTTGTACGTTTCTATCTAAGCAAAAGGGCGAGACATTGGCACTTTGAACATCTTCCTGTTTTACATAATATTATCAAATGGTTTGTCGTCGGTGATAAAGATGTGAGTTGTACGGTAATCGTCTGCGATTGGTGGATGCTGTTCTAAGGAGAGGAGTTATTTTGATCGCTTGAAAATAAAACACTTTCCCGGTTGAAGCAATTAGGTGATAGTTTTCTTGACAGTTAGTAGTGGCTGCCTTGTAATTCTAGAGGTTTCTATGTTCATATAGTGCTTTTATACTGCTGACAAGGTTATTTTCATTGATTGGTAGAAGTTGTGAATGATTGCTAATTATTCAGATTGCTCTGTTTTCAAGGGATCAAAAATGGCGTCAGCAATTTCAAGATTATGGGTTGGAGTGGTTGGATGCCATTGGTGGCTACTTTGAAATCCTTGTTCATCAGGTGATAGGCCGTGACGTATGGAGAGCAGTTGATGTGAATATCACTAGATCACAACTTAGGACTTTAAGAAGAAAGCGAGAAAGGCTGATACCAAGAGGGCCTATCGGAGGCAAGGCTGCTTCTGTCCCATCGTTGACGCCTTCTCTTCATTCTGCTTTCGACACTGTTGTTCCTTCCACAAGTGCCCCATCTAAGGTCGGTTTTTTTTATCATTGGTATAAAAAGTTTGAAAAAAGTTTTGAATTTTATAGACCTGTTTGGGGTGAGCAACGTCCATCGTCAGTCACAGAACCCGCTAGCGGTTGTAATATAGATGTAGAGTGAAATAAACTAAAACAGTCCTAACTTTTTTCAAAATTATTTCTTGCCTGCTGGCATTTCGGAAATTTGTTAAAAACCAATTGTATTGTGCACTTACTTACCGCAAGTGTTATCGAAGTCAGTAAAAACCGATTTCAAAATGGCATTGCTACCAACAAACGCGTGTTGACAATCTAACTTGCAGATATTTTTCTTTGCAGACCAAAGTGAGTCCTGGAATTGCCAAAAGCAAAAAAGGCAAGGAACCTCTTCGCTCCAGAAAATGTTTATTGGGTTCTAGCCCTCCTCTGAAAAGCCAAGGACGCACAGGAACGTTTAACACGAGTGAAAGCAGCTCAGATGAAGAACTCCCAAACGCCTTGCCTGCAGCGAGGCGAAAAAGTCCCCCTAAAGTAAATTCGATAGTAGTAACTGCCCAAGTCCACAACTCTGCTCCAAGTGCTGATTCTACCGCCATATTTGGGAATTTTCTACGACCCAGCCGTCAGGAAGAAATCGCGACAAACAGGACGCGTGTTGCACGTGGAGATGACCCAAGGAACAAAGAATCTTCTGCCTTTGTGCCCTTTGAGGGCAACGGAGAATCAAGAAACAGTAAAACAAGTTCAGACGAGAAAGACAATAAGGAAGGTCCATCGAAAAATCAGTCAGTCGATGGCGTTGTGTATCCTGTTTCCGTAAGGCACTTGGATCGCGAGAACAAGGAAGAAGTGAAGTCCTTGCAGACAGTCCTTTCCAATCATGTAGAGAATACCGAAGAAAGGTGTGTATTGCAACCTACTGAGGTTAATGCTGGTACGTTTCACGTCAGTTGTGGACCTTCTCTGAATCAGTCACAAGATGGCACAGAAAACAAAGCAGAAAGCTCCGTATCTATAAAACATTTAGAAAAAGACATTAACGAGCTTCCTGTTAATGAAATTCACTCAGAGGAAGAACAAGAAGCAACACCGCAGGACGAGTATGGTATTGAAAACCACACGAGCTCTAAACTGGATCATCCAGTTGAAAGAGCAGAAAACGTTGAAGGTCAAATTTCTGAATCAATTTTTTCTTCAGATGAACCAAAACAGGTCAATGAGGTTTTGCCTGAAGGAGACCTGGGTTATTTGGGCCATGACAGTGGTTCTGACACTTCATTTGAGAACGATTCTACAGACGAGTCCGATGGTGACACTGTGATATTGAAAGAAAATTCTAAGGAATACGGTTATGCTGATGCTCCTTCCACAAAGTCAAATTCTCCGTCGGTTGATTATGAGAAGGATATTCAAGAGGATCCTAACGAGGGAGGTTCACGGCCATATCCTGGAACAGGTGATACATGTCAAACTTTCACAAGAAAAAGCACGTGTGGTGCAACTGAGCAAGATAATAGAACTGTCGCGGGAAGTCACGGGTCAGATGAGAGTGAGAAAAGCATAGCTTCAGCAGGCCCGAAGGGACTCCAACCCAGGCAAAGTGTTCCAGTCAGTATACCAGTGAGTGACAGTGGAGCCCCTAGACACAAATTGGTCGCTAGACTGCTTGATACTCCTTGTGGCTCAGTTGGTTCTACTGTGTCCGACCACAGCAACTATGTTACTGCTGGGTCTGTCCTTTCTGGGAATAGTATAGACACTTTTTGTTCTGCACGTTCGAGCCTTACCTCCAGAATTAAAGGCAACAGTGGTGATCACTCAGATAATAACCATTGTGCAGGAGAAGATGGATGTGATGGTCACTCCAGCAAAACTGAATCAGTTAACGAAGAATCGACTAAGGTTTTGCCAGTTTCCAGTTCATTTGTGGATGTCATCTGTGCTGTGAACCGTCTGACAACGTTTGTTTGCCACCTGTGTAAGATCCTTTGTCCGCATGAGAATTCTCAGAGAGACCAAGAGGAAACCACTGTGGCTGAAGAGCTAAGGAATGAGACATTGGAGGTCAAAAGGAGACTTTGCTCCAAGCTTATTGAGGTACTCCGAATTTTTTGGTGTCTTCTGGGAATAACAATTATGAGTGTTTTTGTGTTCAGTTTTGTACATCCGCTCATCATTTTCCTTTAGCAGTGCCGCAAACGAGAAAAGTTGATGTGTTGGTGCATCCTGCACTATATAACACTGTGCTGCTTAAGAGAATCGAACCTCTGTACGTGCACAGAGAACAAATCCTATAGCAATAAACTGAAGTGTATCACAAGTGTTGCTTCGCAATTTCGCTCCGGGACCATTATCATTCCGCGAATGAAGTATCATTTCGCTTCGTGAAAAGGCCTATCCACCAAATATTAGCATTTGGGCTAGGGTAGGGAGGGGCTCTATCAGAATCTGTCATATTTGATAAGATAATAATGAATGAATGAGAATCGCTTCCTTCAGTGTTTTCTTTGACGCCATTTTAAGGTACACGGCCAGTTCATGTGGTACGAGGTCAGGGATTTCCCAACTCTCGGAACCCGCTCTGCTTTATTCTACTATGTAAGCGATACCCAGCTCGTTTAAACTTTTTTTCGACGTGGCTGCCTTACAAAAAACAGCGAAGTGAGTGATATTAATTCATCCATTTTTCTCTAACCGTTAGGGATCCCTGCGGTTTCTTACGTTACTTCACTTTATTTTGTCTTTTACAGGTGATACTCTCGTTCATTACGTTGTACTCAGACAATGTTCTAGCTATGGAGACTTGTGGTTTGCCAGAAGAACTTCTTGCGGAGATCTTGGATGAACACGTTCAGAGAGATCTAAGACTCTTACGTGAAGCTGGACGTTTGCAAGGCTGTCGCTACAATCCTCTGGAAAGACGTTGTTGCAATAGAAGGGATTCTAGAGGTACATAATTATTGCTTTGTATATCCGTAAAATTTAAGGTTTTATATAAGGACACGAGCGTTCACTGCGAGTGAAACGTTTAAGTGTCCATTACCAGTTGAATCGTTACAGTTTGTGAAGAGAATTCAATGGAACTGTTGTTTTGGTAACGCCAGTAAAACCAACGGTGCCTTAAACTGAAGAGAAAAAGACTGTTTTTCTAAGGACGTGGGATAAGTAGTAGCTCGCTGTTCTGAGTAATCGTTTGTTGAATGTGGAAAGGAATTTCGCGATTACTTATTATTTTACTTCTTCGCTTTACTATATAAACTAATTAATACTCGCGTAGCAGAAGCGAGAACAAACAACGAATGCTTGCCACTCAAAACTAGAGTGCATTGGTGGGTTCCTTAGAATCATCAACTTTTTGTTGTATAGGGAGGCTAATACCACCTTGTGAGGGAATGTCACTTGCAGAAGGTAACGCTGGCCAATTTGAACCTCTTACCCAACAGGTTAGTAATTACTGAGAAGCTTTTCATAGGTTTCGCTTATCGTTTGTCTCACTATAGACACTTGGTTGTTGATCGCAACGTTTCAAACGCTTACAGCTGGTCTTCATCAGATGAGGGTGTGGATGTGCCATGCGGGACTATTAGCAGTACCTCGGTTGCTAGTGATTTGTGCATTTCGAACCTCACTCGTGGTTTGGCAGTGGATGTCGATCTTTAGTATTCTATGTGTTGGAGACTGTCCACTTAGCGGGTCGCTTTGGTACTGATCGACGGCTGCGTTGTCTAATCGTTAGCACACACACCTCTAGATTCTCAGTCCTACTGTTTCTTTTTTTTTCGTACTGTTTGCTTGAAGTCTTATGAATAGGCTCTTTTACTCTAAAAAGAGGCTTCCTAACTTTCTTATAGCATCTCGGCCCTGGTGTATCACCTATGGACCTTATAGAATCTCATAGTTGTTAACCATTTATCAATTTGACTTTTTTAAAGATGGGTGTCCGGATAAGCAGCGTGGTGATATTAAGAAGGGTTCTATCGTGGTTGTCAGAATATGTATCTACATGTGTTAGCAACCCTGATTCCTTGTTGTCTACTCACCATCTTTATGCAAGCAGTGCCGAAGGCGAACTTTCAAATTCACTTTCGTACTGTGAACACGGCCCAAGCCTGGATGGAGTTCCCCATGGCAGTGAAGGTATGCGACAATTAAAGTATCACTAAATGTACAGATGATCGTGGCAAAAATTATTCCACTTTATGCCTGGCCTCGTCTAAAACAACGAGGCTCTTCAGTGTCGTTTGCTTTAAGTTATGATTACAAACACACACGCAAAAGGAAAAGTTACGACAGTTTTAAATTGAGACATGTTTCGGATGAACAACAAACATCGTCAGTACATGCACAACCCGTTAGCGGGTGTGATATAAATGTTTTTCTAAATGAAAACCTTTTCTAAGAATTATTTCTTACCCGCTGGAAGCGCAAAGATGGCCCAGATGTGATTGCATTTTCATTGTTGTATTCATTCTGTAACCTTTTAATGTTGTTGATGTACAGGTGAAACAGGTAGATGGGGTAGTTCTCCTCTCAGAGCATGCGCGCCAGATGATCCATCCCTTCATAATGGCGTTGAACACCTCTGTGGACTGGAAACAGCTCAAGTTAGGCTTGCCACTTACAGGGTAAAATTGCTACGCGTGCTTCCTCTTAGCCTAAGAGAACAGCCGACATTTGGCGACGCTACCCACTGGTTTCCTCGCCAAATGACGTCTGAGAAACGAGCGCAGAAATTCCTTACTGATGACTCGTCACTACCCAGATCTGGGTAGTGACGCGTCATCAGTATGGAATTTGTGCGCTCTTTTCTCAGACGTCATGTGGAGGGGAAACCAGTGGTAGCGTCGCCAAATGTCGGCTGTTTTTTCAGGCTAGCTTCCTCTGACCTTTGTTTTCTTTTTATAGGAATTAGTTGGTTAAATATACATTTAGGTGGTATCCAGGAATAACACGTCACACCTTCATACAAAATAGGACAAACTCGAAACGCTCTAGCATGGAAAAGAGCCGTCTCTCTTCGCTTCTCACCGCTAGAACGTTTCGCAGGAGAGACGTTTACGCTTCATCGACGCAAAATTCCATACTGATGACGTAAATCATTGTTTACATAACTGCCAACGAGCAGCGTATTAGAGCCGTGCGCGATTGTTCCAGGGGCAGAAAAAAATCTCGACTCGATGTAACATATTGTAATGTAAGGCAACATTTATGTTGTAATGCATAACAAAGAATGCATTTTTTTTGAGCGATTACGTGATACAGATCAGAGCATCCACGAGTCTTCTGCGTGTTTGTGAATCCCATGCTCATCCCGTCTTCATCTTCATCTTCATCTATTTTTCATAAATTACTGTAATTCATGGCATTTCTAAACAAATTGAACAGCGCGCGCGTATAGGTAAAATCTTTGGTCGTTGGCACTTAGCGATAGCGATAGCTATATGGTAGTCATGGGGTTCGAAATGCAAATTTGTTTGAGTTCCTTTTTTTCTGGTCTATTATAGTAAAGCTTTTAGTTCTCTTCGAACAAGCTGCAGCAAAATTAAAATGTTTCTTCTAAAGAAAAATATATTTTACGAAAAATGAATCGTATTAGTTCCTCTACAGTTTGAGACCGTTTTTCGTGTGTCGATAAATTTTATAATCGTTTGGTAAGCGCTAAAATTGCTTAAATAGTGTGAGCAAGGACGTTTAACAAATAACAAAAATATGAAAAGAAAAAGAGGGGCCACAGTTATGATAAATCATATTGAAATATCAAAAAACCACCTCTGGCTAAAATTCAAGAATACACGAGCTTTCGAGTGCCTGGTCCGCAGTTTACATTTCGCCTGTTGAAGAATGCAGATAAGGCGGTTGAAAGCTCGTGTTTTAAACTTTTTTAGCCAGATGTGATATTTTAAGACACAAATTTACACTGAACAGGGTCTTACAAATGTTTCACATGTTTCCTAGCTGTTTGTTTTCTTGTTGTTGTTGTTTATTGCAAGATTCCCTACGTCATAAAGATGCATGCTAAAATTTTAAACGCCTGTTTGTTTCAGATAAACAAGTTCTTCAAACAGATTTTGCGACAGTTGCTTGATCTCAATCTCCCAAGATACACCATCAAGAAACGTCTGAGGCCGGCCATGGACTTCCTATCGCATGAACTACGTAGATTTCATGGTGTCTTATATTCGGACTGTTTCAACAAACTTCTAGCTGATTTATGGTCGGAAGTAGTCAAGGTAAGTACACTAAGTAGTGTCAATTTCCGCCTTTTTGACTCGAGTCTCTCCGAGTCTTCGGTCGTCCCAAGGGTTCGTTGCTCCAAAAGTACAGGGAGGCTGGAAATAAGCTGTTGGCACCTTCTTTTTGGTGGACAAGCTTTAGTTGGGAGTGGTTGATGGTATCCAAAGGCAACCATTTGCCAATCATTGCTTGCATTGTCAACCCAATGGATCCCAGAAACCTTAGCACCGAAAGCCATTCCCCTTGCAGTTTAATTTGCGATGAATTACCGCGTTAACAAGTCCTTAATCGTCATATTTTCACTGTTTTTAATAGAACTTTAGTGATGAAGCCCATCGGTTAGTGAGAAAGAGGTCTTCAGCATCAGAACAAAGCAAACTCCTTCAACAAGCTGTGGCAGTAAGCTATATCTTTTTTTTTTGTTTTTTATTTGTTTTCGCTTACTCTCGTGTTTCATCTTAATCGCAGAGATATACACATCAAATTAAATGTACTGATTTTGTTACTGTCTTCTTTTATTCCCAGTATATGATAGAGTTTTTTCACGCTAAAGGGGCTGGATTATCATGTGATACACTGGCTGCGCCCATAGTAAGTTGAATACAGCATTGTCACTTGTGTGACGGCTTCCTTTCTATAGCAGTGTACTTACGCAACAGGACGGCAGAAAGGCGAAGACGGCAAAACGCTTGTGCGTGACAAACGTGACAGGGCTAGTACTTGTGTGTTTTGTCGTGATCTTTACTTCCATCAATGTTTTCTGGTCTTTCGCAAAAAGATCTGTTTAAAGGAGGGTGAAGTTTGGCTAAGAGCTTTTTTAAACAAAATTATTGTCACGCTTGTCACATAGTGTTTGCTTTTCTTTCTTCTCCCGTTCTTTCGCGTAAGCTCACTAATAATGAATAGTGAACTTACAAACCAGGACGGGAGATGAAAGAAGATGACAAACCTTGTGTGGCAAACGTGACAATAAAAATAATTCAGCAACCTTGATCAGCGACCTGGTCTATATATATATACTTTAGCCCTTTGAAACGAGGTTGTAAGTTCCTGCGACAGTGCTCATCTCTAAGGGATAGTGAGGGACGATCTGAGATTTTATCCCTGGATTTTAGAAGAAAAAGTAGAACGTAGGCATGGGGTACTTCATTTACACTGGAAAACCGGAAATTCCGGTTAGTTCGCGCCATCCCGTTTGCGATTTCATTTTTGCACTCTTTTTGGTTTGTTCAACTGATTTGTATATACTTTGTAGCGGGTCGTTCTCCCACCACGTCAAATTTTAAAGTTTTATCTTTATGCAAGAGATTACCACCCGAGTGGTGTGCGCAAATGGTAAGCATCGCTGGTGTTCGCGCATGACTGTTTTAATTTGTCTCTTTTTAAGGACGCTGTCGTGAAACACATTCAGTTGTATACCCACCCAACAAATGATCTTATCTCGATGTACCAGTCCCTTTACAAGCAGGTGAGTAACTACTGCCACATACTTACATATCCTTGACTGCTACTGGTGAGGAAGTGATCAAGGAAAAATAAAATTGAAATGAATTCATTAATACTTCATGTCCTGTAAAAAAAGGATATGCTGAAAAGGGAGAAAAGAATATACATGGCCTGCAAAGGAAGATGAAAAAAATTGCAAGTTCATGAAAGTCAAGAAATTTGTTTTATCTCAGTAAATAAGTAACCTATTTTCCATAGCCTTTTTTTCTCGCCTCTTCTGGAGCGGGAGATAGGGACGCTGCAGGGGACTGAAAAAAAAAGAGACTCTAGGGTAGAAGAGGGCAATCCGGTTAAAAGAAAGATGCAACAAAGGTCTTGAATCTTGACTGTTGAAAGACAGTTGTTCTTTATGCGTTTTTTCAGGTGCGAAATTTGCAGCGACAGTTCAGGTTAGACGAACGGACGTCGTCTGTCAGCGTCAGTTCGCATCAGGCTAGTGCCAATGCCCCCGCAGACTTTGTCATTCAGGCGTTGCGAAGTGAATTGCACACAATTCGAAAGTGCTTCTCTGGAACTCAACTTGTGGACTGGGTGAAAATCTATGTTCGCGACAATGGTCTTGATAGTCTGGGTGTGTGTATTGGAGACACAGAGACTGAAACTGGACTGGAGCTAGGTGAGATACATGTGTCAAGAAGGAAATTTTTAATTTAAAGGGGCCATGTCACGAAAATATTTCTGTTTTTGGTCATTACTGTGCTGAGGTCGTCACTTAGTTCCTTTACACATACACAAAATTCGCCACTTTGAGGTTGCGCGGAAGACCGATATGGTTGTCAAAGTGCATTGTGAGACTGTTCTTGGGGACGAATTTGCCGCCATGTTGAAAATGCGTTTTGAAAATTTATTTCGGTGAGTTTTGCAGTCATAATATTAAAACTTAAAAAAAGTTTGCCCAACTTTTTCAAGTTTCAATCTATGTTCATCCGTTGCAACAGACGACAGGAAATAGTTTCAAAGCTTAATTATTGTCTTAATAAGCAAAACTGGACTATTGTTTTACCTTTTCAGAGAGATAGCAAAAAGTGTCCGAGGCCTTTTAAGGCGAACAGATTTTAGGGTAATATTTCGGACAACTGTGCTTGAGGATAGTGCTTTTTAGGAATAGAAAGTGAGTTGGTAGAGAGTACTGGAACCTTAGCGATAGCTGGATGTTTGAAAGTGTAAATATTGTGCCACATAGAAGACGTAGAACATTTGTTTTTATGTCACATTTTGTGTCATATGTATTGTAGCCTTCCACGCCGACTTTCTTACACCTTAGTCTTGCGTACGAAAGAAGAGTAGTACTCCCCTCTCTCCTCAGTAATTAAATAAGCGTCCGGGCGCTAATTCGAAGGGGATCTTTATTTTTGTTGAGGGGGCAAAGGGCAAAGTGCTGAGCATTTGATTTATAAGCGAAGCGTCTTACGTAGACTTCCATTTGGCCAGTCACGCAACATTTTTTTGCGTGATAAGTCAAAGTTATTGGTCAGTCGGTAGTAACCTTTTTCTTGAAAATCCACGTCAGTGTGGGATTCTGGGAATTGCCTTCCCACTAGCCCCTCCGTTAACCCATCATTGTGCCCAAAGTGAGAAGCTTATAATGATCCGAAATTTCTTCTTTCTTCTTTTCTTTCTATAAACCAAACAGTTACTGGAATATTAGCCTGTGTACAGACCACCCTCCCCTCAGGAAAAATCGGGTTTTTTCTGAAGGGAGGGGGGATCTGTACACAGGCTACTGGAATATGAGGCTTTAAAGGTAAATGAGCAGACATACTGAATGCACAGGATTTTTTTGATATAAGAGAGTTGACTGACTGGAAGAGCTCTGAACGTCCATATTATTATAAGCACTTGTATTCTTTTCCCTTTTTTAAAATGTCGTAAATATCAAAATTTGCCATACTTTTCTAGGTCAGTACCTCCTGGAGCATGGAATAATTATCTGTGTTTCTCCTCCGCCACGTTTCAACAAAGAGACACCAGGCGAAAGAAAAAGACGACCAGATGGCGCGGTGCCCAACATTCCCCCAGCCGAGAGGGGTCAGGTCTTTATCGACGATGAAGGAACGGTCCCAGACATAAGGATCAATAACATTGCAGTTCAAACCATGAGCAGCAGATGTAAGTTGAAGATAGTCTGTTCACTTCTTTTAACATGGGTGTTGGTTACTCTACGTTTATGTCTTGGTTTCGTTTCTTCTATACATTTTTAAGGCCTAGGATTATATGAGATTGGGCTTACGGATGCATTTCCTTTTTCGGCAATCTAAAATTCGTCTTTGACTAAGTTAAAATCCTGTCTTGTACAATGAAAATACCTGATGATAACCTAGTCAAGGACACACGTCAGTTATGTTCAAAACGAAAATGCATCCGTAAGCCCAATATCATAAAATCATCGACCTTAGAAATGTATTGAGAGAATGAAATCAAGTTAGCAACTTAGAGTATCCCACATCGGCCATGTAGAGATCATTGTCTTTCCGGGAATGTCCTTGAATATATTACATATTTATAACTTTAAGATTTTTTCTTTTCTCTATACTCGCTTCTTTTTTATGTTTATTACTTTAAACTGATTGTGAGTATTTGCGACTGCTTGGGATAATATTTTGTTGGTATAGAGTTTGGCGGCTAAACCTGAAGGACCTTGGGGGCCCATTTCCCGAAAGACCCAGTGACGTTTCGGCCCGAGGGCAAATTTAAAAATCAAAACTTGTTGAATAATAGCACAGTTCCTAGCTCACAAATCATTCAATTTTGCTCCGTTATCTGATAGCTTCATTGTATCATTTTCAAAGTTATTGAAACTTTGATCCTGAATGCAAACACGCCAAACAAAAAAAAAAAACAGCTTTCCGCGCCCGAAAAGTTACCGGGACGTTCAATAAACGGGCCCCCTGATCCCATTGTTACAGCGCGTTGTTTAAGACAGTAAATCTCTGACTGTCTATAGCTTTTTCTGGTTTGACCATTTTAGCCTCCCCTGCGTCTTCTTCCCGCTCAGCGTCGCGATCTTCAACAGTAAATGACTCTGACAGTCAAGGTGAAGCTGATGATGAAGGTGAAGATGACGATGGAGATTTCTTGGGCAGTGCCAGTGATATATTGAATAGCATGAATAATGCTCCCTCGGAACGTGAGGTTATCTTTTACAACCACCCTCAGGCATTATACAAGTTTATAAGCGAGGAAGACACGTCAAGAACTGAGATAAAACTTACTTTAGGTATTAATGATCGGTTCCGTTTACCAGCTAAGCTAAAGCAGATTTTGTGTGTGCTGATCACAAGGAAAGATTCGGATAGAACCGCGCGGAATTTCCTAAGGGGTCTGCCCATGGAACTTTTGCGGGAAGCGCTTGACGGAGAAGAGGTTGGGTGTTATGATTGGGTGTGCCAAGCTTTTTAGACGCATAAAGTTTGCGAGGGGTAGTCTCACCGTGATTTACTACAAATTTAACGGTCTTGTTTGTATCGATAAAAACAAAATCTTAAAGTGGCCTGGTTTTGTTAGAAACCCGCAATATTCAATTATACATGAACAATTCGGCCAGTGCGATTAGGAAACAGGAGGCGTGGTTTTGCTAAACCCTTTTTTAGGTGTGTTTTATTGATTAAAAATATATCTATTATGAAAAATCTGAGCAATTTCCGTAAAACGGTAGAAACCGGTGAGGAAATAGGTCATTTCCGAGTTCCCCCGGGCCTCTGTATCAAAACGAGGTTAAGTGCTCAGCCTTTGATATGGAAATGTTGTTCATTCTCATGCAAGTAAAACTCATTTTTACAAGAAAGGTGGTGCACTTGGCCTCATTTTGAAAGTGAGGGTTTTTGGAACTCGGAAGTGGCCTATTTACGAGTACGGTATGTCCTCTCCAGACCACTTCTTCGATAGGTATTTTTCGACCATAAAAAGAGTCGGAACAAGTTTCGAGGTAACTACGTGTGTGGAAGAGCAAGATATAGATTTTATTTTTTAAGAAATAAAACTTTTTTAACGATAATATTAGAAAAAGATGACGAAGCCAGAAGATTTAAGATATTAAGATTAGTGTGATATGATTCAATTATTTTGTGGTTAGTCTAGCCTACGTTTTAACACCGTGTACAAAATTTCAAATCACATCTTTCCTCCACTAGAAGTAACGAAACACAGTAGAATACCGATTTCTCGAACCCTCAGTTTTTCGAAATTCCCTGTAACTCGAACTAAACTTAACTTCCCTTCACCAGTCAAACACTGTAATTGTATCCCCGACTTTTCAAACTTCCCGTTAATTCACACCAATTTGCTTTTCTCGAGGTGGTTCGAAAAGTAGGGATTCCACTGTAGTGACACACTTAAGGCGAAAACATTAACAGACGTCAAACGTAAAGCAAGTTACGAAATTCAGCAGGTTTTTGTAATTACATTGTGAGGTGATTGCATGATACCGGTACTCTTTTTCCCCTCTAGAAAATGGAGCTTGCTTGCGTAAATATTTTAGTCTATCTTGTTTTCATTTCTTCGTTGTCGCTGATGGTTGTTTGCCGTCAGCAACTTTCTTAAATCGTGATTTCATAGCGTTATCTGATTTCAATACTTTGTACAATATTCACTTCTTTAAAGAAACATATATGGTCTGAGGTTAGTCGAATGCAAATTGTATATACTTTAAAACTGAAAATTATTTCAACTCATAATTTCGCAGAAAAAATTAAAAGTTTGATATAATAATAGTTAACTATGACTCATAGAAAAGGACTTCATGAATAAGGACATTGGATTTATTAGTAATAGGTTGCATTGTAACGAGATATAAACGGGTTAAATTATTGGGTTATTAAATTTCAGGAACTTTCTTCGAGTATCAAATCCGTTTGAACCAAGGAGAACCGTCTGTTATAATCGCTGAAAGCCAATGTCCATGAAGTGAAGTTCAACCAGTCATTTTATGGCGGGAAAAACTGTAGTGTTTTTGGATCAGGGTCTGGAGGGGTATTTCCCGTATCCGTGCGGGATGCGGAAAACTCTAACGGGATGCGGGACTTGACTGCTCCCGGGGAAGCGGGATTCGCCAAAATTCGGGCAGGAATGCGATATTCGGCATAGCGATGACAGAACTTCGGGATGAGGGATTCTAGTTGAAAAGGAGCGGGAATTCGTGATCCGAGGATCCCCCTTTCCAGACCATGTTGAATTATTTTTGAATACGTAATTCATATAATAAATGTTTTTATTTTCAATAAAAATAAAAAGTGAAAGAACATGATCACGTTGATGTCTTGTGTTTGCTCACTTCCTAGTCTAGTAGACTTTAGATAGCTATATAGGCAAGACAAAGTACTTGGCTCACCTGGTTGTTCGTTTTCTGCTTTTCCCTTGAAGTGGTATGTTGTACAAATATACACCAATTTGACCAATTTACCGTTGTTTGTACTCTCTTGGACGATTGATCTCGACCAACGAGCTTGCAAGAAATCCCCTAGTTATTTAAGAGAACAAACTACAACGCTAGAAGGCCTCGCTAATTGTTTGAATATCTTAGCATCTTGCTGCTTGTAAAAAATACCTCGTGGTCATGTCTGTTTTGAAAGTCTAGCTGCGGTCCTGATTTTTGCTCTTAAAGGGGCTACAAGATTGGATGCGAGGGTGTCCCGAGACCCAGACAGAAGGCAAATTTATTCAATAACTGGTAAAAACTTTGAAGCATTCCAAGTGGAGGAGGCAAGTCCTTTTCGCTGCAAGAAGCGCATTACAGAATAACCCTTTCCCTCATGGACCAAATTATGCCTCGAGATGTCAAAACTCTTCAAACTGCGGCTGAAACTGACTAATTTTCCATTTTGCTTTCCCATTGTCTTTTTTTTCTTCTGTATTTCGTTTCTTTTTTCCTTTCATTTTGGTAAATAAGGCGAAAGTGGGGACAGCTTAAGTAACGTGACCATTCACGAAAATTTTCCAAACGAAAACAAACTGAAAACATCAAATATTACATTTGAAAAATTTATTGTGCTCACCATTGTACCCAACACAGGGGCGGATCCAGGATTTTTTTTTAGAGGGAGTGTACTCGTCTCTTGCTCTACTTCAAGACCAATAAACCACATGTTTTTTTTGCAGAATACCAGTTGTATTAAAAAACCGCAGGTCATCTCAGGGGGGTGCGCACCCCCTGCACCCTCCCCCTAGATCCGCCCCAGCAACAAGTAGTTGCTTTTTAAAGTCACACTCACTCTAATTATATAAATACCCATCACTAAGGTAAACATAAAAGCTATTTTTATCAGCCCAAAATGGCATGATAAATACGAAAAAAGATTGCCTTTGTGATACTAAAGCACAGAGATCCATATTATCTACATTTGTATACTTATAGCCCAACCATACTATGCATGTATTGAAGGGCATCATTCTTATAATATGACTGTACAATAATGATTTATTACAAGTGAACACAGCATGCGGTTATTGAAGATTTCTACACCCTTTATGAAAGTTGCAACTACCTTAACCAGACATCAACTAATTTGCTTCTAAAGTCTACATACTACATCGTCCTCCCATGTTAGTCATAAATTTAACAGTGACTAACACTATTCTGATGATAGTTAGATAACAAACACTCAGTGTTTCAATCACTGTGTTGTCTTTGCCCACTTTCAGTGAATTATGATAACCGTCGTAAAACCATTCTAATTAAATACATGTACCATCAGGTCCCAGTTGTTCAACGCAGTTGGATAACGCTAAGCCTATCCATTGGATAGATCTTCATACAGTGAAAGATGCAATTGGTTTCTCTAATGCTTATTCACTGGATAGTGAATTATACAGTGGATAGGGCTATCCAATAGAGATCTTTAGCGTTAGGTTTTTCGTGGAAAAAGCAAACCGCAAACCTGAGAATGTCACGTGATCACAGTCTTGTAGTTCACATTTTAACCCCAGGAAGGGCTTCCAGTGGTAAGTGAATTACGGCCACGTTTTTTTGCCTCTAAAAATTGTACAGCCCCACGTTTAAAGGTACAAAGTAGCTTTTTATATCCTCCAATGACAACATACTAGTTAGATTTTTCAACTCAAAGCTATGAATTATTCATGTCTTTGAACAAGAAAAGTGATGAACTTGAACTTCACAAAAAACATGGCGACACAAAACAAAGAATGCCTTGCTCAAAACCTGAAATCCCGACATCATGAAACTGCAAGTGTGTAACTGCAAACTGCAGTTTGCGGTTTTCCATGAAAAACTTGCTGCTAAAGGTCTCTAACATTTGAATAACCAGACCCAGAAGTCTTCAAATCATATTATGATGAGCCCAGGAAACTTTTTTTTATAATACAAGTAAAAATCTGACACTTTTTCCTATTTCCAAAAAGTACAATAAATTATCCATGTTCATATAAAAGTTATGATATAGTTCATGTTGTTCATGTATCTTTCAAGAGCTGTGAGAGTGATGCTATAAGCAGACTGCTTGGTATGTCGGTATTTTGGACTTGATAATGGGGACACATTCCTGCAAGGAAATGAACCCAAAGTTTTCAGCTGAAAGCAAAGAGCAATCACATTCTTGAACTGTTGTCATTAACTAATGTCATTTGACCATAACATAACTCTGCTCGTAAGTAGTATACTGCTGTATTGGCTTTCTGGCTACTGATAACGAGGTGAAAATGTATGATAGCTTGGGTATGGTAGAGAAAGGGTATAGGTCTTTTTTCTTTAGCTTTTGATCATAATGTTCTATTATGGCTGTGCTGGATCTAGACCTCAATATAAGGGCGGGCCTGGTCATCCCGACCCTTAGATAAGGGGGTGGGGGTTGGACCGGTGTCCAAAAAAGGTTTTGGGCCCTTCGAGCCTCAGTTTTATCTAAAAATAAGGGGGGCCCAGGCCCCTCCCCTGGATCCGCTACTGTATGGTTCAGGGTGGGTGGTCATTGCATGGTACAACCTTAAGATGGCAGGTTCAAATCCTACTCTGAAATGCAGGCATGACAAATACAGCAGAGTTTAACACCTGATTTGATATGCTTTTACTTTTTAGTTTGTAATATTATTCATGTCTCAGTGCTTGGGTAGATTGTGGGGGCTGCAGCCCTCTAGATTCTGGAATGTTTGCTTTGTTTTCAAAAACACTGAAAAATTAACATCATTCTGTCTTCTAAAATAATTAAATTTTTACATTAATAAATTAATATTTCTATGATCCTATTTTTTTCAGGGGAGGGAGAGGAAAGGGGCAAGGGGGGACTACAGGCATCTGTTGATCCCCCGAGCTTTTAATTTCTCTAGAAGATAATAATGACACATCCTAACCAATTTTAAAAGAGCTTCCAAGCTTAACCCACATCTTAGTAAAAGTATTTATGTTAAAAAGATTCAAATTATTTCAAGTGTATACTCTGAAATGCTGACTTGTAAAACTGTTATTATCTACCTTTCCAAGATTTTGTTCAAGTCTTTGTAAGGCAAGTAATATTCTTTCTTTTTGAGTTTTGTCCATAAAACGTTTTGACACCTGAAAATGTAACATAAATGCAGATAACAATTGCATAGTCAGGGAATACAGCTACAAGATTAGGTAGTCAACAGTTTATACTGCACTGTCATCTCTGATTATTAAGAGATACAAAGTCAGGCCAACACAGGTGGCATTAATAGTTTCCATTCAAAATTTCATCTTCTGATAGAACAAATCCATTATGGTTCATTATGACTATGGAAAAGATGCATAATTACTACTATTAAAGAAGCTTACTTTTGGTGTATTTTTTTCTAATCAATACAAAATTAACGTGAATTGCCCTTTTTTTCCATTTTTTTTCACAACTGATTGACAAGGACAGTGGTAGTCAGTGAGTACAAGTTACCTGTGGTAAAAGAGCCTTCAGATGAGAGATGAGGGAAGAGCCTGTAACTGCACTGAGTTGAACCAGTGCTTCTAAAGAGCTGTAGAAAACTTGAGTGTCTGTTGAAGCCTAAAAAAAGACTTTATAATAAACACAATAGCCTCCAATGCAAACATTCAGGGATGGCAATTAAAGATCCACTGCATCTTGCTCATTAAGCCGGTCATAAATACCGGTGTATATTATTCTGTTACAATGTAACATTTGTCTCTTTTTGGCACAGTGGTAAGGGCACTTGCCTCCAATGCACCAATTTGGCCCACGTTCAAATCCTGGCATTGATGCAAATGCATGGCTGAGTTTTTTGCTGGTTCTCTCCTTTGCTCTGAGAGGTTTTTCTTTGGGTACTCCATTCTTCCCGTTTCCTCAAAACCATTGTTTCCAAATTCCATTTCGAGCAGGAATCAGGTAGACAAAGAGCCACTAAGTGGATGTGCTTCCTCCAACTCATTATTAAATTATTTATTTACATATTTTTGACATTGTTTACTACAATAATGAGTGAATATTACTTTCTATTGATGTGTGGTTAAATAAAACACTGGCCAAACCCTGTTTCAATATCAAACAGACACACTTTACTTAAGTCTCAAGATTGAAAAACAGGCTAACAAACAGTAGGACCTGTACATTTTGACTACATGTATCTGAAAGGAGGGTTTCAACTCTGTATGAATTACTAAAAAATAAAATGGTAGTTAATTATGGGTGCTACTTAGTTTATTAAGTTAAACTTACCAGAGCAGCTCTGAGTGGAACAATAAGCTTAGATAATATTGGTAATGTCCGTGACCCGGCATCATCTACTTGAAGCATCTCTCTAAACCCTTCACGTGCAACAAATGTGTAAGGGTGTTTTGTTTCCCGAAGACCCTGAGAATAGTGAAAAATAATGTCAGACTCTTGATCTGTTTCTCAGAGATATAATCATGTGTTTTCTTCCAGGCTACATAACTGACATATGCTAACGTTTGATTTACTAACATGGTCAGCTACACTGTATGAAATTTACCAACCAAAACTTATCACAGAGGTTGGAAATACAGGTATGACAAAATTTTTGAAACTCACACCCCAGCCCTTATCCTACATGTAACAACGCAAATCAAACCCAGAGAAATTATTAATATTATTATTGGTACAGTAATGTTAGGGAGAAAACTTAAGTAAATGGAAAATAATGAATCCTTTGGTTTTTTGGCCGTGTCAGCCCTTTTTCACTTTAACAGACTCACCTCTGCTAATATAACTAACACAGGATCAAACGGCAAGTTATCAGGAGGTGTGTTCCAATGAAGTTTGTGTTTAACAGAGCCATGAACTAACCTAAACAAAGATGAAGAACTGTTATAAAATCCCTGAAACAATTCATTAATTACAGTCAAACTAAAGATATATAATCCCTGACTACACGTCAACAGTGACCCCTTTATTAGGCCCAAAGACATTAATATTAAATAGAGTAGAAATAAACTCGAGGCAAATAATGAAAAATGCATTTCAAGTTTGTCCAGTAAACCTGGTCACAAAACAGGCTGTACTCTGCCAACTAGGCATTTGGGCAGGGTTGTCAAAAATAGCTGGCTGCTGGTGAAAATCGCCACCTAATTGGTTAGTATCGGCTGGCTACTCTGCTTGGTATTTCTAAACGGATGGCGTTTTTTAAATAAAATGTCCCTGGACTGGCCGTTTACTTTGACAACTCAGCCATCTACTTCAAACGTTTCTGGCAACCCTGGGGCTTTCCCCCCAGATCTGACCATGGTGGCGACAGAAAGACACTTCACACAAACCAGAAGTTTAACCAAGCCAAGGCAATAGAAAAAAAGGAAAAACAGCAAGGAAAATGCGAAAGATGAAAACAATGGATACTAGTAAGCTTATGTGTCAAAAAAATAAATTACCGGTACACTAAGCCAGCACCAATCTGCAAACTCACTTTGACTCTGTGATTATTTACAAACCAAACAATATAATATTGTGTGACGGCTCAACTTCAAGTGTAGAGCGCAATTACGATAGTTTTAGTCCAGTAAATTAGTATTGGGTCTTCTTGCCTACAAGTTCCTTCGAAATGATAAATATGACCAGACCAGTAATTAATGAAATTAGCTCTCTTTAAATACAGAAATGAAAGCCATGAAAACTAAAGAGGCCTTAAAAATTACTGCATTTAAACTTACCGACATGGAACTCCACCATTCGTGTAACTTGCGGCAAATGAAGACTTCGGTGTCTTGTCATTAAACTGAAATTACAACACAAATCGGGTACGCCTTACAGGTCTAATGCTTTGTTTACTTTTTGAGCTGTCAGATTCAATTCAAGTCTACATGCAATGAGTAATCACATCTTTTGATCGCAAATTTGCCCGTATAAACCAACAAAACAAATTTTACACGACACGAATGAGATGATAAAAGTCGTTCTGATGTTAGCCAAAAAAGTTGACTGTTTACTTACTGGATCAACTGTTTTTGGATTCAAGATGTCGGACGGACGTTGCTTAGCTGCTGATTTACATCGGGATGCGGGAACCTTCGCTGCGGACACAAGTTGTTTCGAGGCACCATCAGAGCTATTGAGACGTTTGTTAGTCGCACTGCCTCTTGGAGTTGGTGTTTTACTACTCTGGACGACGGGAGAAGGAGTTTTCTTACCTCTGGAAACTACATCGCTACGGTCACCATGTAGCAATGCAGAAGCCATTTTTCTTTTGACAAATTTCCACCTAACCAGGGGTAGGGTAGAATTAAAAATGTTTGCATAATTATGCAGCCCGAGTAAAGGACTGGGGAAAGTGAGCAAAATGGCGGCTATTTTGGTGGCCGCCGCTTCTTCTCAAAAACCTGTGTGTATTTTGTTGATTTACACCCCACAAGACAAAACACCATTGAAAGACTATTGTCAGCGAAGATGCTGAAATCTGATAGAGTATTTGCACGGCCTTCGCAGCGGTAAGTTATATGAGACAATTTCATTTGACTCTATGGACAGCTGCATGGACCACTAATGTAGAGTCACTTTCACCAAATGTCGTGGATACAGTGTAATGTTTTCTACTATCCATGACGAAATCAAAAGAAGAGAAAGATCATTAGTTTAATTGAATGGTTAAATATGGTTAAAAAATAGCTACAATTCATGAATTACCTTCAGCTTTGAAACGTGTTAACAGAGGCGTCAACAAAATCTAGATGGGACTAGATGATTTGGATCAACCCATGTAGCTCGCTATTAAAATGACAAGGCATTAGGGATAGGAGCGGGTTGATCCAATCTGGTCCGATCCAGATTTTGTATACGGCCTTTTAACAACTTCATGTAACATTGTATTTTTATTCCATCCTTATAAAGAGGAACCAGGAGTGGAGTATTGCCATTTCCGGTGTACTATACAGTTGCCTAAGAAAACAGCCCACATTTGGCGTGCCACCACTGGTTTCCCCAAAAAGCAACTTGTGAGAGCATGAGATAGGTTGTGAAATCATGAGACTTGGCAAGTCTGAAACCAGTGGTGGCGTCGCAAAACCTTCTCAGGCCATATTTTAAAACTGGATCCTTTTAAAAATATGCAGTTCTTGCATATTGATCACCTTTTCAGCCATAGCTTATGTGCCATTATACCTTCCTTAGTTTCTAAAGCTGCCCTTAAAGAGGCATTTTACAACAACAATGGTGAAGCAAACACACACAGTGCCGAAATTAGCACTTTGAATGATGTAAGCTTCTTTTGTTTTTCTTCTCCCGCTGCATTGTTTGTTCACCAGGGAGGTTATTCTGTACCATGTGACTGTTTTAATTTTGTGTTCTCTCACTTGGGTGGTTGTTGCTTGATGGAATCTACATGTACAATTCTGGTCAAAATGTTTAGGACACTTTGTGTTTAGGTGCGGAAGATGTAATTCAAATTGACCCTCCTTCCCCCCTTGACAGTGTTGGGTGTTACAAGTCAAACACCTTTTATATATCTTGCACACGTTGAGGACCTCAACTTTGTTCAGAGGGGAAAAGTCTTTTCAAGGCCTTGTTTATGAGTGTCTATCACTGGTTAGCTGCAAATTCTATTTTAAAAAAACTGAAAAATTAGAGGTGTCCCAAAACCGTTTGGCCAGGATTGTAGATTCATCTTTTTAGTTTTAGGATTACCGGTAATTAAATAATTATTACCAGCTGTAGTTTACCTTCCCTTCCTGCAGGAACAGTGACATCCACAGAACAAGAGTTTTCCCTCCTAAAAAATTTATTGCTGCTCAGCTTTCAGCGGGGATAAAGACATTGTACAAAAATCTTAAGAATCAACAGAAAACCCATCATCAAGGACATGGCAAGAACCTCCAGAACCCAGGTATTTACAAGACTCAGACAGGAACATCCTATTTACATACTTACTGGGGAGGACATTAGAGAATACCCAGTACTACCGCAAAACTATGTGGAAGTGGGGAAATACCGAAATACCGGTATCATGTTGAAAATTGACTAAATACCGATACTGCATTTATGATCAGCCATGCTTACTTAAAAATGTATCCATCTCACAAGTTTGTTTATCTCAACCATGTATATGTTACAGGTCAAATTTGATTTCAGTTTTATTTTGATTTAACTAAGGTTGATTCTCATTTTCCTTTGTTTCCTAGCCCTAATTTATGAATAATTAGGACTGGTTAAACAAATTTAACTTGAAATGAAATCTGACTTGTAACATGTACACCAGCAATCAACCTCAGCGATTTCAAGAAAATGTAAGAAGACCTCAAATTGATCAGTAGAAGCCTGGTTATTGGATTAGAGAGGATAGCGCAAATGAACGGTATCACAATACCGTGAAGGATCTCCTTTTACCGAATACCATTAGTGAAAGGATGAAAAACCACATACATGTACGGTTACTGCAGGGCTAGATGATACTGCAATACCACACATTAAAATCCAAATTACCGAAATACCACTTGAAAATATGCTCAATATACTGCAATATCATAAACCCCCATGTCCCCTAGCGTGAATTTCATCCGATTACTTCAAGTCGTTATTACTCCCTCAGTAATGTCGTTGTTGAGAGGAGAAAACGACTCGAAGCAATCGGATGAATTTCAGGCTACATGTCCCCCTCCTTACAAGACAATAATACCCACAGTATTTCCTTTAACTAATTAAGTTGATCCAATTCAGGTTTTGTACCTGCCCCCAGTGCTGGAACTTGTTCTTCCTGGGCAGGTATTGTTAAGTTTCAAAATTACTAACCATAAAGCATCAGCTGGTAGTAAGGCAGTAAATGACAAGATATCATTGCAATTGCTTTAATGAATTCTTAAGCTAGGTGGTCGCTTATGAGAGCTTTGTCTGTGTGTAAATACTAATTCAAGATTACCAAATTGGCTACAAGTTGTCTGTCTCTTTCTAATTCCAGGATCTCAGACGGATAAAGGTGGAAAATTTCAGCCACATTATCCAGGTGCTATATTAACTGTATCAGTCAAGGTGTCGCTAAGCTTTCATACTAGAGCTGTAGACTGTGTGGCTCCTGGTCTGTTACAATAACCAGCCCAGCAAAATCTATCAAAATTGTGAAGAAAAGCAATCATGATCGTGCACAAACATACTTTTGACACTCAGTTGGAAACGGTTTCCAAAGTGCTTCCAGTAAAATTGTAGTAATTATTTTCATTAATTGTTTTTATGTCTGTGCGCTTTAAACACACCCCTAAAGATACATTTATCTTCCTTTGCTCAGATTTAATTAGGTTTGACATTCTTCTGACTGTCTGCAATCTTTTTCAGTTCCCTTGCTTGCTGGCAGGTACAAATTTGTTCAAGTGATCGGACAAGGACAGTCTGCAGTCATTGTTTCCGCTGAGGTGAGAAGGCAACTGCAAAACCTGGTACAGTTACAGTGTGTCTGGTAACTAAAACAACTGAGATGTAATAATAGATTACTTGTTAATTTAGCTGTTGCATCTTGCCCCCAGAATGTTCAGCCGTTTTCATTGTGATTAGGGATTATGATGGTTCTCGTCATTAAAATGCTTGCTGTTCATTACAACAGGATACCTTTCACCCTGATAAGAAACCAGTTGCTGTTAAAGTGATGAATATAGATTATGCAAGGCTTGGTGCTCAGGTGCTGTATGTAAACGTTAGCATGAACATTGTATATGTTGCATAGTACATTTTTGTTTTTCCTTTGTTTCAAATAAACATACCTAAAAACAAAGGAAAAACAACAGTGTGACGAAGAAGTGTGACGTCACATTACCATGATAGCAAAACTTCTAAATCACAACCATAAGGAACTAAAGCAATGATGACGGCAACGGCAACGAGAACAGCAAAAAAGCAATACATGTAGATATATATTCGCAAAAAAACTCTTTTGCATGTGGATCACGCGTTTTTGTACATTTTGTAGCCATCATTGCACATAATTGATAAAACTTCCTAATTTCACGCTCCCACTTTATGAATTACGTAGGTGAACACAGCATAATTTTTTTTTTTTCTAAACTTTCAGTAGATCCAGTCCTTTTAAGATTCAACCCTAGAAAATTCTGCCAAAATTTGACAGATTGGATGATATTGAATAAGATCAATGAAGTCTGAAACAGTGCAAATTCACTTTTTAAGTGATGTTTTATGTTTGTTGTCATGCAGAAATTTTGCTATCATGGGAACGTCACGTAACGACTTCTTTTCTCTATTTAATTAACTGAAATGAAAAACTAACAGCAACATCTGAAGTGTACCCCTGGGGGGGGGGGGGTACTCCCATACATTACCTATACGGGTATGTGCCGCCCAAAGGGGTCGTGATTGTGAAGCTCCTGGTTTAGAATGGGGTATCCATTTCAGACGCGGTTTCTAGAACGGGGTATAATATTTCGAATGCACGAAAGCTCTCCACTTTTGTAAGTAGCCATTTGAAAGCATTCAAGGACAGATTGCTTTTAAAATACGGTTCAGTGCGTTAAGAAGCAAACCGTTGTACTCTTGTTGCACCCTAGAATGGAGTATAAAAAATTGGCCCATTTCTAGAACAGGGTGTTAGTTTTAGGGTGAATTCTAGAATGGGGTATAAAAAATTGGCCTATTTCTAGAACGGGGTATCAATTTTAGGGCAAATTTTTTCTAGAACGGGGTGCCAATTTGGAGTCCTGGGCGGCACATACCCACCCAAAAAATACCCAAGTGCCCCCGGGAGTGTACCATATGCCACTGTTAACAAAAGATATATGCATGCATGAGATATTGAAAAAATTTTCAGATACCAGTTACTCTACACACTGTTGTCTGTTTTACTAAATATTATTGCAGCACTTAACAATGCTCTATTGTCAAATTAGGGCTTAAATGTAATAAAGAACTGAAAGATGTTTTTGGATTTATGCTTGTAATATAATTTATGATCTTCTCTTTTCCAACATCCACTTTACATATGTTTTCTTTTCATGGTATTGTTGTTCAGATTGAAACGAACTGCATGGTTGATTTGTCAAACCAACTCATGAGTTACATGTACCAGCACAGTGACAACAGTGACAGTGTGTAGAGACGTTTTGGACAGATATCTATTACTATTGTTTTTTTCTATCAATGTTACATTTTAGGAGGCAGAATTTCTTAAGCAACTGAACAAGGCAGATGGCCTCAAAGTTTCCAGAACAGTCCAGCTGTTTGTAAGTACATACCTAAATTGAGGGGTAGCCTGAAAAAAAACCTGACTGACTTCATATAACTACCAGACTCTCTCCAGAGAGAGGAACAGTACAACCTCTCTAGGTTAGCCATCTACTTTAAATGAAATTATTAGTGTTGTTTTGTTCTGTAAATAAGTATGTCTTAATAAGTCATTATTATTAATTATTATTATTCCTGATATTTTCAGAACACATTCAACTTTGATGGTCATTACTGCTTGGTCTTTGAACTTTTACGACCAAGGCCACTGCATCAATATTTTCAGGTGAGATTTTTTATTTCTATATAACTGGTCATTATACAATGAATATAATTTATCTTCAAATGTTTAACAACCTGAGAATGATCAGAAAGTGGCAAAAAGATCAATGAAATTTAAAAAGTAAAACCATCAATTAACTTTCACGTCCATCAGTAAGGGCCAGGGAGACCTTTGGCTATTTTCACCTCAAAGCAGAAGAAAAATAGAACCAAAAGAAATTCCTGTTACTGTTGATTCCCAGGCTACTCTTTGTATGAACCCAGAAACTTGAAATCTTAGTGAAACCCCTGTACTTTTATCTATTCATTTATTTTTTTGATAACCTGGTGTTTATGGACAATAATTCAGTGCCTGTCCATGTCGTTTTCTTCAATTTTGAGCTGGTTGTGAATGGGAAAGCAATGAATTGTAGAGAAATTTGTATCCTGAAAAATAGATTCACATTTAATTTCCTCATCATGGATAGGAAAGCAGTCATGTATAATTATTATGATCTCATTCAATATTGTTATTTATTTTTAGAGATGTCAGTTTGAAAGTGAGGTGAGAACTGGATAACTTATAAAAGGTTTTACCTTTACAAGGCTGTGCTCTAAGGAAAATTGAAGGGGGCCCAGTGCTCTGAACCTGTAAAATCTAGGGTGCCTAGCATATGATTTGTATGAAAAATCTGAGATTTTCTAGTCACCCGAGAGCAAAAGTTAGGCGCCAGGGGCGACCGGGCTCCGCTAGAGCACAGCCCTGCCTTTAGCATTAATTTTATAAAAGTACAAATTATACATTGTAGATATTGTATGTAAGGCTCTTTGTTATTTTGCTTTTATTGCCCAGTCAAACTAGGCCAAACTTTTCCTTACAAATTCCATTATTTGATGCTAGGATTATTTGAAAATTGACTCCATTTATTAAGCAGTTGTTGACCACTATAATTTTTGCATTCCTCAATGCATAGATGAGCAGTGAATTCACACATGAGGTGGGAAAAAATTCCTGCCAGGTCATTTTTCATTATTTTGATCTATAAATTTCTTCATAAACGAGTTAAAATTACTGAGAAGTTGTTCAGAAGTTCAAAATTGGCTGCTCATTAAGCATGCAATAAAGTAGATATCTAAATTATTTTGATGTTAGTAGTGGCAACAGTTGTTTTTTTCGTATCAAATCTATGGAGGTACACTTAACCGGATTTGACTGTAATTTTTTTGGAAGAACAGGACATGCCATTCGATAGGCCATCATTCCTTTTGTATACAATGTACATACACATTAATTAAATAGCAGACATCTTCTGTGGTAAGTGGTATGAAATCATGACTTGACTTTATTACTGGTGCTTTGAAAATTCTTTTCTATGACAGGAAACAAAACTCAAAGTTATCAGGAAAATAGCTTTACAAGTGAGTCTTTTTCAAATAAAATAACCTTTTGAAAGTGGCACCATTGTACATGTATTTCTTGGAACAGAGAGTGAAGCTGAGCTGCAAAACCTGTGACTGTGAATTATTACTGTGAAGTGAAGTGCAAGAGGTAAAATGAGGGGTTACTTCATGGATGATGAGTGTTCAGTATACCTCCTGGAAAAAAATGATAATAGAAGATACGGCAGACTTGTTTATGGTTGATAAAAAGTATCCCCTGGCTTTTACGGTTTTAGTTAATGTTATTTCAATGCCAAAATGATATGTAATTATTTTATATGAATTTAAAGACATCAAAATGAGCATCTTATATAACCTTCATGATGATGAAGTACATTTTTTTGGCATACATCAATCTATGTATGTAGCAATCAGATTGTTTTGTTTTATGTCACTATTTTAATTTGTCAATTTCAGCTTTTACAAGTTCTTGGATTTCTCAAGAGGTAAACTTATGCGATTCTGAGCTATTAATATTAACTGAGTTACAATAAACACTGAAAAGTTGGCTGGTGAAGAGATGAGAACTTCTGCAGTGTATTAGGTTGTTAGCACTATATCATTTTATTTGTATTTTATTTAAAAGAGAAGACGGCCCTTTTGTTGAATTTATAATCAAAAACATTTACAATGGAAATTTTATTTACCTTAAACAGTATGGAGTTCCCACATGGGGTCAAATGAGCCAAAAACCATCAGGAGTCTTTTTAATCCAATCCTAACCTAATCCCTGTTTTAATCACCAACACGTTCCAAAAGGCAAAATAATCTGCTACTTTGAGGTGATGGTGGCTTATTCCTCACATGCCAGGATGAAAGGAAGGAGACACTGAGGGCAGTTTAAGGCTGCCACTGGAGAGATATGTGCTACACTTACTGCCCTTTCTTTCTGATACCTGCATTTTTCCTGTGTGGCTCTCCTCCTTTTAGTTTCAATGATTCATGTGGTATGTCAGCTGTAGCAAATTGACTCCTATGTTAGTCCTTGAAGCACTTCCTTGGGTAACCCTGGTTGCATTTACCATCTTGGAGATTGCCCAAGAAAACTGCTTTTGGTAGGCACGTTCCTCTGTCGTTCTTCTATGTCCTGCACTGTGCAGTTGTGGTTGAAGCAATATAGATTCAATGCTTGGTATTTTAGCCCTTTTAAGAACAGCATCATTTAAAAATTTAATTATGGCATTTAATTCCACGAATTGTCCACAAACAGCATTGATGAAAACGTTCCACAATCTGACCTGCCTGTGGTAGAGAACCAATGCCAGGTCTCTGCACCATACCAGAGCATTTGAGGGATGAGGACAGTGAGCGATTCTGCTGACAACATTTACAGACTGTACAGTTCCAATGGAACTTCTTATTCTCTATGTTTTCATCGTAATTCAAGACTTGTTGAGCTTTTACACTCAAGACAAATAACCTTAAGCGTTACAAATAATTATCATTTTATTACACAGAGAGAATGTCATCCATGCTGACCTAAAACCAGAAAACATTCTTATCGAAGAAGGTTTGTAAATCACTAAGACTTACTTGAAATAGATGTGTATTTACTTTTCCCTGTCATAGCAAGGGCAGGTATGGCATGGGGCCAGGTAACCAGGTGACTCCATCTCTCCATAGCTGGAAGGCACATCCTGGGCACCTGTGACTGTCCCATTTATTACCCCTTTCATGGGTTACAGTTGTCAAAGGCATACACTCAGTTATGCCCTAAAAGAAACCATGTGTCCTCTGAGGCTAGGTGTCTTCACCAAGCACTTCACCTGAGCATGTGTAGGAAACTGCTTAGGCATGACTGACATCTACAAGGTGCATGCAGGTCCTTACCTCAACAGGTGAGTCTACATGGAGGATGGCACACCTACGCTTGCGTAGAGATATTTTTAGTTGATTTACGTGATTTTCAATTGTTGGGAACCCATCACCTAGAGATTCCATCTTCTGCTAACAGCATAATAGACTTTCAGCACATTTTACAGACTTCTTTTCTTGCCAAAATTTGCTGTGTTCATCAGTACATGAACTTCCCTCCCTAGTTTCTTTAAGACAAAGTGGAATGACTACTTGTTGGTAAAACTGATTAAATTCCTTAGTTTGGCACTTCATTTTTAGTGCTATGTCTATTAGGAGATCTATTGATTCATTCCAAGCATAAAACACTCTCTTAATGTCTCCAAATACTTTGACTTTATTTTGTACATTTGTTGGTACATAGTACAAGTAACAGTCATTAATCCGGGGTTAATGTATTAATAATCAGTGCAGTAAGACATTAATATTAAGCCTCAATCTGATGTCACTGGACTAAACTGACTGCACATGGGAACACTAGAAAACATTTGTATTGATGTTTAGGTGAAGAAATCAAGATAAAAGTGATTGACTTTGGAAATGCAATACGATATGTTCACAGAGAGGTATGTTGGATCATAGTCACAATACCATGATTACACTTTATATTACATGATCCATCACTTCTGTCCTTTTCATCCCGAAAGGAGTTGTACATTTAATTTGTTCTCAAACCTCACTTGTAGATAATCGATAAATATTGTATTGTTTTCTTATTGGGAATCTCGTGAGTGCTCTTATTTTTCAAGCACAGTTGACTGTGGGCAACATGTCAAACATGTCACTGTTTTTTGTGGGTACCTCAATCATGGGCATGATGGGCACCATACCATGGTCATTGTGGGCACTCTCATCTTCGTGGGCACTGTAAACATCGTTTGCCCCCATGGTCATTATAAGGAGGGACGTTCATGAAGGAAACCATGGTCACTGTGGCCACCATGTTATTTGTGGGCATTGTGGTCATCATGCACACCATGTTCATAGTGAGCAGCAGTCATCTGTGAGTATTGTCTTCATTGTGGGCACCTTGTTCATCGTGCATATTGTAGGCACTGTGGTCATCATTGAGTCTTTGCTAATTGTTGAAACTGTGATTATGGTCAGCACTGTGTTCATCTTGAGTACCATGGTCATCATCATGGGCAGGTAGTCATTGTGGGCCCTGGGTCATCATGGACACTGGTCATTGTGGACACTGCTGTCATTGAAGGCACTATTGTCAATTTGGGCATCATGGTTGTCATGGGCACAACAGTCAATGTGAGACCAATGCTTTTTGAGGGCACCTTAGTCATCTTGGACTTTTTTCGTCATGGGCACCTTGCCTAGTCCCCGTACGGCGTTTTCCCAGTCACTCTCGGTCAATTCACTTAGGTGACGTATCCGAGGCGAACGGGCGGGAAACGCCCTCACATTTTCGCTTGGACCATATTATCCGAAACGCTTTGGCTGCGCGGAATAATGAGGCCTAGGAGCTAGGCAAATGGGCACCATAGTTATTGTGGTCATTGTTGTCATCGTGGACATTATGATAATTGTGAGCAGCATGTTCATCTTGCGCAATTTAATCATCTTGGACAACTGTGGTCATTGTAGCCACCTTGGACCCACATTGACCATTATTACTGCGTTATGTTATAAATTAATGACTTGGCAGCATAGTTAACCAAGTATTTTATCTTCTTTCCCTTGCAGGTTTCCCTTTATTATGATGAGTTTGATTTACAGACAATCATTTACAGAGCACCAGAGGTAAACAATGGCTTTTAATGGCTCCTATCAATTAATTGATTACCCGTAGTAATTTCTTTCTTCCGATAACTTTGAAGGCGCTGCAGCATTATTTCGATGATTATTTTTCAAAAAGAAGCATCGCTTTTTCAAGGGGGAAACATGTTTATTCACTGCTTATTATTTCTATGAAAAGTTGGTTATAGTTAAAAAGTACTAAAGTAGTTGAAAACAACAACAGGACGTTGTGGGCGGTAACATCCAAAGTAACTTTTAGTGTTACTCTCTTAACAATAAAACCACAGATTTAAATGAAATTTTGTTTAGGAGTCACCGACATTACTCCTTCAAGAAGATATGTTAAGACAGTTTTTCTATGAAGATTCCGTTACCCCACAAGAATCCTTGCATTTCTAGTTTGTTTTAATCAAGGTCGTGTTGCATTCTCCACAGGTGATGTTTGGTGTCCCATTTGGGCAGGAAATTGACATGTGGTCCGTCGGATGTATTTTAGCCGAGGTGAAAAATTTTTTCATTAAAACCAAACTACAATAATAGACTCAGGGTACACCGTTTCTGCCTACTGGTACGGGCAGGGGAACATGTATCATCGTTCTACCTGGTGCTCTAGTTGACGGGTATGGGACAGTAATTTAACCCTACAGTGTATCTGTACATAGAAGCGGTGTATCTTCAGACAACGGTTTCGCTACTTTTCAAATTCGCTACGTTCGACTTCGCTGCCAACAAATTCGTCCCGCTGCCTATTGGCAAAGTCCAATACTTGCACCCTTGGAGGGGCAAGCTTAGAAGAACGACAAATATATGAAAAGATTTTTTTCTAGAGCGATTAAGGGAATATTTCCAGTGGTTTACAGAAATTATTATGTAGCGATTTTGTTGCGAACTAGGACGTAGCGAAATCGACGATTAGCGAAACCGGTTGTTACCATCTTCAGGCCCCAGTTGTTCAATCAATGGATAGCGCTATCCACTGAATAAGTATTAGGAAAACCCATTGCCCTGTCCACTTGATAGAGATTTATCCCGGCAGTGGGTAGCATTATCCTTCTTTTTAACAACGGGGGCCCAGTCTGTAAGACAGATGTGCTGTGACTTGTTGGGATATTTGATGAAACATAAGAAGCCTTGTTTCAGGAGAATTTTGTCCAAGTCGTGCACATTGACTACAACCCTTTCCTGTATTGTTGCTTCAAGTTTAAACTCTCCTATCGGTGTTTAAGGAGGTTGGACATATTTGTTAGAGCGATATCTTCCAAGTTTGAGCATTTAAACTACGTCGAATTATTTTCAGTGCAGAGAAAGCGGCTGCAAGTAACATAGGTCATGACGTCATTTCGTGGCTATGACAACTCAGATGTCAACATGACACTGGTCATAACAAGTTTTTATCTTTTAATGAAATTAATGTTGGTTAATGGTGACGTAATTTACCGTAAAATTCCGAAAATAAGCCCCTCCAAATATAAGCCCCCCAAAATCGTAACGGAAAAAACTCTCCTCTAAATCGCCCCTCCAGATATAAACCCCCCAGGGGGCTTGTACTTGGAATTTGCCCTCCAATACAAAGTAACACAAAGCAAAAATGGTAAATTTTCTTTCCACTACAAGCTAGCCCAATCGATTTTGAAACGCAAATTTCCCTCCGTACATAAGCCCCTCCGAATATAAGCCCCTCAAAAAGGGCCTTTGAAAAATATCAGCCCCGAGGCTTATTTTCGGAATTTTACGGTAATTAATGCTCAAACTTGGAAAGTATTGGCCCTGAAAATCCATTCAGATTCTTCTCCAGGTTACCGCCGTACGTATCTAATAACTGCGTGTTCTCTTTTTCTAGTTGCACGTTGGCAAACCCTTATTTCTAGGACGAACTAAACCTGAAATACTGCAAGTGGTGAGTAACTGATCTGCTGTGTTGGAAACACGCGAAAACAACCTCCACTCATTGGACCCCGCCGCTCTCTGGTCACTGTATTGATCTCTGTAACTGTCTTTTATCTCGTTTGAATTAGGAAGACAGAATGGCCCAATTTATAGTTTTCGGTGGAAGCGTGGTTGAAGTTGGCCTTAATTGGTGCAATTATTCCTTAAGGTGACAACGACGATTTTAAGCGCAACACAGCGTTGCAATGCTGGAAGGATGTTGTAACTATTCGTAATAATGTCGCAACAATATGGGAACGCTGTGTTACGCTAAAAATCGTTGTTGCGAATCGTCTCGTGGAACATCACCTTTAAGCTTAAAAGGAACCAGTGTTCGTTTAATAAAGGTTCCCTTTCCGCGAAGAAGAATGTGTCCGAAAAACTGGAGGCCAATGAATAGAGGCTCGATGGTAGTTTTCAACATCCTGTCTATAATAAAAGCAGGAGGGTTTGTATCAAAACAGTCAACCCAAGCACACAATGCAAACTGGCCCATTAACCCCCCCCCCCTTCCCCAATGGATGCTTTGAGTTCCTAGTTTATCTTTCGCCAGTCTTGAGAAGCCGTGTCTTTTCAAAGAATCTTTGCTTTGTAGTTATACTTTCGTGTGACTTCTTACTCAGGTAACCTCCATCCTGGGTCCCTTACCGAGGAATCCTTTCCAGTCCGGCAAGTTTTTTCCAGACTTATCAGAATTTGTTGCTCAGACTCCAGGTAAGTTTCATATCAGACGTGAAAAAGGCAGCGTTACGAAATTTGCATAACCCAAAAATGTGCTCGCAGGAGTGAAAACATTATAAAAAAGTTTGGTTTTGTTCGGAAACACCTCATAATTGACTTGCCTTCGACGGACCACGAATAAAGACCCGGTAAAGGAAGGACACTTGAAAGGAAAGACTAACCTTTTTCAAGTGGCTCCGTTAGAGAGATTTACAATCAAGTTTACGGCAAACGTCAAATTCAAGGTGACACTTGTTCAAAATAGGAGGTGAACAGATAAAACCACTGTACAAACTAATTCTTATGGATGAAACTGGCGTAAAAATATTAATTTTTTTGTGAATGTAATGAACAGTAAGCTGGTAAATGTTATTACAGTAAAGGCAAATTTGGTCACGTGGTACGAATTGAAGTTTGACGTTTGCCGGAAACGTGATTCCAAATCTCTTCATTGGGACACGGGGAAATCGTTAAAACGATACCTGTGACTTTGTTCATTTTCCACGAAATCACTCAAAATTGACCTTTTATTGTGGGAGTCTTGTGTGTATCAGCTCTCACTCCTGGGATGAATGATGGATTGTAGTGGGAATTAAATGAGTCCTGTTTGTGGTGTTCTTACGAGGCCGCGGCCTTGTGGGATTCCCGTCAAAAAACCCGGCCCTTTAAAGCCAGGACGATACGCCCATGGTAACTCACAAAAATGGTTCGACCCAAACAGAGGCTTTAACTAAATAATGAAAAGAAGATCATTGCCAAATTTTTAAAGGACAAGGAAATACTCTAGGGTTTATCTAAACTTTTTAAGTTGATATGACTTAAAGTAGCGCTTGCACATCTATTGGTGATGTTTTAAGCTACTTTCGCCTTCCTTGGTCGCGCGTACTTCTTGTCTAATGGCCTGACTGCCTTCTTGGAGCACAAAATCAACTTTCATAGGGTCGTACATGGAGTACAAACCACACACTATTTTGAGTCTAACTGTGGCATCTAGTTATTCCTTTCGTAAATTAATTTCGGTATCATATAGTGTGGAAAGGCTTATTACCAGGGTGTGATGTTTCTCCTTAATTATGCGACCAAAGTTTCATGGACCAATCATGTTTGCATGGGGCTCCACTGCAGTTTTTTCACACGTTCTGAAGAGAATTGCCGTGTTGTTACCACTTTAGGGACTGTTTATAGGGAGGTGGGAGACCCCAGGTAGGTGGGGTATCCCGCCTGTCCATATAATCTCTCGTATGTTCACCCCGCTTATCAAGTATAAGTGATGAAATTGAATGAGAGATTATATGGACAGGCAGGTTACCCCACCTAAGGTTGTTAGCTCACCTACCTGGGGTCTCACACCTCCTTATAAACAGGCCCTTAACAATAAAAGTGGCAGTAGGACAGCAAAAGGAGTTAAACTTTCTCTATTTGTTTCCTGCTTTCAGAAGCCAATCAGCTCCCCGTTGTAACTTCCTTAATGAAAAATGTACTTCATTCACGGAATTTTGCATTTGCTAGTTTTTTGGTTGGTTTGCTGCAGTACAAGCCAAGTAAGTGGGGCTGTTACTAGTAACATTAGGCAGACCACGTGACCCTAAAACGAATACTGGTTTGCAGCGCGGAATAATGAGGGCTGGGGACGAGGCAATGTAGCAGCCAGGCTGGAGTTGATCTTGTTTTGATATACTCGTTTCTGATTTCGTACGAGAATGATGTTAATTTTTTTCTCACTATTTTTCAACATAATTTGCATGAGAAAAGCTGGTGTATTTGTATCAAAACAAAGTGAACCAAAGCACTCATTCACTGTAAGGTGGGATACTCGCACCATGTAAGGGAATCCAGATTCCGGAATCCGGGAAAATTTTGGTTGTGGAATCCGGAATCTTTTCTTTTGTTTTCTTTTCTTAAGACGCTTTTTAGCTAATGGCGCTTGCCAAAAGATAGGACTGGCCAGCACGACGGATCATTATTTATGGAAAATGCAATAGGTTTTTTTATTTTATCGAAAGTTTCTCCTATCAGTGTTTTGCGGCTTTTTTTAGGAACAGATTGATCTGGCTGGGAGGTCTTTTAAAAGTAAAAGAGAATGGAGAGGAGAGGTCGTTGCTTCATGTTGCCATCGTAGCAAAATTTCTGGACCTCAACAAACTGTTTCCTGCAAGTATAGCAGAAAATATCGAAAAAATTGACATTGTATGACTTTCCTGTGGTATAATTGCACTTGGGAACAAAACGGTAGCCCATGCATGTTCTTTCTTTCACCGTTGGACAATGCCAATGACCGTCTCTGTCAAACAAGATTGTTGACATACAGAAATTTTGCCACCATGAGAACGTGACATCACACTTCTCCTCTTTATTCTGTACGACTTAACTGTTCTGACAGTGATTGGCTTCAATTTAGGAGTAATTTCAGAAGTGGGTTGAATATGATCGTCTGGGTAGTCCTGTGTAAGACTGTTGATGACAGTAACCGACGTTTCGACAACCTGTGCGGTAGTCATTTTCAGAGTCTAAGTGAGTTGTATCACGTTTAATGGGGCAGCACCCAAAGGGTTGATTTCCAGTTTCGCGAAATTTTTACGCGCGTACGTGCGTAAAATTTACGTTCGCAAATAAAATAGGGGCAATGCGTGAAAGGTCGCTGGTAAGCGTAAAAGTTGAACCTCGCTCAACGTCTCGTTTAAGCTCAGTAGTTTTTGTCTTACCTTTGTCTTATTTACGTGATTAAAATTTACGTGCGTTAACGTATGTAGCCAAACACTGAACACGTCAGTGGAAATCAACCTTACGTTTGGCTCTTGTGTAGTTTGACAATTGAACTGCATTTTTTGTGATGTAGGTGAACGGCTGTCGCCATGTCAAGCAGCTATGCATCCGTTCTTGGCTCCAGATTTACCATTTTGTTATTTGCTGCCACAACATGGAGATAGGCTCATAGGTTTGTGGTTTGTTCTATTATCACTGTCATAAAAAGGGAAGGTACAAAACTTGAAATATATAAGTGAGTGTTAGCGGCCTGAAGCGAAGGGTTATTTGCTATATTTGAATAAAAAACTCAAAGTTGAGGTGGATTTCCACTCTCGCGTAGTTTTAACTTGCGTAAGCACGTAAATTTTACGCGCGTCATTAAAATAAAGGTAATGTAGGAAAGGTCGCGTGTAAACGTCAAAGTTGAGTGACATTCTATTTGTGTTAACGCAAGACCTTTCATTCATTGCCTCTAATTCATTTACGCGCGTACGTGCGTACGCAGGTAAAAATTACGCGACAGTGAAAATGCTCCTTAATTCGCTATTTGCATATCTCCCATAATACACCTTGTTTGACGCCCAAAATTATGCATTACCTTTGTTGTTCTTTTCTCCTGGGTATTAAAGTTGTCCCAAGAAAAAAATTTAGTGGGGGGAAACAAAGTGTATTTTGGGAGATTTGCAAATGGAGAATAAGCGAAACTAACCAAAATGACTAAATGCCCTGACAAAGCGCCCCTTAAATTAATTGTTTTGCTTGTGTTATTCGTAGACTCTTCTTCTGGTTACTCCAGCGTTCTGCTTGCTCATGATCAGTATACATCTAAACCTGACATCGACGAGCAAGTAAAAAGACAGCAGTTTTCAGGGACGGAACTTCTCAGGAGAGGGACCAAGTTCTACTGTAATGATTTTACCATTGGCGAACCAGTGTCTTGCTCAGCAACTGAACAAAGGAAACAAGTTGATGCAAGTGCTTGCTCCTCAGATGCAGTTGTTATTACAGAAACTGGCACAGAGATTAAAACAGAAAAATCTCGTTATGCCACTGAAGGACCCTTTCCCGCTAGTACCAATGCTCCAACACACCCTCCTAATAATAGGACTTCTTCTGTTGGCGCCGAAAAAGATCGCAGGCTAGTCTATTCAAGAAGCAAAAATAGCCGTTTTGTAGTAGAAGGCGAAAATGAATTTTTAAGTGCGATAAGCTCTTCAGAAAGGGTCAATGAGACAACAGATTTTTACGGTGATTTAGGAAAATCTAAGTTGAAAAGGTCGACTACTGTACCTAGCTCTAGTGGTGGTGATTCTTCGTTTAAATGGAGTGATTACAGACCCAGAAATCAAGTTTCGTCAGACGTGGTGCCTGACTTATGTAAACAAAATAGAATAGTTGTGGTTAGTGAGAAAGAACCAGATGTTGGCGATGAATTTCGTGACAGTCAGGGTCATAGTAGACTTGTTTTAGAAACGCAAAAGTGTTCTTCAGGTGATACACCAAGCAATGTAGCAAGAACAAGAGTATACCACAGGAAATCAAAGCTCAGAGCCAAAGAGCAGGACGACATATGTTTAGAAGTAAAGAGGAGTAGATTTGAGGACCGGGGGAAGTCTTTGCTGGTCAAGAATCAAGGGAAAAATAAAGCAAATGGAAATCGTAAAAAGGTTGGTGCAGATGAAGATATATATTAAACAGCTTGGTTTAAAAACGAAACTGTTTTGTTGTGTCGGTGAAGAAGTGAAACTCAAGCTTTTGGTGATGTCGGCACAGTACAGAAATGCAAAACTGAGATGACTTTTCGATTGTTAACGCCTCGTCAGTGCAAATTTTGTCTTTTGTGTTGGTTATTGCTCTAATGATGAAGCTTAACTGTAATTTCCAGGTTACAACACTGATCAGCTTTAGCCTTAAAAATGGGGTCGCTTCGGTCAGTAAAATATTTTTGGGCTCTAATTTGGATCCTTTAGTCAGAGCCTATACAGTCCAATTACCTAGGGCTGATTTGACCCACGGGCTGAAATGAGTCACATAGTGGGCTTGAATAGGCATTTAATGGGACTAATTATGCTCATATTCTCCTGCTTAAATGGGTGAAATGGCTTCGACGGGAGAGGCTGAATCAGACTTTGTCCTGCAGAGCTAAATTGGCGCATGGAGTTGAAAGAGATCTTTTTTTAATTTACAATGTATATTTCCACCAGTAGCGTAACTCCACCATACGATTTGTTGACTACACTTAACTCACACCTGACGAAAGGCTATTCTAAGTATTCGTTACATGTCTTCTGGTTTCAAAGATGGTGTGATCCTTTGATGGTGTGTTTAAGCCGAAAAAATACCCTTTCTATCAGAAAATCTAGAAGAAATGTTGTGAAAGCACAAAACCTGAATCTTTGTTTTTAATCGTCACAGAATTTTTTCCAAGTGATAACAAATTAGTATAGGTAATAGCATGATTTGTAGTGATATAAATAAATAAATAAATAAATAAAGATTTGCAGGTAGCACATCCACAAGGTGGTTCTTCGTCTACCTGATTCCTGGTCGAATTGGAATTTGGAAATGTTGGTTTTTGAGGAGAGAGGAAAACCGGAGTACGCGGACAAAAACCTCTCGGAGCAAGGGAGGGAGCCAACAACAAACTCAACCCACATATGGAGTCGAAGCCGGGATTTGAACGCGGGCCAGGGAGGCGAGCGCTCTCACCACTGAGCCATCCCTTGCTCCCCGATATTTCGCATAAATACCACGAGTGATATTTCGAAATTGTTATAAGTAATTTCAAGAGCCGTTAGGCGAGTGAAACTTAAGACGAGTATCACGAGTGGTATTTATGTCAAATATCATGTACAAATCATGCTATTATTTGTTTATATTACTACCCGCAAAAGGTTTTGTGATTTTTACATGTAGGCATTTCAAATCAAGGTGAAATTCCACTGCTCTAAGCCAATCAAATTGCAGAAATTTCTCAGGTAGTAGTATAAATGTGAAAATACAGTTCGATTTGACTATGTGTATTGTATTATTGCAGGAACGCCAGAATATTTTACAGCAGGACTCGGAAAGGGCTGGATCCTCTTCTAAGTACCAAGATGATGTAAGAGTTGATATTTTAGTACCTGTGTTAACTCAGTGAACAGAAAATATCCCTTCATTCTCTTCGTTTTGTTCAATGATTGGTTGCTAGTTAAACTAGGTGTGTGAAAGGGATACCGTTCGTCAATAAAAAGGTATACGAAAGGAATACCTGTTCAGAGGTTGGACCTCGGGACGTAGCCTCCCCATATAAACATTTGTTAATTACCCCTTCCCCAGGAACAGCTGGCGCCTGACGTGACATCTTTGGCAACTGACCCCAGTGAGGTGATCTATCGGCAAGTATAATTCTGAGACTCTATGGGAATTTCCGACGAAATTGAAGTCACGACAAACGTAGAGATTAAAGAGACGAATACATTGCCCTTCCGATCAGAATGACAACGAGCGATAACGGAAAAGCAATCTGCCATAAAGTGTGCTCCACGTTTATTTCCGTTTGGGCTTATTAAGCCTGTTTCTTTTATTATTTTCTCTTCGTCGTTATCGTCGTTGTGATTGATCGAGCTCCTTATAAGCGATACCTAACAAACGAATTCTTGATAAGCGACGACTTCTTTGAAACACCGACGTTTTGTTGAACAACGCGCAACGATCGACGTCCCCGGGTACCCATAGAGAGTCTTAACCCTGTAGAACTGATGTTTGTCTTGCCAGTGGCGAATGGCAAGTCACATATCCTGTTTCCAGACGAGGTTATCTCTATTTTTAAAAGTTCTCTTCGCAGATTACCCGCCCAAACCCTCAACCAGGGCAAATACAGTAAGGGTAGTCACTGCCAGTTACTCGTGCTTCTCTTACTTCCCACAAAATCAGATCAGTTAAATTACTCTGAGACGGGGCTTGCGGTGTTTCGTCCTTAAGCAAGACCCGGGGGGTTACGCAACAAAGTTTTAAACGGGGAGAACCCGCCTCGAAGTCCAACCTCTTACCCTTACATATACTATTTTTGACAGAAAATGTATCCATTTGGTATAACTTCCGTTGAAAAATGGTACCCTTTTAACATTCCTATTTAATAAGAATACAGGAATTCTTTTTTTGTGGAATATTTAATAAATAACGTAATATAGTCACAAGACCTGACGCCTGAAAAAATTACCCCTTTCGACGCAGCCTCCCCGTGTAGGGAGTTTTCCCACGGGCTACTGTACTATAGGGGGGTGTAACAAAGGCGGGATCTTCGGCGGCGGCAACAAGAACGGCAAAAAAGCAATAGAGCGTTTTCACATGACGTCACGGCGGCCATATTGGTGTTTCAAACAAGTCCTGTGGGAGTTGAACTCTTTCTTTTGTTTCAATAAATTTGCATAGATACTGGTCACGTGAGTGAAAACGTTCTATAGGGTTAGATTAGCAAAACAACAACTTTGCAAGCGCATCACGCTTTTCTGTACATTTCTTAGCCGTCGTTGCACGACTACAACGTGAAAGTGCCTTATTTCACGTTTTGTCGAGGACGGCAACACAAGACAACAACTTTCGTTTTCTTTTCCTGAACTTTGATACAGTCCTTTAAATTTCAACTCCAAAAGAATTTGCCAGCATTCGACGAATTAAACGAGATGGAATAAGCGCGATAAAGTTTGAAGTAGCGCGAATTCACTTTTTAAGTAACGTCTTCGTAGCCGTCGCCGTCGTTGTTGCTTAAGCTCCCTAAATTAACCGGAAGTTCCGAGCAGGCGAGATATGCATATCATGCCGCTCAGTTAGCCAATCAGAAAACAGGATTCGCTTCAACCGCAGCAGTATTAGCTCAGTTCAGTCGGTAGAGCGCTTGACTGCAGAGCGGGAGGTCGCGGGTTCGGTTCCCGGGATCGGACCAGCACTCAGGGTCTCCAAATGACTACTGCCTTTGCCCTGCAAATGGCTAGACCTTCACGTGGCTCGGATGACCACGTAAAATGTTGGTGCCGTCTCCAGTAGGAGACGTAAAAATAGTGTCCCCAATTAGTACTTTTGTGCTAAAGACATTGACACCCCAGTGCATTTTTGTCCGCTCGCGGATCCAGCCATATTCTAAAGCGACTTACTGACCCTTTCGTCCTTCCGGACTCTGGTAACTCGCCCCGGTTGTTCAAACGTTGGATAGCGCTGTCTACCGGATAAATTACGATTCAGCGGATAAGTATAAGGGAAATTGCGTTATTCAGTGGATAGAGATTCATCCAGTGTATAGCGTTATCCACCTTTTGAACAACTGATGCCTCCTCGGTATAGAGAGAGTGGCCGCTTAATAAGAGTTGAACTGTACTTTCTGAACTTGACGTACCGCAAGGCCAAAAACACAAGACAATTTATGCGTTTTCAAACGAAACGCATTAGTGTGGCCGGGGTTTGTCTCATTTGTCCTTTTTTTTTCTCTTTTAGGTCGTCATTTTGCTGTGAGATGCTATGGAATACTTTGTGTAGTAATTATATAGAACTACAGATTTTTACAATGTAAATACTTGTATATACTTGTACGAACCTGTCAGTGTGTATAGAGCTCAAATATAATCGTGTAAAGTTTGCTTATCATTTTCACATAAATTATGACCTAAATTTGGAAACCGCTGAATTTCTCGCATTGGGTCTGCGATTTTGGTGAACGCAAGGCACTAATGCGCACTATATGTAGCCGAGAGATTTTCTCGAGAAAATGGCGACAACAGCAGAATTTCGACTCAGACCCCAAAGAGGCGTGGCACTATAACCACGTGACATTTACTCTGATCGCCAAAACTTTTATGCTATATTGTACATTGATCTATATGTTATCCATGCTATGTTAGACTTACGATCAAAGTAAAGGTGTGGATACCAGAGAGCTTCAAAGTAGGATGGTACCCTCACAAAATAACTCGGAAACAGAACTGTATTAAATACATATGGACTCATTTTGGGTAGCCTACCTGCTGATGAAGTGTACATCATATACTTACATGAAAGTGTGCCAAAAGTGTTTTTATCCTAAAAAATGATAAAATTTATTAAACTACCTTTTTTCACTTTTCGCTCAACCCAACCCCAGTCCATTCTTTGTAATAAAACTCTGATTCTACTTATGCGTGGTAACGCTGATTTCTTACAGTTGTTTTTATAACTGTGCTTTGGTTTTGTTCTTTGTTTCTTAAATACTTGTAACACGTTTTCTTCGCCCCACCTGGTAGGCTCAACTTCTTCTTGGAGGATTCAAATTTTTCTTTCATTTTTTTTTCCTCTCCCTTTTTTTTTTTCGGTATAGACCCTCACAACCGCAGTACGTAATCCCTTCCTCAAGGCTCGCTCGTTTTCCAGTATGACAGCTGCTGGAGTTAGAGATGACCATTTTCTCCTATTGCGCTGCCATAACGATAACCGAGAGGCCCTGAGGACCAAGTTTTTACGAAGCACGCTTTCAGTAAAATGTAAACACAGTTTTTTTCCTTTATTGATACGACAACAAGAACACCAAAAGTCTGCACGTTGTCAAAAGCAAACAGCTTTTCTTTTTTCTGTTTGTGTTCTTTAAGGACTATTGGACCCTCCCCCTCCTCCCTTTCCCCCCGAAAAGACAGCCAAATAAGTTTGCTAAGTGTTTCTTTCCGCGGTTCTTGAATCTCAGATGGAGGCAGTGAAGTGCGGCGAGAAGTCAGAGAGCGGGAAAAAAATAAGGAGGAAGAGAAGGAGAGAGTTTCTCACCCCCTACCCCTCCCCCTGGCCGTTTTTTCTGTTCGCATCTCTTTACACCGTCCCAACAATCTTGACGCCTGGAAACACTTTACGTCTCTTAGGTGCACTCCGTCGAAAAAATTTGCTAGTAAATGTTTTTCGCACTTTTATTTAAAAAATGTTTAAGGGAAACTGCTTGCGGAAATGTATAGAAGAAATAGCAAATATAGCAACAATGACAAATTAAACAACGATTGCAAGCTGACGCAAAAATACGCTATCAAATATCGCAAGAATAAACAACAAATTAAGCGAAAGTTCAGCTTTATAAAGAAGAAAGGCAAAGAAGGCCCTCTAGAAGTCCGCAAATTTCGCGAAAGTTACAAAAATTTTTCTTATCAAAAAACAGACGTTACCAAATATCGCGAGAATAAAAACGATAACAAAATAAACACTTCTGGCGAATATTTTTCAGAGATTGGTTCCTGTTCTCTATTCACACCTGCCATAGGTAGATAAGTTTATTTAGGCCTGGCGATGTAGAATGAACCAAGGTCTGGTTTGAAATAAGTACGAGCTACATCTCAGATCCAACTGGAAAGGACATCAACGAAGACTCGAAGATCGGAGGATGCTGTCCTATTTCCCAAATAGAGTCACACAATGCAGCCTGAGACGGGTGACCCGCAAATTCTGGTTTCCTTTCATACCTGGCGAAAGAAGTACAGCAAAAGATACGCTTCATTGATTTGTCTGAATTCTATGTTCCGTTGGGAGATTTTTAGCCTGTGAAAACATCCGTTTCTCCTCGCGCTTCACCGCTGGGCACGTTTCGCGCGAAACGTCCCCAGCGGCAAAGAGCGAGATGGAAAAACGGATGTTTTCGCAGGCCCCTTTCCTACTCGCCCCCCGGAAGGGTCGAATTGGAGAGGCCACCCTGACTTGTGTTTCACCCACCAGGCACTAGACCATTTTCGAGTTACCCCGGGTCTCTGTATCAAAACGAGGTTGAGTGCTCAGCCTTTGATACGCAAATGAGTTTTCATTCTCTTGCAAATAGAAATCATTTTCACAAGAAAGGATGTGCCTTTTAAAACTCGGAAGTGGCCTATTACAGTGACGCCTGTTGAGGAACTGTTCAAAGAAAGAATTTTAATTCTTTAAATTAAATTATTAATTACTTTTGAGAGGTTTAGCAAAATATCGTGATTTGTCTGTGGCGAGCGGATCAATTATTTGCCGAAGCCCAAGGCTGAGGCAAATAATTGATCTGCGAGTCACTGACAAATTACGATATTTTGCGATAACCGAGTTCAATAGTTGTTTTATCATTCGATCACCGAGTTTGTTTTTCTAATGAACATCCTTGGGAAGCGAAACGATCTGCCATTTTCACGCAAGAAAGATCGCAAGAAGGAGAAAAGCAAGGTTTTCTTTACGCATGTGCAGAATATTATTTGCAGCCAAACACAGTTAGACGGCTTTGCGCATGAGCAGACCATTAATGCGTTCGAGGTACGAGAACGCAACCCCTAATTTGTGTTGGATGTTCTGTGCATTATTGGGTGTCCTGTGCAATTAATAAGGGAGGTTTTGTTCGAGATTGCATTCGTCGTCGTCGACACACATTTGCCTCGCTTTGAGGCGCTTGCTTACGTTTTGCCTCACTTTGACACGCTAACTCGCGTGATGACTCGTGTGTCCTTGGCGTTCATCTTTCAAACGTTTGGTGAGGTCTGCTATTCTGTCTTCGTAAATCGTTCATCTTTTAAAAGTGTGCTGAATCTTCGTAAAGCGTAAACATTTAAGAGTTTGCTGAAGGTCAACTATCGATCTGTGTTTGCTGAATCTTTCAAAACGTTCATCTTTCAAAAGTTTTGGCGGCCGCTGTGCCACAAAGTAAATCTACCGAGTTGTGTAGCTCGGCGCCCGTTGTGCCACAAAGTAAAACTAGAAATGTGAAGCTCGGCGGCGCCATTTCATCATGACTTGTGATATCTTCGCCCCGGACAAACGAACATTTTAGGTCTCTTTTAAAATATTCGGAAAAACTTATAAACAGCCCACAGTAGCTCCACTCAAGTCACTGAAATCAACACACTTGACCAAATTACTGCAACACTTATTGAGAAGGACCATACCATATCACTAGCCTTCAAGTAATATATCAAACATGAGACGCAGTGTTTCATCACCAGATGAAACACCGAGAAGAGAGTTGAAAATACGACGCGCAGCGGAGTATTTTTGACGAACTTCGAGGTGTTTCATCTGGTGATGAAACACTGTGTCGAATGTTTGATATTTCTTCTCAAACAAAATCATTTTTGAAGGAGAAATTAAGGATGCAAATACTGAGCAGTTTTTCATCCGATTTCCAAACATCAATTTTCTTTGTATTTTCTTTATGAATTATTAATGAGTTTGAGAAGGCTTTTTCATAATGATGCACAGTTTAAATAGAGGTTTCGCTGTAAGCAATCCTTACGTTTAAAATATGCCATGATCAAATTAAAGCCCGGTTTCCATATGATCGCTACCATCGCTGTGATCGCTGAGAAAAAAAATTCAGCTATCGCAGTGATCATAGCGATCATATGAAACCACTCTCCAGCGATCGCAGTGAGAGTGGTTTCCATATGATCGCTGAACTTTTTTTTCTCAGCGATCGCAGCGATCATGTGGAAACCGGGCTTAATCTATCGCAATAATCATCCACCCTTCCTCCTCAGCTGCTACCTGTACGCCTTACAAACATATCGAACGCACTCTTCTAAGCTCCGATTACTCCTAGTTTGTAGGCAGTTATTTGCAGGTCACGTGGTAGGCTCTCGGCCAATGAAAAGAAAGAAAAATTTGCTTCAAATGATAATTAGAATTATCCTCCATCCTTTTTCGTTCCTGATATTTACCTTCAGATATAAATAAAATGTGTGTTTAAGCTCATTCAATAAAGAGAACACAAGATCTAACGCTGCCGATTTTAGTAAGGGGGGTATCGTCTCGAAGGTATTTCAACCTATACTCAACAGGTTTTGTACCGCCCAAGTAAGCCCATATGCGGCTCAAGTGTCGTCCAATTAGTCACATGCATTACTTAACGTCAGCGATTGGGGCACGGTACCCAAATATACAGCGTCGCCTTTGTAAGGATATGCTGCCCTACAATAGGGGAGTAGGAAAATGCTCTTTAATACCCGGATTAAACACAATCAGCATCAGATACGAAGGAAGGAAAAGTTGAAATTGATGTAAGACAGTTTACAATTACATTCGCCATTTGCAAATCTCCCATAATACACCTTGGTTGCGCCCGAAAATTTTGCATAAGCATTGTCTTCAATTTCTCTTAGACGACTATGATACACATGTACTCAGGAGAAACGAAAAACAAAGGTTATGCAAATCTTAACGGAGCAAACAAGGAGTATTATGGGAAATTTACAGATGGTGAATGTATGAGAAAACTTAAAGGCATTAACACTCACAGTGGCAGATCCAGACCTTCAGATGGGGGGAGGGGGTGGGAACGGTCATCCAGACCCTGAGATAAGGAGAGCGGGGCGATCTCCAAAAAAAAAATTTTCGGCAATTCGGGCCTCAGTTTGGTCTAAGAATAAGGGGAGGGGGGAACCCCAGGCCTCTCCCCTGAATTAGCCACCTATACCGGATGTTACTAAAGCGGGGAACGGGGAGCGGGGAGCGGGGAACGGGGAGCGGGGAGCGGGGAACGGGGAACGGAAGTCTGGGAACGAGTTGTCAGCGGAAACCTCCATAAAAATCCAATATGGCCGATGATCGATGATAGAGAACCGTCGAAACAAACTTAACCGATAACGGCGTTACTTTACTTGAACTATATGCTCATGAGGTGCTTGAAATAATACGGAGGTAATAACTTCATGACGTTTTTCACCTTTTTGCGTTTTACTAAACAATTATCCGTAGGAAACAAAATGTGCTCCAACAGCAGTTGAAAGAAGCCAATCGGGACAAAAACTCTCAAAGCACATGTACAGCCATAGTTGGAACTCAAGCGAATCTATACTGAGTCTAGCCCACAAAGCAATGAACTACGTTTCCATGATAGATAACATACATCGAAGTAGTCAAGTAGCTTGTGTGCAGTTTTCTTCTATTTCCTTTGATAGAAATGACTGCTTTGAAAAATGTTATTGACCACGTCATCACATAATTAGTAAGACTACTTTAACAATCTGGTTCTGCTTTAAATATTATTAGATCTACTACACTGCAAGCATTCACGATATTGAAGTGTTTCACTGATCCACGAAAACAATATCATTTTATTATTTTGTGAAACAATTTGTTTCAGGTCAGTTTGCCCAGTATAATGACCCTAATGGAACCTAATTCACTCATTTTTCTCACCCTAATCAGTAACTGCTTCAAAGTCGTACAGTGGCCATTTGTCTCTCTGCAAAATACCCCTGACGACCCTTTCCTGAATCAAAACCATTGGATTGCATTGAATGCAACATTCTCACTCACTGCAGATCCTCAATTAACCCCCCGCCCCTCTAAGAATGAGATCCCAAACCCCTCCATTTTGAGGAAAAATGTTGTAAAATAATCAAAGTACCTCTTCATGGGCATGAAACGTTTGGTGCAATTCGTACCATATAATATCGCTGTATCAAGTACTGTTCTCGGTGCAGGAGGAGGGGGTACTATAATGGCCTAAACAGAGCCTGAAGCCTTTTTCAGGCTTCAGGTACATGAAAGGGAAGAGGTTTTTATAGTTGAAGTATATGAAAGGGACCAAAATGAGATCAATCACAGATGCATTTTATGGATGTGAGAGACAAGAAAACCTGTTTTAGCTATTTATTCATATTGTAAAGATGGTGTATTTACAGCAGTTAAAAAGGGATGCAGCATTCAAAATTAGGTATGTGAAAGGGGTACCATTTGTCACTTTAGGGTATACAAAAGGGGTACCTTTTCTGTCTAAAATGGTACATACAAAGGGTACAGGGTTGGTCCCTGGGGCAGAGCCTCTTTGGTGAGTACCCCCCTCCCCTTCTGGGTTACTGTTACTCTAGTCTGATTCTTCTCTTTAATTTCTTTGATACTGTGCTTCATTAAATGAATTAAAATTCATTAAAAGCTTCTTGCCCCTTTTTTGAAAACCCCGATATGTTAAAAGAAATTATGTCCCGTGGAGGGGAAATAACATCAGGGAAAATGGGTAGCAAGATCTATTGTGTTATTTTAAAGCTTCTTGCCCCTTTTTTGAAAACCCCGATATGTTAAAAGAAATTATGTCCCGTGGAGGGGAAATAAAATCAGGGAAAATGGGTAGCAAGATCTATTGTGTTATTTTACATGCATTGAGTAAGCGTAATGTGGCCACTATACACATACAGTTGCGCGTGTTTACTGAAAAACATATCGGCACTCCAATCTTTTGCCTCCCATCACTTGTGTGAGACCTTAGTCTCTTTATTTCCAAAACTACAGACAGCTTGCTTGAAGGCTTATCAACCACGTTCTAATAAGCTGCCAACCTCTGCAACATTGATAATGTAATGCTTGATGGTAGGTGCACTGCAATATTACTGAATCACGCTAATAAAGCAGCTTGACAATATTAACTGGTTTAAGTCACTGATACACTCAGTTTTACACTAAGCTTGAAATATTTTTCTCCACAGTAAAAATAATGTTCATTAAAGAGAAGCAGAGCTCCCCTCTGCAAAAACATTAAAGGAGTCCCCCTAGAAAAAAAAAAAAAAAAAAAAAAGCATCCAGAGGGCTAAACAGAGGAAGTATACTTACCATGCATATTTTAACAGCTAGCCTTTAGAAAGTACCTTCAACCAAAGACTTTAAAGTACTTCCCCCACCTATACTTGCAACACTTAATATTGCAGCTCAGTTGTGGTTCACTTTTATCCTAAGTTTGAATTTTATTCTCTTTGTTTTGAACTCATAATCATAAAACTCATATTACCGTACCCCCAAACAAAGGGAAGCAAAATTTAAACCTAGGTTATAATAAAATAAAACCACAGCATAGCCATTTGCTTTGAAACAAATGACATCTTTAAGACCAAGGTATGATTGATGTTCCTGGCACATTACCTGTTAATATGTTTAAAGTTGCCTGTTATTGATGTATTAAATAAGCTGATCCATCTTACCTTTTCAAATAATACAATTGCACTTACTTCTCATCATAGGTTTGTAAATATAATATTATTAGACTTACAGTTTTATCTCATCGCCAACATGTTTTAATCTCGGCTTGAAAAAAACGCTACAGCTAGGAAGGAGCTCCACTGCTACACTATTACTGTCGAGGAAATACACCTGGCTGCTTCGATCTACGTTATCTTTCAGCATGTATTTAAGCCAAAACCCTACGAAAAGCGTCAAGCAAAAGTAGTTCATTGCTTTGTGAGTTAGACCCAGTATAGATTCGCTTGAGTTCCAAATATGGCTGTGCTTTGAGAGTTTTTGTCCCGACTGTAGCTTCTTTCAACTGTTGTTGGAGCATATTTTGTTGTTTAGTAAAACGCAAAAAGGTGAAAAATGTCATGACATTATTATCTCCGTATTATTTCAAGCACCTCATGAGCATATAGTTCATTAGTAAAATAGCGACCTTAAGTGTTGTTTCGACGCTTCTCTATCATAGATCTTACCGGGTTCTTGATCCTTACCGGCCATTTTTGGATTTTTATGGGAGGTTTCCGCTGACAACTCGTTCCCAGACTTCCGTTCCCCGTTCCCCGCTCCCTGCTCCCCGTTCCCCGTTTTAGTAACATCCACCTATACCTTACGCATGAACGCAGCCACATCACCCTGGTAGTGGCAGCCGTATACAGTTGTCTCGCCCTCAGTAGGGAGCTTAAGAAACGATGACGGCGACCGCAACGAGAACGGAAAAAAAGCAATAGGTTTATATTAGCAAAACAACAACTTTGCACCTTCATCACGTTTTTTTGTTCACTTCTAGCCGTCGTTGCACGACTACAACGTGAAAGTGCCTAATTTCACGTTTTGTCGAGGAGGGGAACACAAGACAACAACTTTCTTTTTCTTTTCCTGAACTTTGATGCAGTCCTTTAGAATTAAACTCCGACAAAATTTGCCAACAATTGGAGTAACCGCGATAAAGCTTCAAGCAGTGCGAATTCTCATTTTGAGTGACGTTTTCGTAGCCGTCGCCCTCGTCATTGGTTAAACTCCCTTGTATCAGCATGACGTAGCTATCGAACCCGTATAAGACCAAACGACATGGTTGCAGCAGTCCATTCGCCACTTTATAAGAAACGAGAAAGAAAATGGAGCCGAGATGTGTTCCGTAATAGTCCATTTTCGAGTTTGCTATGACCGCTGAATTAAAGATGTGAAGACGCATTTTTTACAGCCTTAGCCTCAATCTGAAGTAATATATTCACAAATTCCAAAGAGAAAAAGACCTGTTTATTACTCTCTCTATTGTGTATATTCAAATTTCAAACACTTACTTGCCAGAATTTCTGAATATTTTACTTTACATCGAGGCTAACCCTGTATGAATGTGTCGTTAATGGTTATATTCAGTGGTAATTTTTAATTCAAAACTGGACCATTGTTTGTGGGATCGTTACTGGGGACGCACCCATCAACTCTTGGCTTACTTTTTTTCCCTGTCCCTAATACACTGTCTCAGAAGATTTTGCGAAACTCACTCCAGTTAGCCTGCGTAACAAGCGTTTCCGTTTGTCGTTGCGCGTTAGTACGAGTGAGAGAAACTCAAGCGGAAATGCTTGATACGCAGGCTACGGTCCAGATTCTTTCTAGTTTCTAAAGTGGCGAATGGCCGCCACTATCTCAGTGATATGGTTGTACGCATGCGTAGGACATTGGCCAAGACAAAACATCGGGCACAAATACTACAGTTTTTTAGTAAAAAATTAATTTTGATTTCCTTTCTTTCTTCGCCTTGAGGATCAGTTTGTTGTTATTGCTTCGATTTTGCCTTTTCTGCTGATAAAGTGGGTGGAGACCTCTAATATTTCAAACTACTAATTAAGGGGCTGTCCGCGTAAGAACCGATAAGGCAAATTTCGGTGTATCACAGATTGCCCTGATTTTTTCAGCGGAAGATAACTATCCTATCCCATGAAGAAATATCACATTTATTTGGACCAACTCAATTTTTTCTCTATATTACAGGAAGATTTTCTCGGTCACCTAAAACTGGCCCGTTTGCCGTCAGAAGTGGTGCGATTTTGGTGAAACTTTAGGGCTCTGTCAAACCTACCTTCCATAGCGGAATAAACTGATTATTTTACACACAAACGTTTTAACTCTGATTAACAGTTTCAAGGTTTAATGGTTGCATTCTGTGGAAAGTTGGCTGAGATATGATTTTTTTAAAATGACCTTTAATTTGCTCAGCAGGAAAAGTAATTTGCATAACTAGAGCTGAACGGTAATTTCGCAAAAGTGGCACCTGACCCAGACTCAAGTCTATGATAAATCAGAAGTACTAAGACCAGTCTACTTTGTAATGCAATAAAATTTGTGGGCACTCTTCTCTGCGCGCTGTACAAAGTTCCGTTAATGTTACAAAATTCGCCATTTTGACAGCAAAGCTGGAATTGTAACGGTCCGCATTTGATCGACTAATTTCCACAGTTTTAACGTTTCTAGTTATCACCAAATGTCATTAGACCCTTTAAGTGTTGGACTTTTGAAAACATGAGGAGAAAACTTGGTAATCGCTTTTTCTTGGTTTTTCTCCTTGTCGACGATCAGAACGCGACTTCATCCTCCGTATGCGAATTAGCCATAGATGCGTCGTTTCAACAAATTGACAGGAAACATAACTGCTTATATTTCACATTTTTGAGGGGAAAATATCTCTTCTTTCCACGGAAAAACACGAACGATATATGACTTAGAATCCCCTTAGGTCTGTTTCTTTTAAGGGAAGAAGCGGTAGAAGAAGAGATGTTTACGCGAGTTAAAATAATTTAATTACTTTGGCCCGTCACGCATTCCCCAAGAGTGGCCGTGTATCGATCAGTTCTTTTATCTGATTATATTTTTTTTGAAGTGATAGTTATTGATAATCATACAATTTAATCACTGTTACTTCCGATTCTTTACTGGGTGGGAAATACCGTGCTGTTGTATTTATTCATTCTACGACCGTTTTAACTGAGTCAGTGTCCCCGGGCGCCACCGTGAGGATAGGGTTTAATATGACAGCCCATGGTGTAATACACGACAATTAGCTACAAAGTAGTCACTTGGACACGGCCAATCTTATTCACGAGCACTAGCACAATATTTTCAATTACAGAATTAACAATTAATATTTTCGAAATAGCTCGATCGATCGCAAACAACTTCAGAAATACCGTGCGACACCACAGGACCACACCTGCAAAGTCCTTTAGGCCCCACATTTCCTAGATCCCTAGCTAACTATAGGCTACCCTACAAACTTTAGGGTGGTATTAACAGAGCATTGTGTTTGTCGCCAATTAACAACATTTCAGTAAAAATAAGGAATGGCATGCAGAAAAAGGCATAGTTATTGTTTACGGTCCGTCTCCTGTCAAATCCCAAACGTTTTTGCCGGCTGTTAATCACACTAAATTAAGGATCCCTATGTTCACTCCTGAGCTGATGGAGAAAAGCACGTGCAATCTTGTATGAAAGACGAAAGTTTGTCAATTAGGTCTCCTTTTCTTTCTCTGGATTTGAATGGTATTTCAAAGTGACACAAGATTTTTTTAGCATTACCACGTTGAAATGACTAGGTTGCTCTTCCTTTGACATTACACATAGTTTGAAAGCTTCTGGTTGAGGGTGTTGTGGTCTCAATTCTTCAGCGATTTCTGCAACAAGGTTTTGCCTTTCGAACTCCTCGTCTTCTTGCAACAGATCTCTATGGTCAAGTTCAACTTGTATACACTTAGGACTATGTTTACGTGTCGACTCAAACGGGCCTTTTAGTCCAACATGGGCTGGCAATATGTGAGCACGGAATTGGAACGGGGGTGGAGGGAACTCCCTATGATGGCCTATACGGGGAGGTTCAGCCCGAAAGGAGTATCTTTTTCACGCTTCAGGTATATGAAAGGAAGGGCATTTCACTAGATGAAGTATATAAAAGGGCGAGTGCGCTTATTGCAGCCTTAGCAGCATCTTTGGCGGTTCTTAAAGAAAAAAGAACTAAGTTTAACAATTTAAGGAAAAAGTAGAAGGAGAATTTTTCAGAGATTAATATACACGGGAGAAATTTCAAGTTTTTTCAAGTTTCTTGCGACAGGAGGAGCAAATCGGCTATATAAAGTTGAACTGAACGCTAAGGTACTTTTAAGTCTCACTAATTTTTACAAAACCAGAGACATGTTTTAAACACTGTTTAAGTTCAAAAAAATTATTTTTATTGCAAGAATGAAATACTTTTCATACACGCGAACGACACCTCGACCACAATCACTCCTAGCCTCGTCCCCAGGACATTCTTCTTAGAAAATGGAAGGGGCCGGAAAGCCCTGGGGATGAGGTTGAATCCTGACTCCGTGTAGAAAGTTATTTTTTTCCCATTTATAATGCTCTTCAAACAATCATCAGAAAACTATCTTTTACAACACACGGACTAACCGGTATGTATAGTATTTTAAAAGTAAGAATTGATTAGGGCAAGATACACGGCTGTCAAAAAAATAGAAATAACAAAAACTATCTTTGCAAGCTCAAATAAACTGGAAACGAACTTCAGAAAACATCGCAAGATAAAATGTTAAATAGAGAAATTAGAATATCTCTGTACGTTAAGAAAATTTTTTGCATGAAGAAGAAAAAAGAATGATACTTACGTGATGGAACAAAACTTTGACTTATTTCGCTGGCTATCTGGAAATTCACGACATGTCTTCCTGCCACAGAAGTTATTTTGCCAGTATGATCCAGAGTGTGACCGGGGTATTGACAAGACCTTAGGCTCGATTTCCGCCGTCTCCCCGTCCGTTGGGTTTCATTTTCCAGAGCAGCGGCTTATAATCGAGCCTAACAAGACCTTTGCGTCCGCAAAAACCTGCCAAAAACCTGTGCCTTGCGCAGATTGTCATTTTAGTGTTAGCCTGTGTACACACTACCCCCGCCCCCAACCCCTCCTCGGAGAAGGGGCCCCTTCTCCGATTTTTCCTGAGGGGAGGGGGGTCTGTACACAGGCTATTTAGTGTCTGTGCCTTGGGCAGATTGTCATTTCAGTTCCGAATACCCACCAAGCCTCGAATACGTACTCTCGCTAAAATGAGTTCATTTTCATTGTCTTTGCTACACTTGCTACACTTTGACAAGTGACAGCTGGCTAAGTGCGATGTAATATCATCCATCCTCTGTGACCAACACATTTTCCTCCACACCCCTACTGGGACCTCACTCTGTCTACGATCTCGCGGAAGAACTGCTTGATGAAATAGCCGAAAAAGCCATTTTTCACAATTGATCTCTTCGGCGATTTTATTGACATAATAATATTTGAAACTGGCACCTGTTGCATTATGTAATTCAATCAGATTGAAACTAAAACAAGATCATGGTTGGAATTCGGATGTTATACCCTAACAAAAACTAAAAAGATATTCCCTTTTGCGTTTATTCACTGAAAAAAGGAACTATTTTTCCCGTTTCATTCTGCTACCGATAAACGCTTTAAAGATCTTTCCATGAAACTGAAATTTACTGCTAATTTAAGATAGAAAAAGTGTGGGGCATTTTTTTTTTATCATAGTGCCATGTACAAAGATCTACCTTCTCCTGATGAGCAAATATCATAATAAAGCTTTCGACGTTAACGCTATTTTTAAAGGCACACAAAAAAGAGTGCCCAAAAATTTTCGTGTGCTGACAAGAGGACTTACCTTGCAAGTGAACTCTTATTTTTTATTATTATCAATAACTATCATTTAAAAAAAGATGATAATATTATAGAATTGATCGACACAACGCTATTGTTTTCTAATCGACCACCCCTCTTTTGGAATGCGTGACAGGCGACAATAGTATAATTGAATTATTTTAAGCCACGCAAACATATATCATGATATATTATTCAGCTGCTTCTTCCTGGTTAAAAAAAAAAAAAACAGAGCTTAAGGGGATTTTAAGGCACGTTTTGTGTTTTTCTGTGGAAAGGAGAGTTATTTTTCCCCTTAGAAATGTGAAATGTAAGGATTATATTTCCTGTCAATTTGTTGAAACAACCCTACAAGGTAATTTGCATACGAAGACTGAAGTCACGTTCATCGTCGACAAGAAAAAGACCCAAGGAAAAGCGATTACTAAGTTTTCTCCACATGTTTTCAAACGTCCAACATTTAAAAGGTCTAATGACATTTAGTGATACCTAGAAACGTTAAAACTGTGGAAATTAGTCGATCAAATGCGGACCGTTACAATTCCAGCTTTGCTGTCAAAATGGCGAATTTTGTAACATTAACGGAACTTCGTACAGCGCGCAGAGAAGAGTGCCCACAAATTTTATTGCATTAAGAAGTAGACTGGTCTTAGTACTTCTGATTTATCATAGACTTGAGTCTGGGTCAGGTGCCACTTTTGCGAAATTACCGTTCAGCTCTAGTTATGCAAATTACTTTTCCTGCTGAGCAAATTAAAGGTCATTTTAAAAAAATCATATCTCAGCCAACTTTCCACAGAATGCAACCATTAAACCTTGAAACTATTAATCAGAGTTAAAACGTTTGTGTGTAAAATAATCAGTTTATTCGACTGGGTAAAATAGGTTTGACAGAGCCCTAAAGTTTCACCAAAATCGCACCACTTCCGACAGCAAACTGGCTAGTTTTAGGTGACCTAGAAAATCTTCCTCTAAAATAGAGAAAAGCTTGAGTTGGTCCAAATAAATATGATATTTCTTCATGTGATAGGATAGTTATCTTCCACTGAAAAAATCAGGGCAATCCGTGATGGACCGAAATTTGCTTTATCGGTTCTTGCGCGGACACCCTCTTAAGTCCTTTTTTAGAGATCCGACTCTGATTGAACTTTTAAGAGCCACTCTCCCTAACCACCGCGTGAGGGGTGGCACAAGGTCGGAAAAATGGACCCCTTGATATTTCGTCCAGAGATAACCTATGGTATGCTAAGAATCGTGATATAAGTCTTAGGTTCTAGAGTTTTTACATTTTTGAGAAAATTACGAAAAACCGTCAACAACCCGTGACGCCGAAAAATCACAGAAATGAGGTCAAATTTCATGATCAGATAATCGAACTCGCGTGAAGGCGCATAGCAAATTATGGTTTTCCTTAGTTTATAATTTTATTTAGGAGGTATTACTGAGCTGCTTTGATGATATTTTAGACTTACAATTGTAATTCCGAATTCCTGCAGAGCAAGCGAAGAGAACGGAAATTTCTAGACTTTGAAAATCAAAAATTCCATACCGTTTTCAAACATCTCAAAACATACTCGGTATTATGTAGAATTCTTTCAAAATTCAATTCTAGCAAGTAGAAGAGCTGTTTTTGAACGTGATATAATTTTTTTCTTGGCAAAAGCTATTTCCGAGGCGAGCGGCCCCATGCAAGTTGACCCAATTTGACCTTTCGAAGAGATTTTGTTTAACCAGGAAATGCAAACAATTCGACTAGCCTTAGCTCGCTTTCTGAGCAAACCATTGAAAAACCCTGCTATTTCCCATTAAATTACCCAGTAACCCTGAGATAATACTTCGATGACAGCTTACCTTCCAAATGGGTGTTTGAAGGCAAATAATTTTGATGTTCTTTACTAATTTTCCTGTGTCTTGCTGCCGCGCTCAGCCACCGGCCTTTTCATACGGCTACGGCATTTTCTAAGTGTCACCTTTCTCTGGCTTGTGCAACATTTTCGCAGGACCTGGATGCATGTCTTGCATATAAGCATCCTCTGGGTATCTATTGAGTTTTGTATTGAATATTTCTAATGAAAAGAAGCAAGAAGTGAAGGAACGAATTGAACTGAAAAATAGACCCAGATCAATGTCACGCAATATTTACATCTAGGTGATCACGTGCCGCAAATACATCCGCGTGGATATTTTTGTCTTGCTCTTGCTCATTTCTTCATTTTCTTCCTTACTAGCATACAATGTTTTCGTTTTGGTTTTTTGTAACTTTCTTATTTGTAATCACAAGCCTATTTCGAAAGAGAGTCCTTTGTAGCATTACTTTGGGTGTTTATACACGCATCACATTTACTTTTCCCATTTTCTAGTGACTGTGCAACAAACTAGGAATCCTATCTAGTTTTAGCTCCAAAAGTCAGATGCCTGGGCAGTTCCATTGTTAATGATTTCCTAAAGCTAGATAAAAGGAAATAGTAATATATATCTGAAAAAGGGCTAGTTATTGGCCGCAAAGCGAGTTTTTGTAATTTGTATCAATTGCATTTACCAATTTGCCCATGGCAGGTTAACACGCAAATAGGTCCCCTTCGTGGCGCATCTAACTTTTTAGGAATTATGTTCAACAAGATACCTTTTGACGCAGAAGTAGACGCACGCTTTTATATGATTCTCGAAATTATCTCTTTGAAAACTGAAAATGATTTGCTTTCGGGTTCGCACAAGACATGTTTCTTTTCGTAACACTGTTTTGAGAGTTTCCATGGAGAGAGATCTAATTTTAAAACAGATAATTACCAAACGCAAGTAGATCTGTGGCAAACGGTTTGTTTACCTCTAAAAACGTTCTAAATATAGAATTCTCGCGGCGTTCGAGCTGTGATCTTTTAAAATCGAACTTTTCGATCGCTCGCCCGATAAGCGAAGCTAGCACGTGCGAGGCTCCTAACTTTTTGTTAAATACGGCAAATCTTATTACGCGGATTAAAATCTTTACAACTTTACAAAGATACTAAAGAGTATGTGCAGGAAAATGAGTTTAGGTCTTTTGAGGTGTATTGTGTAACCTTGAGCGCTCACTTTGTCCAAAAGAAAAAAAAAACAATTTGAAATCAAACATTATTTACAATTCGGCATCCCGAGTAATTAGCACGCATGTGTTTACTTCTGCCGAAATTGAGTCATTTGCTCTGCGTCATCGGTTGAAAAATTGGAAGATGGAGAGAAATTGCTCGTTTCAGCGGCTAGTTGGTGGCCAATGCGGTCAAGACCCTCGAAGCACTAAAGTCCAAGATTTAGTTCCCTTGCTAACTTGTAACAAAGACGTATCACGCCACAAAAGCTCTCTAGGGCTGATGACCGGCCACGGTGTAGACACTGAAGTGGAACTGATTCTAGCAAGGTCTTCAATTTTCAGTTTCCCTTCCAATATTTCTGACATGGATATTTGTCCCGCTCATCGTTCTTTGCTGGGCATTGGGTGGCGAAGGGGTTTGGCGCGTTGCCGTATACCAGCCCAGCTGTCGAAGCACGTCCGCAAATCCTGTACTACGGATCGTGGAATCAATAAAGCCATCTCCGGATTAATCTTGCGTATTACTGGGATATTTCTTCCAGTCGGCTCTGGTAAGTATCCATTCGAATAAAATCTATAGACTGCAGTGCTACATTACATTTCACAAAAGCCAAGTCACATTCGAAAGAGCAATGCTCAACACTAAAATTGAATCATTATTCAATATTTATTATTGTTTTATCTTTTTTTAAGGAATATGTAGTGAATGTAGGATAACTCTTGGAGAACAGGTCAGAGCCGATTGCCAAGACCCACAACTTATTGCCCTTTCAGAGAGTATTCATGAGCTTTCTTTCGTAAGTTCTAGCTGTTTTGGGAGTTTCGCACATACCACTGATTTTATATGTAACTATACACAGGATCTAAGTCTGAATTTCATTAAGTTACCATAAAACTCTGATTCTCCATCGCCCTTTTTTAATCAGACCCCCTAATTATACTTAGTGAAGCTGTTGTTATGGTTGTTTCTAAAGATTTTCAATCATTTATGCCGCGCCTTGTTTTCTATATACCGTAAATCCTCTATTAAGCCCCCGGGGGGGCTTATTTTTTCACACACTTTTGAGGGGGGGCTTATTTAATTTAGCGAAACGCATCACCAGTAGCAAAAATACCGTGGTATGAGACAGGGTAGACTTACGCGTTGTACAATTAAAGTCACTGTCAAAAGTATTTAATTCACTTGTGGGAGCCTAAAAGTAACAAAAACAAAATTCTTATTCTTCAAAAATGTGCGTGCGGCCTCATGTTCTTTGGTAATTTTTATGAATAAACCATAACTGATCAGTCCACGTTAATCGTTAATTTTTTTTGTGAAGAATAAGGATTGGGGGAGGGGAAGGGGGTGCTTAATAGAGAGGGGGGCTCATTAACTTTCCTCCTCTGAAAAGGGGGAGCTTATTAGAGAGGGAGGGGGAGCTTAATAGAGGATTTTCGGTATCAAAATGGAAAAGCCTCATGAACCGTGCGTAATATAACAGTTGACGTTGCTGTTCTAGGCTGAGGAGACGACTCGTACTCGTCCTGAACACAGTACCCCAGCTACTCCAGGAGGAAGCTTCTATTTACCACCTAGCGACGACTCGTCCTCCTCTGAGGAGATCTCCTTTGACAGCACACCAGCTACAACAAAGCGCGAACCAAAGTCCAAGACCACTGAGCCACTCAATGATTGTTTGCGCACTCGAGGAATCAGTCCCATTCGTTCTCGGCTACAGCGGCCTTGGGAAGAAGCAAGTAAAAGAACACGACGCTACTACGTGCGGAAGGCAGGTCAAGGTCTATCTACACTTTTACAAGACATAGCTCCAAGTGATAGTGGTTCTCTCTTCACGGCAGTCTATTCCTCTGGTGTCATACAAAGAACCTTACAATGTAACGGAGAAGAAGCCACAAGCAGTTCAGTCAACAAAACCATGATGAGCGCACTCGCCGAGTGCTACCGCGCAGCCGACAGCTGGGAGACGCGTCGGTAAGTCCTGTCCATTATGGCTGATAAGTTGACACTGAATCAGCTGCGACACTGGATACCCGATTTATCTCAGTATCGTTTCAATGAGGCCAGACGCCACTGCTTAGTATATGGAAGGGGGGAACCGGTGCTAACAGTTCCGACGCCAAGGATGAGAGTAATCCACCGCTCAAATCGACCACTTCATAGCGTTCATCACTAGTCCCCATGTTATCGACGACGGAGACTATCAAGGTTCCAAACGTCATACGGATGATTATCCCAGAGCGAATAGTCATCCAGTATATGACTTACTGCCAAGAGTCTGGGTTCACGCCACTAAGCCGCGCTACTCTTCTGCGGATTTTGAGCACGTGCGCTGCGTCTGTTCGGACATCGGTTCAAGGTCTCGATTATGTTAGTTCTGCAGGTGCGGGAGCAATTGACGATCTGTGTGATGTTGTTGAAACCCTTGAGATGTAGGACAAGGCATGGGGTGGGCGAAACAGCAGGAAAATAATCTACGCGCAAGCAAGCGGTACCTTAAAAGCGACTTTAAGGTGGGTGTGACCCCCGCTAGGCAGATCCCTCCACCTCGCTATGTCACTCGCCCCAGATCTTTGTCTTGTGCGTCCAATATGGCGTCTGCGATCACACACTCCGGGTTTTTCGCTTTAAAAAAACACCCTCTACCACTTGCTAGCAGTTAATCGAAATACCATTAAATAGCATCACTTCCATTGTGTTATTTTGTTCAGTTGGCGCTATTTACCGCTACATATTTGTCAGTTTCATGGTTCTACTGTCCGGCACTCAAAGGCTGATTACTACAAAGGACTAACTCAATAACCGTGCCAGTCGGTCCGTACGGAACATATGATAACAACATGTTAGAACGGATTTCACTTGACTGCTGTAGAACAAACCGCAACTAACCGCAGCCAAACAGGAGAGGAACCCATTAAACAACAAATCACCAGGAGGCGAAGTATGTCTGACTTGCGTTTAGTAGTGACATGATTAAACGTGCGTTCGGGTTTAGTTCGCCATTTGATTGGCTCACTGACAACAGACCAAGCCCCTCAATCAATAGGAAAATGAAGTGAACGCAAGTCTGACAGTCATGTGAAATCTTCTCTATCTTCCTACTTAGTTCTCTTTAAAGCAGCGCTTCTTAATTATAACTTTTTTTCAAACGTTTATTGCAGGTCCACGTTTCCCAGAGTTCTACAGTAGCTGATCACTGCAGGTCATACGTTTTAAGCGACCCGAAGGAGCCTTCGGTCCAGGCCACATGTGATCACGATCACAGTGACGTGTGTGAGTGCTGCGCTACATTGGCGTCAACTCTAAATGATATCGAGGAAGGTTTGGTTGCGCAAAGTCAAAACATGACATCCAACACGAAGGAAGAACTTGTTTTCCGAGTCAAGAATGCAAAGACCGCTATATTGGCGTGGAAGTCTCATCTCCTCCGTTCCGTCAATCAGGATGGCGCCAGAGTACAACTTTTGAAAGAGATTGATGAGTCGTCTGTTTTAATTGTTCAAGATTGGGCAATGAAATATCTTCCTCGGAAGTATAGAGAAAGTCAGACCGACTGGTTCGGTAAACGCGGGATCCCATGGCATTTGACAGTTGCCACAAGACGAGAAGGAGGGCAGTTGCAGATGCTAACGTTCGCACACATTTTCAAGTCCTGTACTCAAGACAGCTGCGCAGTCCTTGCCGTTATGGCCGATGTTATTCGGCAACTCAAGATCGCCATGCCCGGGCTCAAGACCGTCTGTTATCGGCAGGATAATGCCGGCTGCTACCACTGTGGAATCACGCTCGTCTGTGCAGCAGCCCTTGACCATGAAGAAGGTGTCAAGATCAGGCGTCTAGATTTTTCTGATCCACAAGGGGGCAAGGCGGCATGTGATCGGAAGGCTGCGACTATTAAGTCCCATATGAGGATTTATCTTAACGCTGGAAATGATATCGAGACGCCTGAGCAGATGAGGGACGCGATACTCTCTTCTGGTGGAGTTCCTGGTGTTAACGTAGCATTGTGTGAGACTGTCCAAGTCCCGAAGGTGCTATCTTCAAAGATAGATGGTATTAGTCAGCTCAGTAATGTCGAGTACAAGGAAGAGGGGCTACTAGTTTGGAGGGCGTATGGTATCGGCGATGGTAAACTCATCCCTACAGACAAGTTGCATTGCCCATCCCCATCTGACCTACCGACCCTTACCGGAGTTACTCGCTCTTACTCAGGCGCATTTACATCTGTCAAGGAGAGGCGCATAAAAGCATCAGTTCGAGATCCAGATCCACCAGTGAATATCGAAGAGGAAGACAGTAACGCGGCGATCTTCAGTTGTCCTGAGGAGGGTTGTGTCAAAACATTTGTGAGATATTCATCACTGCAGCGGCATTTAGACTGTGGAAAACACCAACGTGCTCTTGAGCGATATACTCTACTGGATAGAGCTGCTGTTGGATATGCTCAAAGGCTTGAGGGGCAATGCGAAGCTGTTCCCGAGCTGGAGGCAGTTGCAGAACCGCCATCTTCTCACGACATGCTACCAAAGGGTTGGGCGCTCAAGTCAAGTGCTTCCCGTAGATGTAGATTTACCTACAAGCAAAAGAACTACCTGACTGAGAAATTTCAACAAGGTGAGCGGTCAGGACGAAAAAGTGATCCGGCATCAGTTGCGCGCTCTATGATGTCTGCCGTGGACTCACAAGGGAAACGGATGTTCAGTAGTGAAGAGTTTCTGACTGCATCTCAGGTCGCTGGATTCTTCTCCAGACTTGCGGCAAAGAAGTCTCTCTTTAACGATGATGATCTTGAAGAGGAGATTGAATGTGCCACCCAGGAGGCAACCATCGAAGAATTGACGAATAAGGTTTTCTCGGGAACTTTTTCCAGGACACCCCATCATGTGGGATAAATATAACCTATGCGAAATGACCTCAGGAGGGAAACTCAACACGACCAAGTTATCGGTTGCAAAACTCAGAGACATTTGCGCCGGGCTTGACATTGCTGTTGATGTATCCATCAAACGCAAACAACCCTATGTAGACAAAATTGAGGAGTACTGTCAAACATGTCGCTGCAAAGCGGATAAGTAAAGCCCAAAGTTAACACAAGGGTGGGGTAGGGGGTGGGAGGAGGGTAATTATAGGGATACGTTCTTCAGTATCAGTACCCCATCTTCAGTATTCAGTACCCCAAATACCACGCCAAGCCCTAACCTAAGCGTACGTCAATCGTGGGACCACTGTCATATAGACTTTCTTCTTAGAATCTATGTCACTAAGTTGCTGCAGGGGATTTATGTAAGTTTGCGCTCTGCAGGAAATTTGTTTTCCGGATTGCGCCCGAGCAATTTTGTTTTTCAAAATCTTCCAGTAACCGCCCCCCCTTAATAAAAAAAAAAAATGGAATGGACCGTCCTTTTCCCCAAATACATTTTGTTTTCACTCACTTTAAATTCAAAGTTAGCACAAGGGTGGGGTAGGGGACTAGGGCGAGTTAGTAGGGTGTGGTTACCAACTCTTAGCTATTTTCCACTACCCACTGAGCTGAGCAATAGCTGAGTGCGCAAAGGAGAAAAACGGGAAATTGTCCCTTTTTAACTTGAAGGGAAAAACGTATTTTGAGCGAAAGCAATTGAGTGAATTACTGTATTAAATACTTGGAACAAAAGACATGAAAAAGTCTTGTGTACGTTTATATCATGATGGAAAATCTTAATTAAATTGTTGCAGTGGCCATGTAATGAACCGTTAAATGCATTGCGTGCAACACCAACAAGAAAAAGAAATTGTTTGAAAACTTCTTTCCCCCTCCCCCGTCAGAAAAAAAATTAATCACCTGGTCCGGAAGTGACGAAGGAAGGATTGCGTTACACTCACTAGACCGAGATTTACGTCTTGCGCTTAGCAATTTTCTTATTATACAAGAAACTAAATGAATATCAAGAGGTTGCTCACTGAGAGGTTGATATTGCAACGTATGGAATGGTTTTCCGGAAAAGTGTTGCACAAGCTTGGACTGGAACCGGCGTACAAGCTCGCATTCTCGTCCCCAGAGCCGCTTGGCCCTCTTAACCGTCGGAGACTGAGCACGAGGGCCGAAGGGCTCTGGGGACACAGAATTTGATTGGCTAGTTTCGAAACAATAAAATCTAAAACGGAAGTAAAATTTCTGGCGTGGAGAGTGGAGTGGCTGATTTGATATGGCGCGAAAAATTAAACTCGAGCAAAGAGAATAATTTTCGCAATGGAGGTCTTCAACGAAGATTCTCCACAGAAGCCGACTGTTAGCTTTGACAACATCTGTCGGACATGTAACCGAACGGTTTTAGAACGAAATCACCCCGTTGATTTATTTGGCAAGAAAATGAGCTCCCTGTTAATGCAAGTCGTAGTATTTTTATCTGGGAAAAAAATTTCGATGGAGGATAATTTTCCAAGAAAAGTTTGTCAACCATGCTTTCGCAAGGTGATCAGCATCGCAGAATTCAAGTCAATGACTCAAACAAGTCTTTCTTCCCAAGAGCAAACTCTAGCGGCAGCAAAAGTTAAAAGACTTCGCAGTTGTCAGCAAGTGGGCGATTCCCCTTCGTCCAGCCAGAAAAGTAAAAAACGTGTTGCCGCGAGATATGTTCGAACAAGTCTCTTCTCTACAGATGGCACTACCGACAAAACGTCTTCTCAGTTGACAAAGTTCATACCTATCGCGCCTAAACCTACCACCAATACTCAAAGGATCCTTCCTGCGTTTTTACGTATCGATGAAGCGGGGAAATCAGAGGAGAAGAAAGAGAAAGCGAAGCAAGTTGAACCATCTGTGCCGGAAAATATCATGAAGCAAAGTGGTCTGCGAAAATATCAGGTGTGTATGCCGGATGTTTTTGTTTCATAAGCTTCCTGGTTTGTTGTTATTCATGTTGTTACACTCTGTATTTTTTGTTTATAGAGCACTGCTTCTGTTAAGATTAATTCGACTGATGCGCAGAAAATCCAATCTAGTGTGAGCAAAGGGAATGTTCAGTTAATCGCCGAAGCAGTAATGAGCATTGAATCTATCAAAAAGGCAGTTAAAGAGCACTTCCTAAAAGACATTGACAAGCAGTGCCAGAACTTATGCGTCCATAAAAAAGGAACTCCTTCAGTGCTGAAAGTGAATGAAAGTTCTTGTGTTGACGCCCTTAAGAGTTTTACCTGGGAAAAAGTAATGATTGAATTGAGAGACCGGGCTCCAGATGTGTTAGATGTAATGACAACCATTTGTAAACAACCGTCGGTGACTCACGTTCCCGCAGTTTGTATGGGCTATGCTATTTTGATATATCAGAGGAATTCCAAGCTGGGATTGCTTCAGAAGCTATTGACAGTCATGATGGGGTCTGGTGGATGCAGTCGTAGGGTACGTACAATATAAACACCAAAGGTGAGGAGGTACGGTATTAATTGAAACAACAACTTGATTGGAGAGGGGGGGTGGGGGTGGGGGGGGGGGCTTTAAAGAAAACTAATTTATAATGTGAATAGATAAAAATGATTTGCCCTTTAATCAGTCTTACTGTCAATCAAAATGCCTAGACAGTATATTATTAACCGAGAATGAACCCAATGTTTTATTTTGAAACAGCAAAAAACAGGTTACAAAAGGATCCAATTATTTACTAAACTTTGTTAATAACAATCAAATAACTATTTAATAAGTATTTACCAAAGTGGAGGTAAAAATGCGGTAGAGGTTTACTGACTTGAAAAGTGGCAAGGCAAAAATTCACCTCTCCTCACTGACACTGAGGTAAATAATTGTTTTAGTGGTCTTTAGTATACCATATATACCAAAGCAGTGGATAACCAGCCAAAAATATTATAGTTAGATTATTTCTCATAAAATGGGGAAAAAGTTTGTGAATGAAATCCAGAGGTGGATATACTGCCAGTATTCTAGGTTTTAGTAGCCAATCAGAGTGTATGAAAAACACTATCCACTAGTTTGCTATTTACTAATACTAGTTTCTTTACAAACACCTCTTTGGCATGGATATTTATTTTAAATCCAAGACAGACCAAACATAAACTTCAATTGCTCACATCGACTCACATCTGTCCATTAATGTTGTTTAATTTTTTCAGACCTTTACTTGCTTGAATGCTTTAGGCATCACCCAGTCTCAGAAGACGTGGGTCAGGACCATGGACACAATTAGTGATGCTTTGGTACCAAAGATTCAGAAGCTGGTGCGGGAAGGTGAAGAGCTACGGGTTAATTTTGACAACCTTGACTTCCGTATCTTAGCAAATCAAGTTCTTTCAAATCATCGCAACACGGATGTACACTGGATTAACCAGTATATTACATTTGACAGGGTGCCATCAGGTCATCTTGACAGCACAAAACCACTGGCAGATTTGAAGGAACTTCCTTTGACTGAGTATTTACTTAGTAAAGATGAGAAAAAAGAGCTAAGAAGTACCATGATCACATTGGTGACAAGAGTGTTAACAAAGATGATGCCATCCCTAAATCACATTAAGGAGGCTGTCCCCAAGCACATTCCCCACCCTCTCAGTAAAGAGATGGCCAAAAAATCGGTTATAATTGGTTTACCTGTACAGCCATTTAACCAATCCAAGCATGCTGATGTTATCCAGTACCTTGATTATATGGAAGGCCTCCTTGGTACAATCTATACACCAGAAGACCATCAAGTCCCAGCAAATGAATCAACAGAAGAAAAGCAGGCAAGAATGGACAGAATCTTGAATGGTGTTAAAGTACCCCTTGGTGGAGATCAGCTAGGGAGAGAGAGGGTGACTGGAGCCAAGAAATTACGCCTGGGGTGTGACAGTGCTACTGCAAGGCTAGAACACATTGAAGAAATGCCAGAGCTTTGGCATGCAAAGCAGGCCTTCCTTAGTGTAAGTGAAATGGTCTAGCTAACAAAAATAACAAATATATAAAACAATAATAATTAAAGTAGTAAAATGTATGATAACAAGTGATAATATTTATGATTATCTTTATGATCATTATTATAACAACAAAAACAATAGGATATGAAGGTAGCAATCATGTCTGAAGTTAGCACCATTAATTCTTTGGGGCTTTTATTTCAGTATTGTCAAAAAATAATCAGCTAAAAACTGAAAATATACACACCATATAGAATTGGAATTTACAACAATACTAGCTAGAATGCACTATTTTTGTCTGTAATTTATATTACAATTGTACAAAAAAAATGTTCTGTGATTTAATTAATAAGAGACCTGTGATGAAAGCTTTCATTTGCTAAACGTGAATCCACATATCAATTGAATTTATAATTTTTTCTGCGTGCCATGTACTGTTAGCCTCATTTACTGCATCAACACTGCTTTGCAGGAGGAATCTCCCTGACTCTTTTAACCTGTCTGTTGTTAAGACATTTATATTTTATTACTGGGTTTAGAAAGCAGTATTACATTGTTTATTATTAACCTAATACATAATAAACCATTTTACTTTTCAGTTGATCTGGGAAAAGCTGTTCAACACAAAGTCCTCTCGTGACATTGGTACCCTCTACTACTTTAGACAAAAGTTTGGTAGAACAAATGTTCCTACCCATGTGAACTACAGTGGTGCAGAAGCCCTTGTCCTTCAAGTGACTCGAGCTCATATTTGTGAAGCCTTCATGACTTGGGCAGGAATGGAAGACATTGACTCAGAACCATCCTGTCTCAGTCTTCCCGAAAAGTCAGCATCTCACCAGGAGAAGATTGCTTTTGTTGAAGAAAACATTGGCAGTTTTGTAGACAAGTACTGCATGGTCCATGCAGATGTTGAGGAAGCATGGGCTTTAGATGAGGAGCAAAGGCAGTCTCTCAGAGAGGATGGAAATAGATTACATGCCAACCAGACAGCTGCAGGTGCACCACAAGATCTGTATACACCAGGTATCATGTTATCAATTAACACAATATCCAGACTTGTAATTCAAATGTCTCCCTTAATAATTATTTTCATGCCCCTTCTTAACTGTGCCCCTAGGTGTCATGAATAAGAACTAGTAAAGAATAAACAGTTTAACTACCAAAGAGCTGTGTTTTAAGAGAGGTCAGTATGTAATTGACTATTTCAAATGTGACAGAGTGACAGTTCACTTGAAATAACATTTTTTAATTAATTTACTTACTACCAGGTAAATATTGGTGTTAGTAGCTTGGGGAGAATTTATTATTCCGAGCATTTATTACCCTACTTAGTTACATTTTTACATTTTACATTTTATTACATTTTTATAGTCACCATTAACTTGCTGATAAGTTTAATGCAGTGACAGAATTTGATAATATGTCATGGCCTTCTACACGCTGATAAGATACTCGAGACCGATAGAGCTAAATGTGAGAGGGTCATTTACAAGCTAAGGCATTACACCAGGTTCATCATGATTAGGATAATAATTTTGGTAGAACCAGTAAAATCACTATACTAAGGCAAAACTGTTACTTTCATCACTGAGTTCCACATTAATTTAACACATTCCTCTGACAGATAACAGATAAAAGATACTTATTTATATATTGTAGGTACCACAGTTCTGCTCATAAAAGCAACATCTGCAACTGGATTGATAATGCAGCATCGGTTAAACTTTGTGGCTACTGGTCTGATTGTTGAGCCTGGTCTAACGGCTATGCCTGGTCCAACTGAAGTTGCAGTTCGAGTAACAGCATCATTGAATACCAGCAACCTGCTTACAGAAACTCAAAATAATTTGCAGATAGGGCAATTGGTGATCTGGCCAAAGAAAAGCATGGCAATTTTTCAAAGGAATCCTGTATTTGTGAATATTCATAACCAGTCAGGATGTAAGTTGAAACAAGAAGACAACAAAATCACTCATGGCCTGAATAACAATAAATAGGTGAAACTACACATTTGTGCACATACAAAATATATTTTTAAGGAAGATGTGTTTACACCTTGTTAAGGCAGGTGTTAAGCATCACATGGGTGTCCCAATGCCACTTGTCATTTTGTAGCTACACTCACCTGGTAGTATTTAAAAACATGCTATACTTATTTAATTAAAAAAGAAACTTCCTTGGCAGGGTTTTCAGGAAAATGTGGTAACATCTCTCAAAGATTACGTTGTTTAGGCTAAAATATTGCTAATTGGTGTTGTTCCAGGAAAACCATACCCACTCCTTGAGAAAGGTGGTTGTAACTTTTGGGGGAAGGGGTGGTTTCAAATACTACAGTTTTGTAATAGAGAAATGTTGAAAGCTTAACTGAAATTTCTAACAGGGTGTGTGTGTGTGTGTGGGCAGGGGGGGGGGGGGGGGAAGTGTGGAGGGCTACGTAAATATTCACAAATTATTATTTGTATAAGTATTCATTCAAGTACATCATTTTCTACTTCATTTATTCTACACACATGATTAAATGGGTGAATACAGTATTTAAAAACAACAATTTGGTTACACTCTAAGAGAAATGATGAGCATTAAATTAACAAATGAAACAAAAATTTTGAGATAATAATTTTTGAATTTACATTTTTTTCACACAGCACAAACAGAACCTTCCATGCCACGTGCATCAATAGGGCAGAGCAAAAAAACAGTAACTGTGGCCACAAAGGACAGTGGACAAAAAGGTATCTCAATTCTGCATTCATTTACCTATGTATATTTACATTCATCCATCAATGCTAATGGTCATAACACAATTCTTGTTTAGGAGGGCTAAAATAATTTCTTATCAATACTAACAAAGCTGATAATAATGTGTTTAATTCATAAAATGATTATGATTATTTTATTCTGCAAATGGAGACAAGCTATCACTCATGTTTCTTTTTCATCCTAATTCCTAGAAGACAAAGAGGCAAGTGACCATGTCACCAACTATGCCAGACAAGTTATTCAAATGGGCCTGATGCTGATGAATTTAAATGACACAGAAAGAGAAGGTGATGGTGCAAGGAGTGTATTAAACTGGAAGATTCTTCTTCTTTATTTTCGGTCACGCAAGAGGGGGCAGAAATACGCATTTGAGGCAATGAGGTTTCTATCAAACGTTAAGGCACTATATAGTGCAAAAATGGCACATCGTGCTATACATGGACGGTTTGTGAACCAGTTAGGCGGTGACGGAAGAAATGTTGCGAATGACCTGAAGCAAGAGCATCACGTCAAGAAGAACAAAAAGTTCATTACTAAAACCGGGGCTCAAAAGACTCTCAAGGCGGTCACCCGAGCTACAGGTGCTTCAAATGGAGTTGATGACATAAATACCAATCTTGAGGAACAAACAAAGATCCACAGACCCTCGAGCAAACACACCATTGCTAGTGCAGAGGAGGACGAGAAACAAATGGTCAAAATCTTGAGAGGTTTAAAACCATTTGTCTTAATTCCAAACAGGAAGCACACCCATTTCCCTCACATCTCAGAAAGCCCATGGATGAACTTGATGTAATGCTTTTCAAGACCTGGCTTACAAGACATAGGAATCAACTTGCAAGCAACAGAAATGCTGAATATCAGGCTGAAGATGAAGATGGAGTTGAAAGTGATGATGATGAAACAAGTGCAGATGGCAATATTCTAGATGGAGAAGAATCCAGTGATTCAAGTGAAGATGAATGAAATTGACATCACTTATAAACTTAGCCAAAAACACTGGCCATTAATCAACTAATTAGTTATCAATAAATTCAATAAATTCCAACATACTTACCCTCCTCCCCCCACTGCTAAACCTTGAAAAAGCTTTTAAATGTCTAGTGGTGTGGACAAATTGCTTAAATGCCTATGGCCAGAGTGTGGGATCACATCCAGGGGCGGAATCTAGTTACACCCCTCAAAGGTGTTACAGAACACAGGTGATATAATAGCAAAGAAACTCAGCATTTTACCAGAAACATGAGGATATATCAACTGTCCTGGGATAGGCTAATACTTTGACCCAGGAGTACGGATGTGAGAAAAGGCCTGACTCACGCAGTGTCAGGGGGGGGGGGGATTGGCACTGTTGGAAATGAGTGCTTCATGATTTTTTCAAATGAAGGTCTCTGGGCAAGAATGTCCAAAGTGACTTTGTGAAATTAATGACTTGTTATTGTCAAGGTACTTGAAACAGATACAAAATGGGGGAAAAATTCACATCTTTGAGAAAATGTTTTAGGAATAAGGACACCTGTATGTATTTTAAAAATTTTTTCTATTTGAAAAACAAGGGATTTATTGACCTAGTTGACATCCTGTCATTTACAACATCAGTCTTCAATCCAGGCAAGTGAGTCCCTTTTGAGGCACAAAAAGGAAGATTTCAGATTTTACAAATGGTCACTTAGGATGTTCTGCCCAGAGCCCTTCAAATAATACTAGTAACAAATAAACAGCCAAACCTCATTTACAGACAGTAACACAGACAGTTGACCAGAAAAACTTAACAGAAAAATGGGCATGTAAAAATGAAGCCACACAAATTTCCTGAGTGTCAATGGCTAAAATGCTTGCAAGAGGTAACACCTTTAGGGACTTTTATCACAGTTCACAGTACTCAGTTCTTTATAGTAATATAATTAGTGTAAAAGAAGAGCAATCATGAAATTGCAAGTTGATTCATGGTAGTATCCAACCTTGCCTTGATTTGACAATCACCACAGCAACAGGTTGCAGCACAGTTATCACAGTACAGGTGCAATGTACATTCTCCTTCACTGACAGGGAGACTAAACCCAAAGTATTCTAGAATAATTTTTCGCCTACAGTCACTTGTGGTAACAAAATTTCTCATTACGTGCTGCAAATGTTCCTTGGCTTTACTGATGTCATAAGAGTTGAAAAAAACTCTAGATACGGCTGGCTTTCCATCTCGACCCACTCTTCCACTCTCCTGGAAAAATTCCTCCATGGTGCTGGGAACACCAATGTGCACGACTTCTCGGATATGAGGGCAATCAACACCAATACCAAATGCCACAGTCACAAAGAGAACTCTGATTTTCCCTGGGCCTTTGATCAAGTCATCAAGGATGTCATTCTTTTCCTTTTCAGGGTATGTGGCATGAAACTGGGCAAAAAGTCTGTTTTTGGCTAATTTCAAGGAGCCCTTGGGAGTGTATTGCTCTACACCAAAATGGTGATCAAAAATGCTGAAACATTCCCCACAAATTTGCAAGTTTGAATAAAAGACAGTTAGGGGCATTTGCTCTCTCATATCCTTAAGTTTGGCGATGTAAGGCAACAACAGAACCTCAATTTTATCATCACCTGAATGTTGTCGTCTTGATGCTGTGTAGAAAATGTTACTTCTGTTTGGGTTAACTGCGATTGTCACTGGATCTGTCATACCTAAGGAACTTGAAATGGCACGTCTTGTCCGCTCAGTTGCGGTTGCAGTTAGGGCAACTATTGGCACTTTTGGGAACAAGGCACTCAGCATACTTAGTTGAGCATAAGCAGGTCTGAAATTCTTCCTGAAGATGTTGTTTAGAAATAAATAAATTGTCAAAATGTACAGTATCGTTGTTTAATTTAACAAGTTAGAAATATTATTTATCCCAAAAAGTCAGAATATAATTCCAACAGAGACGTTGAAAAATACAATTTAACCAATAGGGAGTGCACTCAGTCTGATAGTTTGAATAACGCCTTCAAATGCGCTACTGACAGCCTGTCAAGTAGAGATTTTTCACAATTCTCGACTGCCATATCAACTATTTTTGAAAACAAAAAAGAATTAACGGACTGAAGGAACAGGCTACAATCCATATTAATGTAAATACAGTGTCAGATAAATAATCAGTAGATAACATGGGTGACCTGCATTTAAAACTGTTGATATTCCACCGTTATCAACAAGAAGTATACATCTTGATGCAGAGTTAAAATTCTGCTTATTTTATTAATGATTCCAGTCTAATACGATAAAGATTGGGAGCCTACTTTATGAGTTAAGATAAAGCCTGCTATGAATACTCATGAAAATAAAGTAAAAGAGAAATTTACTTGCCATTCTTCTATAAGATGGGCTTCATCTACTACAACAGCTCTCATCTTCTCCCTGACCTGATCGCTGTCCAACACTTTTCTTAAGTTTCCTAGGAATGCCTCGGGGTGGCCGTAGATAATTCTAAATTTTGCTTGCGCGATTCCTTGAATATCTGCATCCGATACAGAGTCACCACAACGAATTATCAACGTTTTAACATTCAAATTGTCAAGCTTTATTATCTGATCTCTCATGAGTGCGTTTAATGGTGAAACAACCAAAATGAAAGAACCATTCGTATAAAGCCAAGAGTCAAACACAAATGGTAACATCTGAAAAATCAAAGATTTTCCAAAACCTGTAGGCAAAACAACTAAAACGTCTTTCTTTCTCACAACAACGTTTTTTACCGCGTTTTCCTGCTCTTTTCGAAGTGTTAATGTCCCCAGATTTAGACAACGTAAAGCTGTTAACAAGGATTCCTTGAATTTAATGTCTGCTGAGGCCGCCATTATGATTTGTCGAGCTTGCGCAGAACGACCGGAACTCCTAAATTCTAGGACTTCCGGATTCTGTGTCCCCAGAGCCCTTCGGCCCTCGTGCTCAGTCTCCGACGGTTAAGAGGGCCAAGCGGCTCTGGGGACGAGAATGACAAGCTCGATGTCAAGATATGACGCGGCAACAAGAAAGCAATGGAAAAATTAATAGAGAACGTCAAACTTATTTGCCTTCAAACACCTATTTGGAAGGTAAGCTGTCATCGAAGTATTATCTCAGGTTTACTGGGTAGTTTTACTAGGAAATGGCAGGGTTTTTCAATGGTTTGCTCAGAAAGCGAGCTAATGCTGGGACTCTGTAAAGTGCGGATCCGGACGGGGATAAGGACGGCGGATGGCGGATGGCGGACGGCGGATGGCGGACGGCGGACGGCGGACGGCGGACGGCGGACAATAATAAAAAAATAAAAAAATAAAAATAAAATAAAACAAAATAGACGTATAAAATAAATAAACGAGATAAATGAATAAGACGGCGGACGGCGGACAATAATAAAAAAAAATAAAATAATAGAAATAAAATAAAAAATAAAAATAAAATAAAATAAAATAGACGTATAAAATAAATAAACGAGATAAATGAATAAGAAAACATAAGAAAAGCGAGAAATAAAAAAAAAAAAAAAAAAGAGAAAAATCATTATTAGTCGAGACATTCTCCAATCACTGTCGGAATCACTGTCGGAAATCTTCGGAGAGGAGTCAAACAGAGTGGCCAGACACGTGGCTGGCTCGGATTTCACTAGCAACTCGTGCGAAGAGAAGATCTGTTGTTTTGGTTTGCAGAATTTTGGTTTGTTGTTTTGGTTTTGCAAAATGAACAAGAGAAGCTACGCTGATGTAGTATCTGGAAGTGGTAAGTTCATCTTTGCGCAGTTGTCTGTTTTATTTGGTGTTTGGTGTTTGCCGCAATGCTTTATATCTCTTTCAGGGTCATCGGAATCAGAGTCAGAGTTATTGTGCAGGCAAGTAACCTTTTTAACCCTTTTAACCTTTAAAACGCGGACTTTTAGTGTAGGAAATTTGGTTTTGTGGTACAAAGTGTGGTAGAAAATGTGGAGTGTGGAAAATGCGAAGTGTAGAAAATGCGAAGTGTGGTAACTGCAAACTGCACTGCAACTGCACTGTAACAGCAGTGTCATAATATTTACAAATTGATCAGTCCGGCCGGGAACTGTCACAAATGGTATGCCGTTTTTCTGATTACAGCGCAAAAACAGTGCCGGATTCATAGTGGAAACAAGCGGACGAGAGCGCCATATGTACACTTCAGAAAATAATTATTTCTTGTAAAAGTACTGAACCATGCATATGTCAAACGACAGGACATAACGTCCTGCCTATTTTTAACTCATAAAAGGTGGGAGGCCTTGCCTGGCGGCCCTTTCTTTCTCCTGTCCCCTGCCCCCTGTACGAAACCTGGACAAGCAAACTACTCTTTTCGAAGTAATAAAATCACCAAATTTTATTTTTGTTTGCAGCCAAATTCGTTGTATCGCGATGCGCGAAATACAAAGTTCGAAGGATTTGGGGTTTTTCTGTTCCGTCAATCATGCCAGTAGGGGTGGAGCTATGTAATTCAAAATGCAACGCGCCTGCTTGAGATTTCTGCGAGACAAGAATACACTCTTTTTTTTAAGAACGTCTAAGTTTGATGCCGAGGCTGAGCGTTCTTTTGGCGATTTGAGGCTGAAACGTTCTTAAAGATGTTCTTAAATTTACCTGGTATAGTATTTCAACCAATTAGTGCGGACGTGACCAGGCAAACTATGAAAGAGCATTTCTTGCTGAGATATGGTATCAAGTTGCTCGCACATACTGGTTTGACTTGACTACACTCCCGGGGGTACTCGATATATCCTTGGTGCGGCCCGGTCCCTCACACCCCCTGACCCTGTTTAAGACAAAAATCGCTGATTTTCCTACCCTGTTTAAGACAGAATTCCGATTTTTGATACCCTGTTTAAGACATTTAACCCGAAACTATACCCTGTGTAAGACAATAATAAATATCGAAACTCTTTCTTATTTAATCCATTGGCAATCACAAAACTATTTACAGCTTGATTGACAGAGTCACGAGGAGCTCTTAACAGTTGATAAAATCGATACCGTGATTAACACAAAAATGAAAAAATCGATACCCTGTTTAAGACAAAAATGATAAAATCGATACCCTGTTTAAGACAAAAATCCCGAAAAACATACCCTGGCTGGCCGCATTAAGCCCTTATAAGGAGTCCCCCCCGGGACTACACTCCGCATTTTCTACCATGTTTTCTTTCACAAGTAAAAGGTTTTTGAGTGTTAGTCAAACTGCTATTCATTTTATTAATCATTATTTCACAATTTACAGTGTTTTTGCCCCCCTGACACGACCTCGTCACCAATATTCAAACGACACAAGAAAACCACAACTGGGAAGAGCTCAGGTAAATACCGGTTATTGCAAAACCTACTTTACTAGATTAGTTTAATTTAGTCTAATTTCATTAGACCTGGAGCTGCGTACTGTCCCAAAGTGTGCCAAACGAAGTTTCTTCTTTGCGTTTCTCCAGCCTTGCTTTATTCGCTCCCTCTTTCGTTTCTTTTTATTTATAGGGAGGTTGTGGCGAAAGGCGCTAAATAAGGAGATCAGTAAGGCTAAGGCTAAGAAAACATCGATAGCTGGGTAAGTGGAAATTGATTTATTTTAAACTTGAGTCAACGAAGGATTTCGGTTAAAGTCACATGTATAAATAGAATGCGAATATACCAGTGGGGGCTCCCTTTTAAAAATGATTGGCTGCTCGTCATACCTTTTAGGCGGTCAACATTTGTACATCGGTACCGCTTAGGATGCTAAAATCTAAAATGACCACAGTTAGAATTATCACAGTACCTTTTTAGGGTATCAAGCCACACTCATCAAACAAGATTCTGCTACCTTTTAGGGTGTTTTTTGAAAATTTCCGATGAGCACTCCGTGATTTTGATATGCGAGATGCCCCCCTCCCGGGATGAATGTGCCATAATGTCACCAATGTTCGTTCTTGTGATATTCAAAAACATAAAATATAGCCCGTACGCGATCGACAAGGTTTGTTTTATTTTTTTTTTCAGATGTGATACGCAAGGAAATCGTGAAAGGGATGGACAAAGGTAGGCGGTTTTTCAGCATTACAAACAAAATTAATGTTTGTTCAATGCGACTTTGGCGCTCAAGTTCCGACTGATCTTGTTATATTTCTACCGCACAATTTAACTTTTCTCCTTTAGTTTGAACATTTGTTTTTAAACGCGTGCGTTGACGAAAATGTCTTGAATAAAAAAATCGCGTACAAAAAAATTTAATTCTAATTGATTAAAAAGATTGAGCATTTTATGTAACACAAGATGAAAAAGGTGTAATATGAATTTATACGACAACGAAGAAACGCGAAGGGCCTAATTATTAAACAGCTATCGCCGGCCATCGGACGTATTAGGAAATGACTAAAGATAACCGAAGATTACCGAAGGTATCACATCTTCACGTTTATTTTGAACTTCATGCCTTGACTTATTACGCTTTCGTTGTTTGCATTTTTTTTTTATTTACTGTAGACATGGCACAGTAGACTGTCCGATAACTATTTCAAGTCCAGAAACCAGTCCACCCAAAAAAAAAAGAAGAAGTACCCTGGTATGTAGATTATTTTAGATAGAAAGAAATCATTAGCAAAAACAATCACTTATCCCAAAGCACATGGTATTGAGATGTTCTTTTTCACTTGTACTTTTGCCATGCAATCCTCAGTACCCAATGAACTTTGGAGAAGATTTCATGGTAATACGTGAATCGTCAGGTCAATCCTAATTTTTCCATAAACAAAATGTGTTAAGTGTTACCCTATTATTGAAACGCTTAGACACCATTAATTGTTAATAGTTGGAATGGTCTGTGTGTTTTCACATGGTCTTCCACAGTCCGAATTGTTTCCCTGTTAAAAATGATGTGTCTTGCTTGGCACTTCTTAGCCTGAAACCTCGTGTATGCGCCTTCACATTCTTGTTGTTTTATTTTTAAATTTTCTCGTATTTTGACAAATTATACGCCCAAGTTAATGCTTTGTCATCGTCTTGTTATTCATTATTTAGGACACGCGTTAATGTCGATTCTGCTACCAGAAGACATCTTTTTCGATGCGGATGATGATGAACCACTTGAGGTATAAAATTACATAATTCACATCCGTTTGATGGTATATTGATAACTAGAGCAACAACGAATTTATTTTCCTTATTAAATGAGAGTTGCTTTTCCCTGAATTCTCGTATTGCTTCTATGTACAATTTACTGAATGGGATCGTTACATATGAATCATATATACTTCACCAGGCTCTGTTCTCATAGCCTCTCTCAACCCAGGACTGTAAATTTGGGTACGGGCGAACGTTGACATTACCTGACTCTAATCTGATCTATAGGTCAAATTTCAAGGAAACCACGGTCAACTAATGGAAACTAATGACTCTGAGGATACTTACAGCAGGTTAGTACGTAATAGTATTAATACATGGCAATTACCTGTGAAAATGTTACAGTTAACTGAAAAAAATGCTGTATACTGTTAGATGTAGAGTTCTTTCCGCCGGGTTTCGTCCACATGAAATACAAAAGCAAAACGTATGGTTCACATTCGTAAAGGTCAAGCAAATAAAATTGAGTGTCGCGTCGTTTACCTCTTTCTAAAGGTATGCTGGAGAATTCTACGATGGAGACAGACGAACACCGGTATTTAAATGGTGTTCTTCGCCATTAGCTTCAGAAGAGGCCGTCTTCCGCCTTCTACGCCCTTGCGATGAAAGCTTAGTTGCCACTGCCACTCCCAGGAACGTTGCCCACAACTGCGTATTCATGGTCGATTTAGATCGCTTGCCTCACCAAGAAGATGTGAAATGTGATAATCTAGGTTCTTGGCGAAACAATGGAACCAAGAATCGCGTGTACGAAATAAATGAGGATGGGTACCCTGAACTGGTTGACGAAGAAGAAGCAAGGGAAGCAACAGGCACATATACTCTCAAAAGAGTGTACTACAAAAAACAAGGCAGCTCCCGACCTGAAGAAAAACATCATGACTTTGAAAGGTAATGTTAACTACTTTTCTACCAGCAAATAGTACATTTTACTAGTGTTTTAATGCAAATGCTGCGTTTTGATTGGCTGAGCTACTCGTGCAGCCGTTAGAATAGGAGGACGCGCGAGCGAGTGTATAGGTGTTCGAAATAAGTGAAGATTAAATGCTATTTGGGGAGAAATGGGGACAAATAATTGGAAATGGTTTTTGATAATTTTGTGAGAATTTTTTAATAAATAACTGTATATTTAGCTCTCAATTTATATGCTCATGATCTAATTGTTAAATACAGGTTGCTTTCGACTTAGACAAAGAGAGTGGTGGCAGTGGTACTTTATTTACTCGTTGTTATTTTAGCCATAGTTTTCCTTGATTTTTACTTCCATTTCATCCTGTAGAATATCCCAAGCTGTGCTTAATTCAGTATCTCTTCGATGCGGTGGAGCATAAAATTGATGTACCATGCCATGGAAACGTGAAGAAAGGTGGAAATCCATACACGCGTACTAAGCCAAGTGTTATCGCGAACCTACGTTCCGCAGTAAAAGATCAGAAACCTAAAGCAGCATATCATCAGGTTGAGGAGATGGTCGGTGGTATCATGAACGTAGATTGCCTATCTGACCTGCCAAGGAACAGAGACCAAGCCAGTTATTTAAGGCGAGGCTCGTCAGAAAAAAAAGGACCACGTTGACTCCTTAGTGATATTGCTGGAGCAGTGTAAAAGACAGCAGTTAGCAAACCCCAAAACCGCCTTTGTTCGTGAAGTTTCTTGCGCACCAGAGTTACGCTGCGTCATGTGTTACGACGACCAGCTTGCTGACATAGTGAGGTTTTGTACAAATCCTAGCAGCTTCGGGATCCTAGGCGCTGACCCAACGTTCAACCTTGGGAAGTTTAACGTGACTGTAACCACATATACCAACTTGTTAGTGGTTGATCGTAAAACGCGCAGGCATCCTGTGATGATTGGTCCCCTATTCATGCACCAAACAAAGACGTATGACGCCTATAACTACTTCTTTTCCAAACTGGTTAGCTTAAACAAAGATATTGAAACGTACTGGCCTTCGGTACGGATGGTGAAGAGCCTCTTTTCAAAGCAATGGAACGCAACATGTACCACGGCATCCACTTAAGATGCTTTGGGCATTTCAGGGACAACTGTAAAGAACAGCTGCGCGCCCTCCCACGAGAAGTTCAAAAGGAGTTCCTGGATGACGTGTTTGGACGCAGGCTTGAAAATGGTAGCATGGAAGCTGGTAAGTTAACCCTCGAACGTACAAGGGGGAGGATGATTTCAAGACAATTTTGTTGTTAGTCCGTGCCGTCATTACTAGCTGTTCGTTTATCTGTGAGACACAATCGGTTTATATGGCAACAAGATATGACGTCATAAGCATAAGCAAGCCATATTTAAAAATGCATATTTTTAACCTTTTTTTTTCAGTGAGTTTTACAACTCTAGCCAAAGATATTTTCAATTTCCGATTTTTAGTAAAATCCAAGATAACGTCACGGACCCCCAGCAGCGCCATAACCCTTAATAATTTCCTTATCTTTTTAGATAAAATATTTCCCAAATATAGTAACACTGCAAAAACCCAGGGGAGGGGTTGCAACCACCCCCCCTCTCCCCCTCTTTCCCTTTTCTCCTCCCCTTGTACGGTCCACGGTGGGGTATAAGTTTGCGTGTACTCTTTCACTATATCAGATCCCCTCCCTCTATGAGAAAGGGAAAGAAAGGGCCATGGGAACGAGGTTGCAGGAAAATCCTAAACTTTATTTCGTTTCTCACTGATAAAGGTCTTTTGGATTGCGAGACAGAAGCTGACTTTCAAGCTCAGTTGGTGTCACTAAAGGACGTGGGGATGAGCGAGAAAAGGCCCATCTGCCTGCTGGAAAGCAACCTTCATTTCACAAATATATCTCGGAAAAGGTGACAGCAGTTCATGTACTTAGGAAATGTTTGAATTGCGGGAGTTTAATTTTGGTAATTTGGGTTTCTGGTAACAAATATATCAACTCGATTTATCAAATTTATTCAGAAACCGCAGAGACTCTTCCCTATTTGTTGTAATTGTAATGTTGGTAATGTTTTCAATTCAAATTTAAATTCAGCTTTTATGGCCGGAGTTTATTTTTACGATATCACATTTCGTGAAACGCTGGAAACCCCGCAAAATTCGCGAAAGTTAGATTGCGCGCAAATTTCATGCCACACGGTTTTCTGTGTGGAATATGGAGAATTTATGTCATCGCCATTTGTAATAACATGCGCGGTTCATATAGCAACGGTTTCATTCAATATTCTTATATTTATGCAAGACCTTCATTTTACTGGAGGTGCTATGTAAGTAACAGTTGGCCAATGACACAAATTGCAATTGAAATCGGACATCTGGCCTTTCATTTCTAAACCAGCCAGCTAGAGATCCCTTTGTTATTGCGTTTTCCGGAACTTGGAACTTTTTAACGTAATCACGAGCTTGACTTGTACTTTAAAAAAAAAAAACGTTTTGAAGTACGACAATCCTTGTTTTATGTATAGTTATGGAAAATGTAGAGAATTTACGCCTTATGCTATTAAATTAAAGGACAACATTGTCTCATTTTATTTCAGGAAAAAATGATCCAAGACAACATGTTGCGCCCCATTCGGTTGAATGCAGGCCTAGGAAATCCTCCAGAAGCATATTATAACAACATGCCAGAATCAGCAAATAAAATTATTAAAATGGGAGTAGACTTTCAAAAGAATGAAATGTCACAATTTAACGACAAGATGGAGAAAGTAATTCAGCAGCAGCGACGGGACTGTGAATCAGCCGTAATAAACAGAGGTCCATATGCTCTCACAGACGACTACCTTCACTTACAAATGTCTCCTGACAAGTGGTTTTCCCTGAATGCTCGTCAGCGTGAAAGGCATTTGAAAAAGTTCTGGGAAGAAGTACCTGGAAGAAATGTTGATGTGCAGGATGACAGTGGTAATGTAAACGATGACAAGGAAGAGAACACTTCCCTTACCAGCCCTCCAGAGCTGTCTGTAAGACCAGAGGAGTCAGGTGCAGCTGGTGTAGCTCTTCTTTCCCTAAAAGAGATGTACCGGCAAGCATCCATTCTTCTCCTCAAGAAAGATTCCATTGTGGAAATACCTTTTAAGCCCCATACGTTTATGGTTGAAAGCGACAAGGGAAGGCCACATTATGTTGTACTAGCAGAAAGTGGGAAGGTGACATGCGAGGACTGTCCTCGTTATAAGTCTACAAAAATATGTGCACATTCTTTAGCCGTGGCAGAGAAGTGCGGTAAATTACAGAATTATCTCACTTGGTTTAAGAGAAGCAGCCACACCTTAACTACAACGAGTTACGTCACCTGTGACAGCGCGCCAACAGTTGGCAAAAATCCCAGAGACCTTCAACGTCGCGTAGGAAAGGTGGTAGAGGGCAAGCTGTCAACATTGTGCCTCGACCAAGTGCCAGTGAGCAAGCTCCATCACCCTCCGCAGCGCCGACGCCCTCTCCTGTACTACCTCCCACCGCAGTGCCACCAGCCTACAAAGCGCCTCCACCCTCTCCATCTGCAGCGCCACCACCCTTCGCAGCTCCGCCCTTCGCAGCTCCGCAACCAGTGGTTTCGCAACCGTCAGAGCTGCCCCTGACATTTCCTTTAAGTCCTTCAAATGCGCTTGGGCGGGTTCCATATCCATCCCCACTGCCAGGGCAGTTTATTGTTTATCCCTTAAAGTTCTGCCCACCTCAAGTGAGCATATGTTATGGGTGTTCTAACACCCTTAAACCGGGAGGGCAGATTCCGCTTCCTCCTCATGATCTAGTCGTAGCCTCCAACATGATGCGAAGCTTCCAGCACGGAGGGCAAATGAGGAGCAAGCAAAGCAATGTATATTTTCATTGTAGTGGTGCCTGTATTAGGGCTAAACAGCCATATTTCTCTCATTGTAGCATGCCATGGTTTATACGTTCTTCGCTAACCGATCAACAGCTTGACTTTCTCAGTAAAATGTTTCCAGTTTATGCCCTTCCGTGAATTGTTATGTATTGTACGTATATAGTGCAACACCATTGGCCCGGTTATTTTTCCGATTCTGAAAACGGACGGCTAAATATCTCAATATGTACGAGTAGCGATAGAAATCTGTTGAACATGGATACGTCTTAATAAAGTTTTGTTTGTTTGTTGGACGAAGGTTCTTCTCCTCTGTTGACTAAATATAGTACGCTGCAGCATATTAACATGGTACCAGAGTCTTCGCTTTGTACTTCTTTACCGCCACAGACAAACCTAACATTTTTTTGATTTTGTTTCGCTTGAGAAAAGAGCGATGAAATTGTTGGACTTAAATAAAAATAAAGCAATAGCTCTTGTGTACGTGGCCACTGGTTCCGTTTCGAGTCCTGGTTCCTTTCGTATCAGTGGACAAAAGAATTTTGACAGATAAAAGTGTAAATTAAAGTTACTAAAATTAGGCGAAACCTCGCGACATAGCCCCTTTAAGTCATTCCTCTAAAGAATAACTAAAATAAATAGATAGCTGAATTTAAATGGAATTTGAAGAGGTTTAAAGAAGGATAGAAGAAAGAAAATGATTTTTGGAACACCAACAGTTGATACACACAAGAGCACTCCGGGTTGCTAGTGAATATTTCTTATTTCTCTAAAGTTTACAAAAATTTACATCTTTTTCTCATTATTCAGTCTTTTTTTTTCTCATTATTTATTATTTACGTCTATTTTATTTATTTTTATTTTTTAAAATTATTATTGTCCGCCGTCCGCCGTCCGCCGTCCGCCGTCCGCATCCGCCGTCCGGATCCGCCGTCCGGATCCGCGCTTTACAGAGTCCCGCTAATGCTAGTCGAATCGTTTACATTTCCTGGTTAAACAAAATCTCTTCGAAAGGTCAAATTGGGTCAACTTGCACGGGGCCGCTCGCCTCAGAAATAACTTTTGCCAAGAAAAAAATTATATCACGTTCAAAAACAGCTCTTCTACTTGCTAGAATTGAATTTTGAAAGAATTCTACATAATACCGAGTATGTTTTGAGATGTTTGAAAACGGTATGGAATTTTTGATTTTCAAAGTCTAGAAATTTCGGTTCTCTTCGCTTGCTCTCCAGGAATTCGGAATTACAATTGTAAGTCTAAAATATCATCAAAGCAGCTCAGCAATACCTCCTAAATAAAATTATAAACTACGGAAAGCCATAATTTGCTATGCGCCTTCACGCGAGATCGATTATCTGATCATGAAATTTGACCTCATTTCTGTGATTTTCTCAAAAATGTAAAAACTCTAGAACCTTAGACTTATATCACGATTCTTAGGATACCATAGGTTATCTCTGGACGAAATATCAAGGGGTCCATTTTTCCAACCTTGTGCCACATTTTTTCAATCTCACTCGGTTCCTATAGAGAGTCGCTCTTAAGTGGCCTGTGTACAGCCACTCCTCACGGGGAGAGAAAAAGTGTCTTTTCTTACTGTTATTTTCTTTTATCACGGCAAAATTCTATCATATTGATCCAGGGAATTGCCTAAAACCCAGGCATTCTTATTTCTCAAAGGAGAGTGTTCTTATTTCAGAGGAGATAGAGGAAATGTTGAGGCCAGTTCATCGCAGATTTCTTGAAATGCATCTTGACATCTCCCTGCAGAACAAACAGAAAATAGACATTTGGGCAATTGACAGAGGTTAAAGAGTGGTTAATGACACTAGGAATTCCAGGAATAAAGGTTGGCTGAAGAATTTGAAGTTCGCGGATTTTCAACACGTAAATCTTTATATAATCGGACTTAAACACGGCCAGCTGAGGTAAAAGAGTGGTATTTAAGTAATTTACAACGTAAAAAAAGGATAGAAAGAGCGCGAACTCACAGCTAAAACCAGCCTCAAAAAGGACGGTGTTAACGGAGTTTTGTAGATGAAACGTTGATACAGTGTGATTACGGATACTTTCTACTGGTGGATACAAGGGCGGCAAATTTTATAGGTAGGCGAGAATTTCAAATATAATTTCGCTCCATACATTTCTTTGCAAACCCAATCGCTATGTTTGTCTCCATAATATAAGAAGGCCGCTGTCGTTACACGGACTCCACGTCCGCGATTTCAGGCCATGTGTCATTATATTTTTATTTCGTGCTATTGGTCTTTCTTTCCAAGCTTGACGAAGTTTTGCCAGCCATGTAATTCTAGTTATTTGATTTGCCGTCGTAAATTGGTGTATAAAGTAACAGAGATCAAAGACAAACATCACTTTATGGGGGTTTTCCAATATAAATTACTGTGAGCAGTTTCACTGTTCTGCTTTGCCATTTAGTACTACACGCCCTGACGAACATTATGGGGATAAATTTTCATTTTCAATGTATATTCACACTACTAAAATAACTATTTTAACAAGTTTTGAATATATACATACACATATCGCCGACATAATAGTCAGAATTCTAGGACCAGTAGACTTAGGCGTCAATTAATACACCGCTCTTTAATTTGATTAAGAAGAAAAGAATAAGGGGCTGTTTACATGGTGGGAGGAGGATGCTAGTACCAGGAAGATCCTAGAGGGCGGATCATCTCAGTGCCATATGTTTTCTGTATTCAGTTTACATACAAAGGGTTGTACTTGTCCCTAGCGCTAGGATCTTCCTATCTGAGAGGTAGGAAGATCTTAGCACCATGTAACCTGCTTTCGCTAGGAAGAGCCTAGTACTAGGGACAAACAAAACAAACATGAAGGCCGGTTGCGAAGTGGGAGGCAAAGGAAACAAAGGGCGACAATTTCGTTTTTCTTTAACAAGAGCCAAAGATGATGATGAATCCGACTTCCACCGATATTCGGGACCAGTTGTTTTCCAAAGATATGCTTCTGTTGCTGTAGATCAAGAAAAAAGTGCCGTGGAAAGCGAGCAATCGCTCGATTGCTCGAATGATGCTGCGTCGAGTCAAAACCCAGATGAGTTTGTAGACCAGAGGAGCGACCAAGAGGTGATTGAGGAAGTCAGTTCCCTGCTAGCCTGCGAACCGCAGACGCATTTCCGGTCGTCGTTTCTCTCCCTCCGAAAAATAGCGTCTGCGAACCCGAGCGGCAAAACGATTTCCGTGACGTAAAACCTTTTTAGCCAATCACGGTTTAGCTCTTAAAATCAAGGAACTAACTCGCGAGACTTCTCGCAGGATCGTGCGCGATGGATATGTTTTCAAGTCGAAATTGAAAGGACGACGTGGCTTGTGTATAGCCGTCCTTTTTTCTCAGAACGACGCGTTTACGAAAGTTAATTTGCCAGGATTGTGGGACTGATTGACGAAATAAGTATCAAGAGGATTCATAGCGAAGAAAAGATTAGAGGACATTTTTCATCTATTTGCCTACGGAGTCAATGATTTATCAGACGTACCGGTAGTTGTTTTGATCATATTCGAAACGATAACTGTCCTAATGACAGTAGACGCATCATGCCGTTTGTTGCTTCTGTTCCTTTCTGGTTCCTGGCAGGAAAGTATGCCTTGGAGAACTCTTCGATAGTTTGTCGTGTGCCGTTTTAGATATTTTTTAGTAGATATCCTTTATCTTTGAAAGGTAGGACATGTGGTAATTGATTTCCCATGCGTGGTTGCTTCTTGGTTCAGATAGAACTTTGATCAGATCGAAAGCATTTTATATTTGTTCCGGTATATTTCTTTAAATACATGTTCTTTTCAAGGTTCTCATTTCCATAGTTTTTTGTAAGATGAGTAGAAGCGTCGTAGCTGAAATGTCATTTTGACTATGATCTATTTACTGCTGTAACTATTTATTTCACGCTGGGTCTGGCCCAGGTTTATAATAT